>WOXC01008507.1:0-24007 GCA_011680675.1 Gymnobelideus leadbeateri | reverse complement strand
ACCTATACTATCTGAGCAACTCATATTAATTTTCATGAATGGTTAGCAAGGCTTAAATTCAAGGTCCAGGTATGATATATCTTTGTTCCTTGAACTGCAGTATCATGGCCCTCTTCTGCAAAAAAAAAGCATACTGTTAGGAAAATTTTCCTTTTTTGGAGAGCCAGCTCTTGATTTTTAAGATTGATAATTTGTTAAGTACTTAGTGTTAAGTAAACACTACTTCATTATTGTAAGTTTAATGTATCTTAGCTAGGGGAGTTAACTTTTGGGATTTGAATTTCCATTAGTCAATCTCATTGGGACTGAGTAGCAGAAAAAAAATCATTCTTCCTCATATCTTACACTAGATCTGAGGCTGAAATGAAGGAGATTATAAATTTATTTATAAAATTTTTAAAAAATTTATTTGTAAAATTATAAATTTAGTACTGGATTGTCCTGAATTATATGTTAAAAATAAACATGTATTGGCTGTTCAGGAACAAACAATGATGGGAAAAGTTGGTATGGACCCATGATGGAGGGATTAGCTACTGCTTTTCCCAAGTTCAGGATTTTTTGTAGTATATCAGTATATAACCTTAAGCTGAATAAAAGGAACATTAATAAGACAAGAGAAATTCTACAGACAGTCACAGAATAATAGAGAAGCAGGAAAACATTGATTTGAGCAGATCAATCAAAAAAGATTTATTAATAACAATGAAAATTGCATGGAGATAGCTGGAGAGGATGCTTATCAAGAGATAACTAAACCATTGATGAAGATGGTAACTGGAAAGATGGAGTGAAGTACATGAATATAAGTGATAGTGGACACAAAGAAATTCTATCATTTTTTTCAAACCCAGTAAGATAGCAGACCTCCCAAATCATATTTAGGAAAAACAGGAAAGATAAATTCTATTTGCATGATCAACTTCTGATAATCTCTATATGTTTTATTTATACTAAGGATTTTCTACGGTGATTTTTTAAATTGCAGATTGATTTTTCTTTCCCATCAAATATGTGGCTATGCAAAATTTTTTCATGGTTGATTGGTTTATGGACAATTAATACATTTTTTTACCTTAAGAACAGGACAGACATGTTAAGATTGGTACAATGATTAATGAGTTAAGAAGAGTTGTTTTGTCTCAGGATTAAACCCTCCACCACAATTGTCCCATGGGGAGCAGGGGGCTGAGAAAGTGAGGGGATAGGTTTCTTGACCATAAATCCCTTACCTGATTTCTCTGGATTCAGACTTTCTGAATCAGTTTCATGGGCTCCACTGAATCTCAAATAGCCCTCTCAATTTTTGGAGGCCCTTAATTAATTTTGTGTCCTTAAAATGCAGCAGTTTTTTTTTAAGAAGTCATAAATAAGGAAATAATTACACTACAAAAATCCAAAGGCCCCTGGAAACCACTTTCATCTGGTTATTCCAACTATTTTTTTTTTATCTCATTATTGAGTTGTATCCCTTGTCTCCTATTCTCCTCCACCCCATCTGGGGTTCTCCTGGCAACAATGCTGAAGCAGTTTGCCATTTTCTTCTCCAGCTTTATTTCAATACTAGTTATTTTTGTAATAGTTATTATCATTATTATTAAAATTAAATCCACCAGTGAAGATGAGGTAGCAACTCTTGAGCTAGAGGATTAGATTAAATGAATTGCAACTGATATCTTTTTCATTTTGTTCTCACCATTTTTGTGACTATCTAATTTTGACTGTGGGTTAAAATACCATGTATGACCATAGATAGATTTTGAGTATAGAGTATATTTGGAGGTCTTTGTTTCGTTTTTCTGGAGTATTGGGATAATGAAGTTATATGAACAGGGTTGTAATTCTAGGTCTACCACCTTAATAGCATCTTGAATACGGGGAAGACAACCTCTATGGCCAAAGTTTCCTGTGTAATGAAATACTTTCCAGAAATTTTTTCATAAATGGGGAGAAAAGTTACCTGATTATATGCTATAGTTGGATGTTAAACTAAGAGGATCAATTGAGAAAATGCAACATAACCATAAATTATATATAAATTTAAATGTTGTTAGATTATTGTCTTAGTTTCTGTCCACCTTTCTTTTTTCCCCCTCAAATGCCCATCATACTCATTCTTTCTTCTGTTCCTGCTATCATAATATCTCATAGGATGACCTACAGCATCCCAAATTTTCTCTTCTCTATGGTAAGCTAAATGTTTGTGTCCTTTTTACTCAGGATTTTTCCCCTCTGTTTATGCATACATAAATGATGCATGTATGCACACACACATATACACATATATGCATATATATATGTATATCAGAATATACAAATTCTGACAGATGAATATATATGCACTGATATATTCTTTTTTAAAAAGAAATTGGGGGTAACTTACACGGCCAGTCATAATTTTTGTGTCGGTGCTCATTTTCTGAGGCCAGATCCTATCCTAGGTCATCCCAACTCCAGGGTCTGCACTCTTACTGCACCATCTAGCCTCCCCACACTCATATATTCTTTTTTTTTTTTTCTGCAAATACCTTCATATTAGACATTAGTCCAATTACAAAGGCGTGTTGTACTAGGTGGTGTGAAAGAGACTCATATATTCTTATTCAAGCAATAAATGCATGTGTACATCCATTTGCATTCACATTATGTACTCATGAATAAGTTCCCATATATGTATATGTGTGTATACATTCTTTATTTTATGTATGTTTGTGTGTATGCATGTGTATATGTATATGAATGTGTGTGTGTGTGTGTGTGTGTGTGTGTGTGTGTGTGTGTGTGTGTGTGTGGTATCCCACTATGTCATGCCACTGGGAGAGTTCTACAAAGGCATGGAGACTTTCTAATTGTCTCAAAGTTTTGTGCCAGTTTAAATGCTACTTAATATTCAAGGTTGCAACCTTACCCAACTTTTCTTATCTAAGGAGACCATAGTATAATAATTGAGAGGGACCTTGTACTCTGTCAGTGAGTCAAGAAACATTTATTATCTACTATGTTTTGGCACTGTACTAAGAGCTAGGGATATAATGAAAAGTAGAAAACAGTCCTTGCTATACTCAGTCTAATGGGAGAGATAGAATGCAAACAAGTACATATGAACAAGCTATTTATAAGATAAATTAGGAATAAGCACATCGTGGTAACACTGGAATTAAGGATAAATTTCTTTTGGAAGGTGGGATTTTAGCTGGAAACCAGGGAAACCAAGGAGGCAGAGTATTCCAGTTTTGGGAAACAATCATGAAAATGTCTAATACTGAGAGATGGAACATTTTGTTTGTGAAACTGTAAGAAAGCCAGTGTACAGGGGGAGGGGGGTGTTCTGAAGAAGGGAGAAGCATATTCAAGAAGGCAGAATAAAAGGAGACAGGTTATGATAGGTTGAAGAAGGGAAAGAGAACTTTGAATTTTACCATGGAAATAATAAAGGGAAACTGGAGTTTATTAGACAAAGAAAGTTACATGATCCTATCCACACTTTAGGAAGGTTAAATTCATAGATGAGTAGTGGATGGTCTAAAGAAGGGAGAGATTTGAGAACAGTACTAACTGGCAGACTTTTCCAATAATCTAGACATAAGATGATGAGGAATTTTTACAAGACCATGGTAGTTTCAGATGAGGGAAGAGAGAATTCAAAAGATATTATGAAGGTAAAACCTAAATGACATCAAGAAATGAACCAGAGTCAGAGTTGTAAAGGAGATTTCCGGTATAATTAAAAAAAAATGTGATCTATGTCTTTGATTCCTAGAAAACTGAAAATCAAAATCCATCATCTTTGGTTAGTACTTTACCATTTGGGGACTAGGAAACAAAAACAGAAAAATCTTTCCGCCCAATATATTACAAATTTATATTTATCAGTTACATATTTAAAACATTTTATTTCCAAATTCTCTACCTCCCTCAAAACACTTCTTTCTTCCTTAAAGAAGTAAGCAATTTTATATTGGTTATGCATGTGAAGTTATGCAAAATATATTTCTATATTAGCCATTTTGCAAAAGAAAACAAAGAATAAAAAACAAAAGAAATGCGTGTTGTTGTTGTTTTTTTTTTTTTAATGGGAATTGGTTTTGTATTTTGTCAAAGGTCTTTTATGCATCCAAAGATATAATCACATTTTGTTGTAATTGTTTTTGATATGGCCAATTATGGTAAATAGTTTTCCTAATATTGATCCAGCCCTGAGCATATGTTTTTTCAGATAAATTGCAGTCATTTTCTTAAAATATTTGTATTGATATTCATTAAGGAAATTGGTCTATGATTTTCTTTGTTTTTGCTCCTTTTCCTTTAGCTATCAAAATCATCTTTGTGTAATAAATAGAATTTGGTTGGATTCCTTCTCTATTTATTTCAGAAATACTTTATATGATGTTAATATTGTTCCTTAAGTGTTTGGTAAAATTTATGTCAGAATTTTGTCATAGGAAGTTCATTGATGCCTTGGCCATTTTTTTTCTAAGACAGAAGTTAAATATTTTATTTCATTTTCAGTTGATCTGGGCAGTTTTTATTTTTATAAATGATCATTTTACTTTTTTGGTTTCTGGCATATAATTGGTCAAAATGCTAATATTTGCTTTAATTTAATCCTCATTTTTGGTGCATTCATTCTTTTATTTTTGCAATTGGTAATGTAAATTTCTTTTTTTTTTGTAAAATTAAATTAACCAATGATTTATTTATGTTTTGGGTTTTTTCATAAAATTAATTTTTAATTTTGTTAAAAAGTTCATTTTTTACTTCTAATTTTATTAATCTCTCCTTTGATTATCAAAATTTTCATTTTAGGGGGCGGCTAGGTGGCGCAGCCCTGGAGTCAGAAGGACCTGAGTTCGGATCTGACCTCAGACACTTAATGCACACACAAACAAAAACCTAGTTGTGTGACCTTGGGCAAGTTACTTAACCCCAATTGCCCTCCAAAAAGCAAAAAAAAAAAAAAAAAATTTTCATTTTAGTGCTTAATTGGGGAGGGGGTTAGTAGGCTCTTTTTCTGGATTTTTAGTTCTTACTGAATTCCTTGATCTGCTCTGTCTTTTTTTAACTGATTTAGAAATACAAATTTTCCCACAAATCCTGCTCTGACTACTCCCACAAATTTTAGTATGTTGCATCATTATTATTGTTCACTTTAAATATATTATTGTTTCTATTATTTGTTCTTTGACCGACTCATTTTTTTAGGTTTAGAATATTTAGTTTTCAATTTAATCTATGCATTCACAGTCCCTTATTGAATATAATTTTGTTACATTATGTTCTGAAAAGGAAGCATTTAATATTTCTGCTTTTTAAAATTTGGTTGTGTTATTTTTCTTCCCTAATATGTGATCAATTTTTGTGAATGTGCCATATATGAATGAGAAAAGGTAAGCTACTTACTATTTGGTTTCCTTTCAAGTTCTATCTAAGGGTTAGGAGATTTAAAAATCTTTCATGTCTCTTGAATTTGCTGATGTAGCAGGAAGGGGTGGGGCAAGAGGAAGCAGGAAGCCAAGCTAGAGTGTGTGTAGTGACTGGAAGCCTGGCAGCAGTGCAAACTCCTGTTTTTGAGCCAGCCAGAATTTCTAGTAAGGACTCCTGTGGGAGTGGGTGAGAACTGCAGGGGGTCTTAGCTGCCTGAACAGTTGCCATGAGTGGGGAGAGGAGGATCTTTGCCTGAGGTAGTTTGTTCTATTTTGAAGGCTTAAGAATGTGGGCGTTTACTACATTAACTATGTGTGCCAACTTCATAACTACTGGGAAGGCTTTGACTTTCTGGTTTTGGGACACAGATTTCTGGTGTTTGAATAAATGTTCTAGCTTTATCCCCCATGTATATATGTAGTCTGTTATATTTTGTGATTAATAACCATATCAGCATATTTATAGTTACCATAAACATTGTGAATATTGCATTGTTGATACAGCCTATCTTTCTTTTCTTTTCTTTCATTCTTTTTTTTTTTTTTTTTTTGCTTTTTGCTTTTTGGAGGGCAATTGCGGTTAAGTAACTTGCTCAATGTTACAAGGCTAGGTTTTTGTTTGGGTGTGTTAAGTGTCTGAGGCCAGATCCGAACTCAGGTCCTGACTCCAGGGCCGGCTCTCTACTCACTGGAGTGGCTTTGCTCTCTATTTCCTCTTGTAATTTGTTTAACTTTTCCTTTAAGAATTTGAATGCTATACAGAGGGGAAAATATAAAAGTAATTTGAATGCTATGCCATTTGGTGCAAAAATATCAAATGTTGACATTATTTAATTTTATGTGGTCCTTTTCAGTAAAAAAAAAAAAAGTTGCCCCATTTCTCCCTTTCAATTGAGTCTTTTATTTTCACTTTGTCTGAGATCATCATTGCTACTCCTGCCTTTTTTATGTTTTTTTTTTTAATTTTTACTTCTTATTAATTTGTTTATTTTTAGTTTACATGATTCAGCTTTACAATTCCTTGAGTTTCAAATTTTCTCTCCCGCCTCCCCCCGCCACTATGGCAGCATACAGTCAAGTATAGGATCTGCAAATACTTTCACATTAGACAATAGTCAGGTTAAAAAGAAGGATTGTATCAGATGGAATGAACAATGGGAAAGAGGCAAAAAAAAAAAAACAAGAAAAAGAAAAAGAGTAGGCAGTTTGCTTTAGTCTGGATTCAAACTCAGTTCTTTCTCTGGATATAGATATCTCTCTCCATCATGAGTCTTTTGGGGTAAACTTACAACACTGCATTGCTGGGAAGACTCCAGTCTATCAAAATTGGTCATCACACATATGTTGTGTCTGTAATTGTGTACACATTTCTCCTGGTTCTACTCTTCTCACTCAGCATAAGTTCATATAAGCCTCTACAGGTACATATGAAGTCCATCTGCTCCTCATTTCTAATAGCACAATAGTATTCCATTACATGCTTATACCACAGCTTGTTCAGCCATTCCCCAATTGATGGGCACCCCCTTAATTTCCAATTCTTTGCCACCACAAAAGAGCTCCTATAAATATTTTCATACATATGAGTCTTCCCCCCATTTCTGTGATCTCTTTTGGATACAACCCTAGAAATGGTATTGCTGGGTCAAAGGGTATGAAATTAGTTATAGCTCTTTTGGCATAATTCCAGATTGCTCTCCAGAATGGTACTTCTGGCTTTTTGACTTCAGCAGAACTATAATAAGTTTCACTATGGCCCGTTATTTTAACTCTGTATATGTAAATTTCAAGTGTGTTTCAGACACATGGTAAGCAACATTTTGTTAGATCCCAGTTTCTAATTCAATCTCCTGTCCTCTTCCATTTTATGTATCAGTTCATATCACTGATATTTATATTTATGATTATTCACTATGCATTACCTTCCATTCTATTTTCTTCTGTTCATACTTCTCTCTTTCTTTTTTTTCCTGACCATCCTATATAGATTGATTTTATTTTGACCATTGCTTTCTTTTATCTGTTCTCCCATTTATTATTCCCTGCCCCATTTCCTTATCCCCTTCCTCTCCTACTTCCTGTTGGGATAAGATAGATTTCTGTTTCCAATTAATATATATAAGTATGCCTGGAAGAATGACTAACCATGAACTTTTATTGTCTCTCTCACTTCAGAATTATTTTGAGTCCTTATTTTAAATTTGTTTGGACTAAAATGTTTGAAGGGCTCAGCTGAATACCTAAGCCCAAAAAGTTACTCAGTGAATTTTTAATGAATCAATTTGTTAAAGGGAAAGTTTTATGAAAATAAGTTTATATAACTTGCCTAAGGTTACAAAGTTAGGAAACACCAAAATTGTGACTAGCACCTTGGTCTTCGGATTTCTAGTTCACCCACTGAATTTTCCACCTTAGCACAGTTGTCTCCTAAAGTGTAAAAAAGTTTTAAAGGAAGGGCATTCTTCTTCTACATTTATCTGTTAATATTTTCTATCTGAATTGTTCAGACTTCAAACATTAGTCAAGATAGTATCTTTTTTAATGAAAGTCTTTGATTCTGGGGCAGCGAGGTGGAGCAGTGAGTAGAGTGCTGGCCCTGGAGTCAGAAGGACCTGAATTCAGATTCCGCCTCCGACACTTACCACAAACAAAAACCTAGCTGTGTAACCTTGGGCAAGTTACTTAACCCCAATTGACCTCTGAAAACAGCAAAAAAAAAAAAAGAAGAAGAAGAAAATTTATAATTTTTTTTTTACAAATGCTTTATTAACTTCTGTTTTACATCATTCATTTCCGCCAGATTTTGAGTTACAATTATTTCCCCCCCTTACTTCCCCTACCCACCCTCTTAGAATAAAAGTCCCACAAGATATCGCTTCCTCCAATGTCCTCTCTCCCATATCTTCTCCCATACCCACTTCAAATTTTCCAATAGAGAAAAGTGAATCTTTGTGTCCCAATGCCTGCACATCTTAGCTCCCAATTACAAGGAAAAGAGTATTAATAATAGTATTTATATATATATTTGAAACATTTAATCTTAAGAGCTTGAATTTCAGATCCATTTCCTTCCTGCCTTGTCACCCATTCCCTCTGGGAAGATAAGTAATTCAGTATATGTTGTACATGTCTAGCTATGCAAAAATATTGCCATAGTAGATATATTGTACAAGGCTGCTTATAATTCCCTCCCACTCATCCCACCCCCCACCTGGTCCATTCCCTACATGATCCTGTCCCTCTTCTATAGTGGGTACTTCCAACTTCCCCTCCCCCCAGGGATGCCCTCCCATCCATCATCCCTCCTCTCATCCCCCTTCCCCCTATTCTGCTGCAGGTTGAGATATCCCATTTAGTATGTATGTCATTCTCTCCCTGAACCAAATTCAATGAGAATGTGGTTTTGCCTTTTTGCATTCCTATTCTCCCCATCCCTTGCAACCACTTCCCCTTGCTTCTTCTACATGAGATAATTTACCCTACCCTGTCTCTCCCCATCTCCTCTTGCCACTTTCCTCTCTCACCTCATAATTTCATCCCTTGAGTATTCTCCCTTCCCAACAAATTCAACCTATGCCCTCTATCCATATATAACTGTAACCATATACACACACATTCACATATGTATTCATATGACCATAAACCCTTCTTCCATTATTTTCATACTGAGAAAGATTTCATCAGTCATAGTTATTGTTTTTCCATACAGGAATGTAAATAGTTCAATTTTGATAAGTTAATTTTGATTTCTTTTGCCTGATTACCTTCTCAGGCATCTCTTGCTTCTTGTGTCTGGATGTCAAATTTTCTATCCAATTCTGTTTTTTTCCTCAAGAATGATTGTAATTCCTCTATTCCACTGAATGACCATATTTTCACCTGAAACAAAATACTCAGTTTTGCTGGGTAGGTGACCCTTGGGTTCATTCCCAGCTCTTTTACCCTCTGGAATATCGTCTTCCATGCCCTTCGATGCCTCAGTGTAGAAGCTGCCAGGTTCTGGGCTAGTCTGATTATGTTTCCACAATATTGAAATTGTTTCTTGCTGGCTGCTTGTACTATTTTCTCCCTGATCTGGGGATTCTGGAACCTGGCTATAATATTCCTGGGAGTTTTCTTTTGGGGATCTTTTTTAGGAGGTGATTGATGGATTCTTTCAACCTCTATTTTTCATTCTGGATCTAAAACATCAGGGCAATTTTCCTTGGGAATTTCTTGAAGGGTGATTTCTAGGTTCTTTCTTTGATCATGCCTTTCAGGTAGTCCAATAATTTTTAAATTGCCTCTCCTGGATCTATTTTCCAGGTCAGTGGTTTTTCCCATGAGATCTTTCACATTGCCTTCTATTCTTTCATTCGTCTGGATCTGCTTAACAGCATCTTGATTTTTCACAAAGTCATTAGCTTCCATTTGTTCCAGTCTAACTCTGAAGGAATGAATCTCCTCAGTGAGCTTTTGATATTCTTTTTCCATTTGGCAAATTCGACTTTTTAAGGCATTCTTCTCCTCATTGCCCTTTTGGGCCTCCTTTGCCATTTGAGTTAGTCTATTTTTTAAGGTGTTGTTTTATTCAGTCAGGCTGTTGACCCTCATTTCATACTTTTCCTGCATCCTTCTCATTTCTCTTCCCAATTTTTCCTCCAATTTTTGCTAAATATGTAATTTACCATATTTGACATGGATTTTGGTGGAGATGATGAAGCTTGGACCTCTTATGTGATTATTCTAGCAAACTATCAGTGTTAATGCTTCCTCTATACAAATTCAAATAGATGATTCCTCTCTAGCATTTAATACTGAAGAGCTGACTTGGTCATTGAGAGATTAAGTGGCTTGTGCATAAAGTAACAATGGGTATTTCAGAAGCAGAACTTTTAAAAAGGTCTTTCTGAATCAAAGGCTCACACTCAAATCAATATGCCAGGCTGTTTCTCATATGTAAATACTTCAGTATGCCTTTCTGGGAGTTAGAATATACTTTTACCAGATATCTATTCTATTAAGTTTTATGTTTCGGGGGCGGAGCCAAGATGGCGGAATAGAAACAGCTCATCCAAGCCTCTCTGCCCCCAGATTCCCCATAAACTATGTAGAAAAGGACTCTGAACAACTTCTGGAGCCCCAGCACCCACAGAACGACACAGAGAAGCTAACCTCCCGCTGAGGACAGCCCAGCAGCCCTGCAGGAAGGACCAGCGCAGCGGTCTGGGAGCCAGGGCCACGCAGAGCGCAGGAGCCGAGCCGAGCCCAGGTCCGCATGAGCCAAGGTTTTAGCCCCAGGGCGGGAGGGCCAGCAGCCAGCTGGAGGAACCCCAGAACACCAGGAGCAGTGGCGACTCCAGAATTATCAACATAGACATGCCTAGGACAAAGTAAGAGGTTAGTGTCCTATGGACTTTGGGACCTGTATTTGGGGAATGCGTCAGCTCCCTCCCCTGGGGGCTAGAAGCTGCTGAGGAGACACTCCACTGTGTAGTTTTCAGAGGCATTTCCAGCTCCCAGCCTACAAATCATGGGGAGATCCAGCGATCAGTCTTGGGGGGTAATCGCTCTTGCTTTAACCTCCTGGATCTGGATTGTGATCTAGGGTGGAAGTTGTGGGTGGGTTTATAGCTTGCCAGAAACGGAAGTTGCCCCCCACACGTTCAGGACGAAAATTCCTCTAGCTGGCCTTAAAGCCATAGTGTGGCAACAAGCCCAAAAGTCAAGCAATCAAGTGGCAACATGCCAAGGCAAAGGGAACAGAAAAATGCAACCCTAGACTCCTATTTTGGGGGCATAGAGCGGGAAAAGGACTGTGAGGTCAGAAGTCCTGCTCCAAAAGCCCCAGGGGAAAACATGAGCGGGTTGCAGGCCATTTAGGACCTTAAGAAAGACTTTAAAAATCAAATAAGAGAAGTGGAGGAAAAATTGGAAAGAGAAATGAGAAGGATGCAGGAAAAGTATGAAATGAGGGTCAACAGCCTGACTGAGGAAAACAACACCTTAAAAAATAGACTAGCTCAAATGGCAAAGGAGGCCCAAAAGGGCAATGAGGAGAAGAATGCCTTAAAAAGGCGAATTTGCCAGATGGAAAAAGAATCTCAAAAGTTCACTGAGGAGATTCATTCCTTCAGAGTTAGACTGAAGCAAATGGAAGCTAGTGACTTTATGAGAAATCAAGATGCTGTTAAACAGATCCAAACAAATGAAAGAATAGAAGGCAATGTGAAGTATCTCATGGGAAAAACCACTGACCTGGAAAATAGATCCAGGAGAGATAATTTAAAAATTATTGGACTACCTGAAAGCCATGATCAAAGAAAGAACCTAGAAACCACCCTTCAAGAAATTCTCAAGGAAAATTGCCCTGATGTTTTAGATCCAGAGGGCAAAATAGAGGTTGAAAGAATCTACCGATCACCTCTGAAAAAGATCCCAAAAAGAAAACTCCCAGGAATATTATAGCCAGGTTCCAGAATCCCCAGATTAAGGAGAAAATACTCCAAGCAGCCAGGAAGAAACAATTTCAATATTGTGGAAACACAATCAGAATAGCCCAGGACCTGGCAGCTTCTACACTGAGGGATCGAAGGGCATGGAATATGACATTCCAGAGGGCAAAAGAACTGGGAATGAACCCAAGGGTCACCTACCCAGCAAAACTGAGTATTTTGTTTTAGGGGAAAATATGGTCATTCAGTGGAATAGAGGACTTTCAAGCATTCTTGAGGAAAAAACCAGAGTTGAATAGAAAATTTGACATCCAGACACAAGAAGCAAGAGATGCCTGAGAAGGTAATCAGGGAAAAGAAATCAAAAGGAACTTATCAAAGTTGAACTATTTACATTCCTATATGGAAAAGCAATAACTGTGACTGATGATAATCTTTCTCACTATGAAAATAATGGAAGAAGGGTGTGTGGTCATATGAATACATATGTGAATGTGTGTGTATATGGTTACAGTTATATATGGATAGAGGGCATAAGTTGAATTTGTTGGGAAGGGAGAACACTCAAGGGATGAAATTATGAGGTGAGAGAGGAAAGTGGCAAGAGGAGATGGGGAGAGACATGGAAGGGTAAACTATCTCATGTAGGGGAAGTGGGTGCAAAGGAGGGGGAGAATAAGGAAGGCTAAAAAGGCAAAACCACATTCACATTGAATTTGGTTCAGGGAAAAAATGACATACATACTAAATGGGATATCTCAACCTGCAGCAGGATAGGGGGAAGGGGGATAAGAGGAGGGATGATGGATGGGAGGGCATCCTTGGGGTGAGGGGAGGTTGGAAGTACCCACTATAGAAGAGGGACAGGATCATGTAGGGAATGGACCAGGTGGGGGTTGGGATGAGTGGGAGGGAATTATAAGTAGCCTTGTACAATATATCTACTATGATAATGTTTTGCATAGCTAGACATGTACAACATATACTGAATTACTTATCTCCCAAGAAGGAATGGGTGACAAGGGAGGAAGGAAATGGATCTGAAATTCGAGGTCGTAACATTAAATGTTTCAAATATATATATAAATACTATTATTAGTACTCTTTTGCCTATAATTGGGAGATAAGATGTGCAGGCATTGGGACACAAAGATCCATCTTCCTCTAATGGAAAAGTCGATGGGGGTATGGGAGAAGGTATGGGAGAGAGCAGATTGGAGGAAGCGATATCTTGTGGTACTGCTATTCTGGGAGGTTGGGTACGGGAATAATGGGGGGAAAATGATTGTAACTCAAAATCTGGCAGAAATGAATGATGTAAAACAGAAGGTAATAAAGTATTTGTTTAAAAAAATAAAAAATAAAAAAAATAAAAAATAAAGTTTTATGTTTCAATAAATACAATTCTTTTGATTGGAAATAAGAAAATTAGTATTCCCTCTTAACTCTACTATATGAGTTTCTATATTAATTTTATAATTGAGTCAGCTTTTGTAGCAGCAAGCATCCCAGCATCCCCAGAGTGGCTGCCAACACAGGTTCTTAGATCTGTTTTTTAAAGGAAAGCAACTAAAAATGGGTTAACAATCTTACTTTAATCAATCAAACATATATCATAGATCATTTACCTAGTTTACGGGGAAAAGGTTAGCACCCCGAACTTCAGAGTATACAGACAGACCAAATAGACAGGCTTCCAAACTGTCCAACCATTATATCAATACCAAATCACAGTTACCAGAGAGGGAAGCATCAACATCTGGGTTTTCAAATACTGGGGGCTTTCAATGGCTTAATCTCATCTGGTTGAATCACACAAAACTTCTCATAGTGAGCCCCAAAGCAAAGCCTCTCATCAGGGTTTATACAGCCTTCACCTGGCTCAGAGAATGTAACCACCCTCTTGACCAATCACACTGCCCAATCACACAGCATCAAGGTGTGGTCATTCCTGAAAACCAAGCCTCCTACTACAGGCTCCATGTGACCACATTCAGCCTATTAGAGGGCAGAGTATATTTTCAAGTTAAAGAAGGTTCTCAGACTCACTTAAGCCAATCAAAGGGCCTAGGGGCAGGGAAGATCTTCAAATCTGAATTTCCATTACAACTTTTCCTGAATTAATGTTACAAGTTAAATTTTCATCATCCCCCAAAGCATACTGTCCCTCTGCCTGTTCTTACACAATTAAGGAAGGTGTTATGTCCCTAACAAACCTTTCTGGGTATCAGATCTACTAACTCATGTCTCTTAACAAGGTCTACAAGATGCTGTTGGTTCCATAAAATAATTAATATTCCTTAGTTGTCAGAGAGGAGTAATCACTAGCCCCTTGTGGGTGTGCTCATCCACTTTATTTGTAATAACCAGATATGTTGTCCTCACCTCCATGAGGCTTTCTACCCTCTATCAATTTTATTGCCATTCTCACCACTTTCACCTACCAGACTCTGTACTCCTGAAAACTATGTTAAGGATAATGAGCCCAGCCTCAATGTCTTTGGTGACTGAAATAAGTTTTTGACACAATTTGTGTATTAATTCTACCCTAAATAATAAATCAATCATGTTCAGATCATTGTCTCTTTAATATTTTTTTTCTAATATCCACATATATTTGACATCACAAAGATACCAGTTTTGGAGGAGGTAGACCCTCAGAAAATAATCATTATTTATACACAATGAGCCACAGAAACTTGGACTAGGGGCTATTATTGGCTATTCAATGAAATCCAGCGTAATTTGGGTTTAAAGGCATAGTCAAGTAGCTCCATTTAAAACACAATGAGCTTTTAATAGCATTTTCTCCAATTACTTGTAAAAAATTGTTTTCAACATTCACTTTTGTACGATTTTGAGTTCTAAATATTTTCTCCGTCCCTCATTCCCCTCTTGTTTTCCAAGATGACAAGCAATTTGATATAGGTCATACATGCACAATCATATTAAATTTATTTCCACATTTGTTGTATTGTGAAAGAAAAATCAAGAGAAAGCAAAAACAAAAACAGCAGGTGAAAATAGTATTCTTCAACCTGAATTCAGACTCCAAAGTTCTTTCTCTGGATGTATATAGTATTTTCCAACATGAATATTTTGGAATTGTCTTAGACCATTGTATTGCTGAGAAAAACCAAGTCTATCAAAGTTGATCATTGCTCGCTGCCGCTGTTACTGTGTACAATGTTCTCCTGACTCTGTTCACTTCACTCAGCATCAGCTCATGTAAGACTTTCTAATTTAATTTTTTTCCTGAAATCTACCTGCTCATCATTTATTATAGGATAACATTATTCCATTACATTCATACACCACAACTTTTTCATTCATTTCCCAGTTGATGGGCATTCCCTCAATTTTCACTTTTTTGCCACCACAAAAAAGCTGATTATTTTTGTGCATGGGTCTTGTTCCCTTTCGCACTGGGTTTATTAAACCATTTCAAGGCTATATTTCTAGAAACCATTAATGAAAATTTCTAATTCATCATCAATGTCACATGTATTAATGCAGTTAATTCCCAAGACTTTGTCCTGGATTCTCTTTGTTTTCTCTCTACACAGTCTTTCTTGAAATCAGCAGCTCCAATGGATAAAATAAGTATTTTTATGCCAGTGACTCCAAGATCTATATATTTAATCCTAGTAACCCTCCTGAGTTTCAGGTCCATATTATCAAATGACTCTTGAACATTCCCAAATGCATATACCATAAACATCACAATTTCAAAGCCCCCTAAACAGAATTCATTATTTAATTCCCCTTTGAAACCCTACCACTATTTAAAGCCTCTTTTACTCCTCCCTCCATATCCAATCACTTGTATTCTATCAATTCTACCTTCATAAAATCTTTCATATATACCCTTTTCTTTCCTCTGGCATTGACATCTCTCTGGTTCCATCCCTCTACTTTGCCATCACTTTATGAATGCACTATTATAATAATCTACTGGTTAGTCTTTATAACACGATTTTCTCTCCACTTCAGTCCATCTTATGTTCAACTGCTAAAGTGTATATCCTGAAGCATATCTTATTATTTTAACTTACCTTACTTAATAAACTCTAATGGCATATTATCACTTCCAGGATCAAATACAAAATTCTCTGCTTAACATTAAAAGTTCTTCATAGCCTAGCCCTCACTTCCCATACCTTTCTAATGTTTTTACACTTTATATATTTTCCTTCTACTCCCAAGTGCTCTTCACCCTAACAGAAATGGTCTCCTTGCTGTTGCTCCAAGAAGATTCTCCATCTTGTATTTTAGGACATCTTCACTGGCTTTTGCCTATACCAGGAATGTTCCCTTTCCTCATTTCCATCTCCTGGCTGTCTTCAAGTAACAGAAAAATTCCTACGTACTGCAGGAAGTCTTTCCCAATCTTTGTTAATTCCAGTGACTTCCTTTCCAATTTATCCTGTATAGTTTGTTTATACTAGATGATTGGATGCTGTTTCATTATTAGATTGTGACCTCCTCGAAGCCAGAATCTGTCTTTTGCCTTTGTTCTTTTCCTCTTCTTTGGTGCTTAGCACAGTCCCCGTAATAGGGGATTAATGATTTTTTTTAGATAACTGACTTCTTAGGGAGCCATCATTGTTTATCATCCAATTTCACTTTAGTGTCATCCTGGATTCTCACTATCACTATCTCCACATATCAAATAAGTGACCAAATCTTTTATCTCCACAACATCTCCTATGAAGATTTCCTCTTCATTTGATACAATCATCATTCTAGTTCAGGGTGTCATCATTTCTTACTTCTGAAGTGTTACTATAGCTCCTTGTTTGATATCCCTGCCTAAAGTCACTCCTCTTCCAATCCATCCTTTACAAAGTCACCAAAGTCACTACCATAAATTGTGGTTCTTATAGCATCATGCTCCTCTTAAAGAAATATAGTGGCTCCCTATCACTTCAAAGATCAAACATAAAATTTTCCTCTGACATTTAAATATTGTCAGCCCAATACCTTTCTACCTTTCTAGTCTTATTAGATGCAACTTCCCTCCTAATTTTCAAAGTTCTAGAATACGGCCATGCTTACTATTCTGTAGACTTGATGTTTTATCTTCATACTTCATAATTTTCTCACTGGCTTTTCCCTAAGTCTGGGATGCACTTTGTCATTTCCTCTTTCAAGCCCAGGTTTCCTTCAATTCTCTGTACAAATACAGCCTGCTACATGTATATTTTCCTGTTCTTCCTGACTGCTAGTGCTCTCCTTCCCCAAGTCACTATATATTGATATATACTTAATGATCTATCTATCCCTCTGTCTATATGTACATACATACATACATATATGGGCACACATATAATATGTATATATGTGTGCATACATGTACATGTGACATCATATATGAGTGTATATACATATTTACACTTGCTATGTATTCTTGTACCTATAGTCATATCTCCCCCATTAGAATATAGGTCTGTTGGGGCAGCTAGGTGGCGCAGTGAGTAATAGTGCTGGCCTCGGAGTTGGGATGACCCAAGATCGAATCCGGCCTCAGAAAATGAGCACCCACACACAAATAATGACTGTCTGTGTAACCTTGAGCAAGTTACTTAACCCCAATTGCTTAAAAAAAAAAAAGAATATAGGTCTGTTGAGGACAGACAATCTTTATTTTCTTTTTCAATTTTGAGTGCCTAGTACACTGTCCAGCATGTAGTAATTGCTTAATAAATGGCTTCCAGCTGATTGATTGATTTAACATGAGCAAGGGAGAGAAAATATATTTTTTAATTTTCTTTTTTTAAAATAGATTTGATTCTGAGAATGAGGGGCCAGTTAGTTTTCTTTATAGGAAAAAACTTTGCCAACATTACATAGGAAAATATATGCAGGAATTTGTACCTTCAAAACATACAACTCCTGGTTTGTTTTGTTTTTTGAGATTGGCACTGGCTACTGTATCCAGTTTCCTTTTAGACCAATCATGTCACTTCAGAGTGTAGTATCACATTTAAAATTTATTTCAGATCAAGACAATAAAGAAAACTATACCTTAGTTTATGCAAGGAAGTTGATTACAGTATTTACTCATCATGTGTAGAGGCATCTTCAATTTTCAAAAGCTATGATAAGAGAACACAAATTGCAGATGATTATGTTTGCAAAGATATGAAATGGGGGCATAGTGATAGATGGCATATCTGTAGAGATTGCAGGAACTTTTACAAACAGGCTATTAATAGAGTTTGTGAAATGTAGGGTGTGTTTTTTTAATGTGGTAATATTTGAGAGGAATTGAAAGAAATTTAGCTTCTGTAAAATCTATGAATTTGAAGAGTGAGAAATTCCTCTCATTATCTCTTAGGCACTACTACTAATAATAGATTGAATGTAAGTTCCTTGAGAGTAATGATTATTTCATTATTTTTATCTATATTCCCAGTGCCTGGCACAAAATGGCCATTTAATAAATGCTCGCTTACTTGCATACTGACTATAAGAGATATCAAAAGGTAGACTAGAATATTATATGCATTACGTCATATTTTCATTGTTCTATTAATTCCTGGGAATCAGGGATGGGACATGGATTTAGCAAAAGAGGGAACCCTTTTAGTTTATATTTACCTTTTAATTTTTCCAAGAAATGTTGTGTATTCTATGAGCAAGCTTTTCCATCCTCAGATATTAATGGATACATATAACATATGAAAATATTTTGAGTAAATATTGGGCAGAGGAGGGAGCATTGCATAGTATACTGAGAACTATTGGAGTAAGGAAGATTTGGATCAAAGTACTGTCTCACATATATTCACTATGTGATCCTGGAAAAGTCATTTATCTTCTCAGCACTACTAGTAATGCTATAAGAATAAAAGTTATAAATGATCCAAGACAATTTTAAATGACTTAATGATGAAAAATGCTGTCTACCTCCAGAGAAAGAACTGATGAAGTCTGAAGGCAGATCAAAGCATACTTTTTCTTTATTTTTCTGGGTTTTTTGTCTGTTTTGTTGTACAATGTGGTTAACATGGAAATATGTTTCACATGACTGCACATGTATAAACTATGTCAAATGTCTCCTCAATGAGGGGACAGGAGGAGAGGTGGGAGGGAGGGAGAAGAGAGGGAGAGAACTTGGAACTATATTTTTAAGTGAATGCTAAAATTGTTTTTCCATGGAATTGGAGGAAAATAAAATAGTAAGATTTAAAAAAAATAATATAAGGTGCAGAGAATATGTTGATTTACATTTTTAGAGGACTATTTAAAGAGAGGCCTTGATTCCTCCAAAAGTGCTTGAAGGAAGATGTTTTCCTTTGTGATGTGTGCTGCTTATACACAGCTTCTTGAATGTTCAGGGGTCATCAATCTGAATAAAATCTCAGGGGACAGGTTATCATAAACACCTCTTAAAGGTCTCAGTTGCTAGGCTACTGCGAGGATGTTGAAGGATCAGAGAGGAACACTGTGAATGCCATTCCTCTGGGAATGTAGGAGAAATTTTAATCAATTAAATGTTTCTCTCTGTCTTTCTTTATCTCTCTCTGCCTCTGTCTCTGTCTTTGTCTCCGTTTCTCTCTCTGTCTCTCTGTCTCTGTCTCTGTCTCTCTCTCTTAGATAGTGACTTTATTTTTTTTACTAAGACTTATGTTAGCAATTACTTTAAGGGATAAGCAAATAGATATTCTATTTATAGAATTTTCTTATCAAAACTATTCACAAAAGAGATAATCAGAGAATCTTAAAATAATAGGCATTAATCTGTGGTGAAAATCACCTTACCTGAGAGACTGGGGAAGGTCTCCTGGGCTATTCTTGCTGTGCACATCCTTACTCTCTGTTAGCAATGATACCATCCATAGATACTTTTATTGAAAATGAATTGCAGGATAATTTAAGAGCAATGTGCAAGATGAAAGACCTTATACAGAGCATTCTGAATTTTTACTGGTAAAGAAAATAACAAAGATAGTCATAACAAGCCAGAGGACAATCTCCTAGCCTTGCTTTGTGTTACAGCGGTTTTTTGTTTTTTTTTGACAACTCTTGTTTGTTTATCTGTTCCAATTTCTACTAACATTTTATTGCTTTCTTTATAAGGCTGCATTTAACTGCTATTTCCCAAGACATTTATCTGTCATCCTGATAAATCTGGTAATTCTCTGCCACAAACCATAGCTCCAGTTAGTCAATTACATTGCTTCCAAGGTACATTGTTTTAAAGAATACCAAATGCCAAGATATTGATTGTTTAAATTGTATTCTTAATTTACCTTATTGGTCCATCTAAAGCCCTGAAATTGTTATCTATCCACAATTTTTACAGTTCTCACCAATGCTGTTATACCCTCTATGTAAGTTGCCCCAAGAGACTAGCTAGCTCAGATTAGCTCTGGACTTTCTATTTCAGCTGATTTTTTTTCAATTGTTGGCTACTGCAGACAGTCAAAAATTATGCATGGTACAAGATCCATTATCACTTTTTTATCTAACTGTCATATGTGTGTATGTTTATACAGACAGACAGACAGACAGACAGACACACACACACACACACACACACACACACACACACATATATATATATATATATATATATAAATTTTCTGTGAGCTTCTAATCTTTGTGGTTCACGTTAAGGATTCATTCTGTAGGTTAGCCTAGTTTATTTTAAAGTCTCTATAAAGTATCATTAATAATGCTATGCCACTCTCCTCTTTGTCTTAACCCCTAAATGATTGGGACTGAATACTTTTTGTTTTCCACTGATTGCTCCTTAGGAAAAATCACAGGCAATCTACCTTATTGTCTTTATAAATTGAGCAAGGATCAATCAATTTATTCTCAAGGTCACTAGCAAGTAGAACATTGTAAATATTGGCCATTCATTGTATGTAATGGTGTATATTCTAAATTTCACTTGCTGTGCTTTGTATTGTAAATATAGTACTTCACAATACTGTATAGTACTTTGTAAAAAAATTTGACAAAATCCTTATCACAGGCTGATGAATATTGAGTTAAAAAAAAAACCCTGCTGGGGCGGCTAGGTGGCACAGTGAGTAGAGCGCCGCGCCGGCCCTGGAGTCAGAAGGACCTGAGTTTGGATCTGGCCTCAGACACTTAACCCACACAAACAAAAACCTAGCCGTGTGACCTTGGGCAAGTTACTTAACCCCAATTGCCCTAAAAGGGGTGGCTAGGTGGTGCAGTGAGTAAGAACGCCGGCCTCGGAGTTGGGATGATGCGAGATCAAATCCGGCCTCAGAAAATGAGCACCCACACATAAATAATGACTAGCCGTGTAACCTTGAGCAAGTTACTTAACCCCAATTGCTTAAAAAACAAAACAAAACAAAAAAAAAAACCTGCCAGTTATACTCTTCTGTATTACTGTAAGTGGCAGGGGAGGTGTCAACCAACATTGGTAGATGAAGTTTGCTCACGTGAAAGTTCTCTATCCTGATCAAATCAGAACTCTGATGTCCAATGGTTTAAGTATAATCACAATCAATACAATAATTCTAAGTGTCTTTGGCTAACCAGGCTTCTTGATATATATTGAGGCAAGAGGGAGCGAAAGTGAAAGATGAGAAGAAAATGCAGGTTGGTATTCATGTGACCTTTGCAAGTTCTTGTCCCTTTGGGGGAAGAAACTAGCTTCCTCCTCATTTTTTTTTCTAAAATATCTGATGAATTGCCCTCCTCACATAAAGGTGAATCTAGATAGACATTAGTTTGCAGTGCCAAATTTAAAGAATTATCATTTTGTCACACTACATTTAACATATATTGAGTGTTGTGAGGAACCCATGATCTTTGAGAAATACACACGTGAAGGAAGAAAAGGGAATAAACATTCATTAAGGCCCTATTTTGTTCCAGACACTGTGCTAAGTGCTGTAGAGTGGCTGAGAAGGTACTGTCAATGATAGAGATCTTGCTGTTTTAAAGCACAGAATCATCATTGACCACCCATTTGAAATATTCTTTCTTAATGCTTTGAGCATCTTGCCACACATAATTATGCATATCTTTATGTATATCAGAAATGCACTAAACATAACCAGGACACAACAAAGACCTATTGGAAAAAATTATGCAGCATCAAACACTGTGCTAAGTTCAATAGATTAGAAAAAAGCACAAAGGAAGCCGTCCTTGCTATTAAGAAGTTGGTATTCGAAGATGGCGGAAAGGAAGCAGTAACCTCGCTGAGCTCCTCTGTCACTAAGTCCAAAAGGGTAAATCTGAGCAGATTCCAGAGTGACGAAGCCCAGTGGAAGACAGAGTGTGGCAGAATCCAGCACAGGAGGTTGCCCAGAGTGCCCGCACAGGTCGAGCGCAGAGCGCGTGGGGTCTGCACAGCTCAGACCTAAGAGCAGGCAAGCAGACTACACCAGAGAGAGAAAAAGCCCCAGCCTGCAGACTTACCAAGGACGAATCGCAGTCATCTCGCAGAGGGAACGGATCATTGGAGCCAGGTAGGAGAGTCGGGCCCCCAGTGGAGAGAGTGGCTTCTCAGGCTTCATTCAGCCCCCAGCCTGGAAATTTAGAAACTGCCTGCCTGTATGATACAGGGGCTGGAATGGCAAAGTAAATTCTAGCTGCTCCGATCCTCCCATCCCTCCTTCATGAAGCAGAAAACCCAAAGATAAGTCTCCCACCCAGATTGAAATCCCAAGTTAATGGAAATAGCCTCAGGCTTGAGAATCTCCAAGAAAGGGTGTAACTGAGTCAGCCAGGAATCTAAAGAGAAGAGAGGGAGGGGACCCAACAAGCCCCACCTCACCTCACCAACAAAAGCCTACTTATAGCCCAGGGGTATAGAGGCAGAAATCTGAAGTGGTCAGACTCATCCCCACCTACGCATCTACATTCCTCACTGACTTCCCTGACTTAGCCATAAACTAGCCACCCAGAGGTATTCAAAGTCAAGGATCAGGCCCCAAACTCATAGCCTGAGACACTAAGAAACAGGAAGTCACAATGGGAAGGAAGGAAGCTGAAAAGGAGAAGGGGAAGGCAAGAAAGTCTATTCGAGCATACTATGCAGGGCAAGAACAACAAAACACACAGGACAATATAGACTCTGCCCACACCAGAGACCACAGAAGGAAACATGATCTGGTCTCAAGCCCAAATAGCATTCCTGGAGGAGCTTAAGAAAAATTTTAAAGACCAAATCAGGGAGGCAATGACCAACTTGGAAAAAGAAAATACCTCCCTAAAAAAGGAACTTCAAAAACTTACTGAAGACCATAATTCACTAAAAATTAGATACAACCAAACTGAAACTCAGAACTCTATGATGCAGCAGGAGTCAATCGAAAAAAACAAGATGATCGAAAAATTGCAAGAAAATGTAAAATATCTCACTGGAAAATAACTGACCTAGAGAACAGATCCAGGAGAGACAACCTAAGAATTATTGGTCTACCAGAAAGCCATGATGAGAAAAGCAGTCTAGACAACATCCTCCAAGAGACTGTCAAAGAAAACTGTCCTGAGGTCCTGGAATCAGAAGATAAAATAGCTATTGATAGAATTCACCGGACTCCTCCTGAAAGAGATCCCAAACTGAAAACTCCAAGAAATATAGTAGCCAAATTCCAGAATTATAAGATTAAAGAAAAAATTCTACAAGCAGCCAAAAAGAAACAATTCAAATATCGAGGAACTACAGTTAGGATCACACAGGACCTAGCAGCTTCTACATTAAAAGAGCGGAGGGACTGGAATTTGATATTTCGTAGGGCAAGAGAGCTAGGACTACAACCAAGGATTAACTACCCGGCAAAACTGAGCATAATCTTCCAGGCAAGGAGATGGACGTTTAATGAAGTAAGGGACTTCCAGACTTTCCTAATGAAAAAGCCAGAGCTCAATGGAAAATTTGATCTCCAATTACAAGACTCCAGAAGAACATAAAAAGGTAAACAAGGGTAACATAGACCCACACATGCAGAAGTGCACATACCCACACCCACAAACACAAGCTCATTACTTGGGATGCAACAAGAGCAAAATGTTCACATCCCTATATGTGGAGCTGATAACTGTCAATATTTGAAATCTCTATGATTATCATGACCTGCAAAAGGGTTATACTTAGAGGGTGTGGGTATGAATGCACTAACATGGAGTCTAAAAAAAAAAAAAGAC
>WOXC01008506.1:0-69977 GCA_011680675.1 Gymnobelideus leadbeateri | reverse complement strand
AGTGAGGTGGGGGAGTCCTGGGGGGGGTGGAGTCAGTATGGGGGTTTGGGGAGCCAGGACTCCCTCCCAGTGTGGGGATTATCTTCACTTCCCTCAAATAAAAGAGTCAAATGGGCCAAAAAACCCCATAGAAATCATTTTGGGAAAGACAGAGTAACTTGGAAGCATATTGCCTTTGGTTGTGCAAAACATTTTGGTTATGGAGCCATAGCTTCCTAGAGCTGGAGTAACAAGAGTAAAAGTTAGCACTCATATAGTGCTTTAAGATTGGCAAAAAAACCCCAACAACTTGACAAGTGTTACCTGATTTTATCCTCACACCCCCCTTGGGATGGGAGTGCTGTTATTATCCCTGTCTTACAGATTTTTACCAATTTACAAATCCCCGTTACAGATTCCCCTCTGAGGAAGATCGAAGTTAAGTGACTTCCCCAGAGAAGAAATGTCTGATGTTGGATTTGAACTCAAGTCTTCCTGACCCCAGGTCCAGTGCTCAGCCCGCTGCTCCATCTGACATCTGATACAACCCCCTGATTGACAGCAGAATCTCCCTTTATTTCCTCCTTGCAAGTTGTCCAACTCTGCTTGTATACCTCACATGACAGGGACCTCGCTACCTTAGATGACAGGACTTTGCAGTTTGTTTTCTTTCCTTTCTTTTTCTTTTTTTTTCCTTCCCTTTTTGGAGAGGAGAAGATAGGGCAATTGGAGTTAAGTGACTTGCCCAAGGTCACGGTGCAGTTTGTTTTTTTTTTTTTTTTTTAAACAAATACTTTATTAACTTCTGCTTTACATCATTCATTTCCGCCAGATTTTGAGTTACAATCATTTTCCCCCCATTATTCCCCTACCCAACCTCCCAGAATAGCAGTCCCACAAGATATCGCTTCCTCCAATCTGCTCTCTCCCATACCTTCTCCCATACCCCCATCGACTTTTCCATTAGAGGAAGATGAATCTTTGTGTCCCAATGCCTGCACATCTTATCTCCCAATTATAGGCAAAAGAGTATTAATAATAGTATTTATATATATATTTGAAACATTTAATGTTACGACCTTGAATTTCAGATCCATTTCCTTCCTCCCTTGTCACCCATTCCTTCTTGGGATATAAGTAATTCAGTATATGTTGTACATGTCTAGCTATGCAAAACATTGTCATAGTAGATATATTGTACAAGGCTGCTTATAATTCCCTCCCACTCATCCCACCCCCCACCTGGTCCATTCCCTACATGATCCTGTCCCTCTTCTATAGTGGGTACTTCCAACCTCCCCTCACCCCAAGGATGCCCTCCCATCCATCATCCCTCCTCTCATCCCCCTTCCCCCTATCCTGCTGCAGGTTGAGATATCCCATTTAGTATGTATGTCATTTTCTCCCTGAACCAAATTCAATGTGAATGTGGTTTTGCCTTTTTAGCCTTCCTTATTCTCCCCCTCCTTTGCACCCACTTCCCCTACATGAGATAGTTTACCCTACCATGTCTCTCCCCATCTCCTCTTGCCACTTTCCTCTCTCACCTCATAATTTCATCCCTTGAGTACTCTCCCTTCCCAACAAAATCAACCTATGCCCTCTATCCATATATAACTGTAACCATATACACACACATTCACATATGTATTCGTATGACCACACCCCCTTCTTCCATTATTTTCATAGTGAGAAAGATATCATCAGTCACAGATATTGCTTTTCCATATAGGAATGTAAATAGTTCAACTTTGATAAGTTCCTTTTGATTTCTTTTCCCTGATTACCTTCTCAGGCATCTCTTCCTTCTTGCGTCTGGATGTCAAATTTTCTATTCAACTCTGGTTTTTTCCTCAAGAATGCTTGAAAGTCCTCTATTCCACTGAATGACCATATTTTCCCCTGAAACAAAATACTCAGTTTTGCTGGGTAGGTGACCCTTGGGTTCATTCCCAGTTCTTTTGCCCTCTGGAATATCATATTCCATGCCCTTCAATCCCTCAGTGTAGAAGCTGCCAGGTCCTGGGCTATTCTGATTGTGTTTCCACAATATTGAAATTGTTTCTTCCTGGCTGCTTGTAGTATTTTCTCCTTGATCTGGGGATTCTGGAACCTGGCTATAATATTTCTGGGAGTTTTCTTTTTGGGATCTTTTTCAGGAGGTGATCGGTGGATTCTTTCAACCTCTATTTTGCCCTCTGGATCTAAAACATCAGGGCAATTTTCCTTGAGAATTTCTTGAAGGGTGATTTCTAGGTTCTTTCTTTGATCATGGCTTTCAGGTAGTCCAATAATTTTTAAATTGTCTCTCCTGGATCTATTTTCCAGGTCAGTGGTTTTTCCCATGAGATATTTCACATTGCCTTCTAATCTTTCATTTGTTTGGATCTGCTTAACAGCATCTTGATTTCTCATAAAGTCATTAGCTTCCATTTGCTCCAGTCTAACTCTGAAGGAATGAATCTCCTCAGTGAACTTTTGAGATTCTTTTTCCATCTGGCAAATTCGACTTTTTAAGGCATTCTTCTCCTCATTGCCCTTTTGGGCCTCCTTTGCCATTTGAGTTAGTCTATTTTTTAAGGTGTTGTTTTCCTCAGTCAGGCTGTTGACCCTCATTTCATACTTTTCCTGCATCCTTCTCATTTCTCTTTCCAATTTTTCCTCCACTTCTCTTATTTGATTTTTAAAGTCCTTCTTAAGGTCCTCTATGGCCTGCAACCCGCTCATGTTTTCCCCTGGGGCTTTTGGAGCAGGACTTCTGACCTCACAGTCCTTTTCCCGCTCTATGCCCCCAAAATAGGAGTCTAGGGTTGCATTTTTCTGTTTCCTTTGCCTTGGCATGTTGCCACTTAATTACTTGACTTTTGGGCTTGTTGCCACACTATGGCTTTAAGGCCAGATAGAGGAATTTTCGTCCCGAACGTGTGGGGGGCAACTTCCGTTTCTGGCAAGCTGTAAACCCACCCACAACTTCCACCCTAGATCACAATCCAGATCCAGGGAGGTTAAAGCAAGAGCGATTACCCCCCAAGACTGATCGCTGGATCTCCCCACGATTTGTAGGCTGGGAGCCGGAAATGCCTCTGAAAACTACAAAATGGCGTGTCTCCTCAGCAGCTTCTAGCCCCCAGGGGAGGGAGCTGACGCATTCCCCAAATACAGGTCCCAAAGTCCATAGGACACTAACCTCTTACTTTGTCCTAGGCAAGTCTATGTTGATAATTCTGGCATCTCCACAGTTCCTGGTGTTCTGGGGTTCCTCCAGCCGGCTGCTGGCCCTGCCGCCCTGGGGCTAAAACCTCGGCTCACGTGGACCTGGGCTCGGCTCGGCTCCTGCGCTCTGCGCGCTGCCGGCTCCCAGACCACTGCGCTGGTCCTTCCTGCAGGGTGCTGGGCTGTCCTCAGCGGGAGGTTAGCTTCTCTGTGTCGTTCTGTGGGTGCTGGGGCTCCAGAAGATTTTCAGAGTCCTTTTTTACATAGTTTGTGGAGAATCTGGGGGCAGAGAGGCTTGGAAGAGCTGTTTCTACTCCGCCATCTTGGCTCCGCCCCCCCAGTTTGTTTTCTAAAGTGATTTATAGTCCTACTTCCCACCTGTGTTTCATCGTTATAGTTAACTGTAAGGCTGTTTGGGACAGTGCCAAAAACCCCAAATTTCAAAGAACATTTAGACTTGATTTCACTGCTTTCTCTTTTCTGTTTCAAGATTTAAGTGGTGGCCCGACAGTCTGTGGGAAATTTGACTTTTTCAAAACCATCTGTTCAGTTTCTTCTCAAATGAAACTCGCCGTGGAAGGCAGAGAAGGTGTTTCGATAGCTGCTGCTGTGAAGCTGATAAAATTATCTTTCACCTTTGAGGAATGGAATTTATTTAATTGTACTGCCGTTCAGTTTATCAACTTCCTTCAGGTAGGGTAGCTGCACTCTTGCCTTGTTTTGTATTAGCAAGGTCACTGTAACGAGCTGCTAATCAGTTTATGGGGCCGATAATGTTTCTTAGAGTCGAAAGGACCCAGCCTCCAGGAAAGCTGAGATGGATTTAAGGCTTCTGGCTGCCATGGAGCCCTTGATCAACGTAAAGAGGAATAAAGGCTTGGCCTACATGGGGGAAGGAGGCAGCAGTGCCACTGACGCCATTCGAGGCACAGGGAAGAAAATCATATTTCAGGGTGAGCACGTTAGGGTTTTTCCACATGGATACAGGAAAACTTTTCTCCCCTGCTAGTGTGACCAGAATGTGGAAGGGTGGTTCTGTCCATCAGTAGGCATTTATCAAATACCTACGGGGGTGTATGTCAAGGCAAAATGGCCTCTTCTCTCAGGAAGGTTCCATTCCCCTGGGAGGATTCAGCAGGTGCACACTGAGGCACGTGCAGAAGAAAGGGGGCCTTATCATGAGGACTGGGGGGGAGCTGAACTGCCCTGGCTGCTTCTGGGAGTAAAAGCCAAAGGCTCTCCTGTCACAGTCAGCATTTATGAATCACCACTCTTTTCCAGACCCTATGCTAAGTACTGGGGTTATAAAAAGAGGTAGAAAAGGCCCTGTCCTCAAGGAGCTTGCAGTCTGTGGGGGAGACGGCATGTAACAGCTATGGACAGAGTGAACTGGGGATGGTCTCAGAGGAAAGGACTGGGAACAGCTGCTGGCAGAAGGTGGGATTTTAGCTGGAACTTGATGAAGAGGAAGAGCAGGGCAAGGCACGAGGGTGAGCCAGTGAGGTGTCCCTAGGGACTCGCCACTTTGGGGTGATCCAGCAAACCTTCAGTGGGCCCTTGATTGCAGTGCTTTGTAAACCTTGAAGCTCTATGTAATTGCTAGTTCTCCTTCTGTTCTTGCTCTTCTCTCTTCTCTCCTCTTCTTCCTTCTCTTCATTCTTTTCCTCTTTCTCCTTCTCTTCCTCCTCTTCTTTTCTTCTCCTCTTCATTCTCCTTTTCACTATTTTACATCCTTTCCCTCCTCCCCCTCCTCTTCCTCCTCTGCTTCCCTTTCCCCATCCTCCCTTTATTTCTCTTCCTCTCCTTCCAGCCCTAGATTCTATACTCCAAGTGTTTGGGATGACACAAGATAACATGCCTTTAAATTAGTCACATTGGATCCAAGTGGACCAGTTCCTTACCTGCTCTGTCAGAAATTAGATTCCAAGAAACATGGCAGAGCAGGGTCATTCACTGCTGCTTTCTTATTCCTTCCTATTAGCACTTAGGTTCTAGGATGATTCTCGGGCTTTATCTGTGTCCAGAAGTGAATCTCAGGGGTGATTCTGGACCTCAGTCCAATCTTTGAATCCAGGCCCATTCCATAGAAAGTCAGATCTGTCCTACCTTCTGGGGCATGGGCTAATACAGTTGAATTGTTTGACCATGACTATTGATGCTTGTGGCTACTTGGTGATTCATTGGTGAGCCTTCTGCCAGGAGATGCCTACAGCTATTGAAGGTTGGCAAAATCCTAGGATGTTAGAGCTAGAAAGGGCCCTAGTGGTCCTTAAGTCCCAGCCTCCTCACTTGATGATGAAAGAATCAAAGCTATGCAAAAAGAGCTATTTGCTGTTTGCATCAGAGGGAGTAAGCAAAAATCTCTGATTCTCTTCCTCCTCTGGAAGGTAAAACAGTGCCCTGCCCTCTATTGTCATGGGGTCTGGCAGCCTCTGTGGCTCCTGGCTGACCTGAGCTCCTCCAAAGTTTATCTAGGGACTGCCTGGATGTATTCATAGAAGGGGAGGGTGAGGAATTCCACAGCTGAGGAATCCCCTTCAGATGGAGGATCATGGTTCAAATCCACTTCTGACCCTTCTTACCTATTTGGCTTTAGGCAAGTCAGTTAATACCATTGCCCTGGCCTCATTTTCCTCATTTAGAAAGGGAAGGAGTTGGACCAGATGAAATCTAAGGTCCTGGCCACTCAGAGTAGACGAGCACTGCCCATTGTATAGCCTTACAGGATGTCCCCAAGTATTCTCCATTCTATATAGCAGGTGTGTTCCTAAAAAGTTGTATGTAAAATTAATTTGTGAAAATTCAGTCACATTTTACACGCCATAGGGAAACTTGCTGTTTCAAGGCAAACTTTATAAAAATAGAGTCCTTCTGACATGCAAACGTTGCCCCGCCCCACTTTAGCTATAAACTTGGGTTTTCTGAAAAATTCACATTAATTAGAACCCACTGGCACAGTGAAGAATATTTTCTAGAGATGAGTTTGTTGTAGATATGGTTCACTGCATTTTAAAGCTATAGTGAAGGTTCCCGTTTTGGCTTTCCTTGAATATTTTCTATTCATCATTTTGTAATTGGATACTAAGTTTATGTTAACTTTTTTCTGTTTCATGAATCAAGAATCTTACATGTTATCTGGAAGCTATTCTGATGACATTTTCCACTTGGGGTCAACGTTATTTTCCTTCACTTGTTCAGAAAATGAGGTGAAATGAATATTTTTGACATTTTTTCATGATGTTATATGATTAAAAAAATGCAGGGATCACACAGTCTTCCTTTCTTTTAAAATCCTAAGTAATGCATTCTTTACATTATCAGAAAATTGAAAATAATAAATATCAGAATCCTGATTGATCATAATTTTCAATATATTTCATTATTGACAGCAGTCCTACATCTAGCTTCTCTCTATAAAATGATGACTGTCAGTACTAATGATTTCTTCTTGGCACATGCCCACTCCAGCTCTTTTTCTAAATGTCAGAGAAACTGTGCTAATCATTTTATGAGTGTATGTTTAACTAGTTTTGCTTCCAAAATCTATGTCTTTTTTTTTTTTTTAGTTTGGGGGTTTTGCTTCTTTTTTGTTTCATAGGTTGAAATTATTTTAAAAGAGTTCTGTGAGTATAAATTTTTCTGAGTATTGTCTTACGTTCATATCCCACTTAAATTACTTTAATAGGAATATTCAAATTGTTTCATAATGTTAATTTACTGCATCCAATATTGGTTAAATCAGTAGACCATAATTGGAGGTTTGGAAAAAATTTCCATTTTAATGAGATTTTTCTGTTTTAACAGTATTTGTTGCAAAAGGATTTGTCCTATGATAGCTTTTTGAAATCAGGTGTTTCTTTCCTTTCATAAAGAATTATGGTAATTATTATAATACAGAGAGTAAGGATGAGAAAAAAGGCTTATAGGGATATGAGGTTTTCAAGTAATTTTTCTTTCCTCCAGTGTTATTCTCCCTTGATCATTTTATAAGCAAACTCATAATATCTCTTGTAAACCATCAGCAGTTCACATATGCTTCCCTCTTGGATTAAAAGAGTATGTAACTTATATTAAGGAACTGACCCATTACTGAGTCAAGTAATTTTTATTAAGTACCTAATGATATGTAATGGTCTCTACTAGTCACCCAAGAAACAATGTGTAGCACAGCACATTGCCTTTGTAGTTATAAAAATCTGGGCTTGAATCCTACCTCAAAAATGTATTAGCTACATGACCTGGGACAAGTCACTTGAGTTCTTTGAGCCTCAGTGTTCCCATCTGAAAAATGGTAATAATAGTAGCTCTTATCTCCCAGGGTTGCTGTGAGGATCCAGTGAGATAATGGATGCAAAGGCTTCTATACATGGGGGCTTTTATTGTTATCAGGCCCCAGTGAAACAAAGATGTGAAAGGAGGATGTTTTTCTGCATCTTCTTGAAATGATCAACTTTTTTTTTCCAAATTTCATCTCCTGCCCCTGCCCTGCCTTTTTCTCTCATTACCCTATTTCTTTTTTCCCATCCTTCTAGATTCTCAGAAGGGAATGAAAAAGGGAAAATTCTATAGAGCATTCAGATTTGGTTTATTCTGTTTTTTTTTTTTTATTGAAAACTATTTGAGATCGTTCTATTTATTCCTTTAATCTAACACCCTTTTTCAGAAAGTTCAACCTGATAATGAGATCGTTGCTGACCTGGTAATGTTCCTGTGGCAGAAATGCAAAATGGGAATCCAGCGCATTTATTCAGCAAAAATGGAATATTTCAAGTTTGTCCAGAAAGTTAAAACTAACAAAGTATTTCTTTTTCTTCCTATTATGCTTTTCTTTGTGTGGTTATAGTTTATTATGCTTAATCTAGGTTAAAATTTACATTTCAAAACTAGAGGGAATATTTTTGGTCTATAATTCAATCATAATTATCATGATGGGACATTTACTGTGTACCAGAAAATGTGCTGAGCACTAGGGATACAAAGGAAGACAAAAAATAGTCCCTATCTTTTTTTTTTTTTTTTAAAGCAATTAGGGTTAAGTAACTTGCTCAAGGTTACACGGCTAGTCATTATTTATGTGTGGGTGCTCATTTTCTGAGGCCGGATTTGATCTCGGGTCTTCCCAACTCCGAGGCCGGTGCTCTTACTCACTGCGCCACCCAGCCGCCCCCAGTCCCTACCTTTAAGGAATTCACAGTCTAAAGAACTCAATCCATTTCAACATCATATCATTTTTTAAGTGTCTTTGATGTGTAGAGGCACCGTCTGAGGCACGCAAAGACAAAATGAAACCGTACCTGCTCTCGGGGAGCTTATATTATTTTGTGGAAGGGAGTGGGGAAAGATGGCGTACAAAATTTACCCAAGCAATGCAACGAACATTGAGGAAGGAGTGATCACAGCCAGTGAGGGCAAGGGATCAGCACAGTTTCATGGAGGAATGGATAGCTGAGTTGAACTGTGAAGGCAAGGGTCCTGAAAGATCTAGTTGAGGAGAGAGAGCCTTCTTGGAATGGCTTGTTCCTAGAGCTGGAAGGGACATCAGAAACCATCTGGTCTAAACCCCACCAATTTTACTGATGAGAACTGACATCTGGAGAGATTGAGGGATTTGCCTAAAGTCACACAGGTGATAAGGGACAGATAGAGGATTTCAACTCCAAATCTTGTGCCCTTTCCAATGGTGCCCTTTGCCTTTCTACAGTGGAAGCAGGAAAAAGAATATTGAGTTGAGGGACCAGTCGGCCAACCGTTTTGGCCAACACTTCAAACTTAGATTATGTGTGTCTCTTAAGACAATGTATCCTTAAACTTAATACCAAGTGATATTTTGTTTGCAAATCTCTCATCCCCCTTATTATTATCATTTTTTGTTAGAGAGACAAAGCACAAATAAAAGCATATTTCTCAGATCGTATCAACCAAGATGAGTCCGTAGAGGAATTGGATAATAGAGAACACTGGGAACCAAATACCAAATTTCCATCTTGTTTCCTAGTGATACTTGCAGATTATTGTCAGGAGAGAATTCAGGCAAGGGGAAAAGTATTAAAACCATTTCCTGAGCTTATCACTCAAAGGATTAGAAGGAAACTATAAGAGCTAATTTTCTTATAATCCTGAAGCCAGTTAAGGTTGGGAAAATGAGGTTGCATGGAGACCAAGTCATCATTAGCTTACCTACAGTAACGATGGGGGAATCTCTACCATACCCTTTGTCCCATCTTAAGTCTTCCAAGCAAAATTTTCTTCTCAGTCCTCTTGCTCTTTGTGAGCTACAGAATAAAGAGCTACAGTCTGTTGCTTATCCATTCCACCTTGTCCTAAGAAACCTTGGAGTTGTTCTTCTCGCTCAGCATCAATTTATATAAGTCTCTCCAGGTTATTATGAAGTCTGTCTGCTCCTCATTTCTTATATCACAGTAATATTCCATTACATTCATATACTACAACTTGTTCAGCCACTCCCCAGTTGATGGGCATCCCCTTGATTTCCAATTCTTTGCCACCACAAAAAAAAAACAAAAAACTGCTGTAAATATTTTTGTACATACGGGTCCTCCTCCCACTTCTCTGATCTTTTTGGGATATAACTCTAGAAGTGGTATTGCTGGGTCAAGGGGTATGTACTTATTAATAGCCCTTTGGGCATAGTTCCAGATTGCTCTCCAGAATGGTTGGATCAGTTCACAACTCCACCAACAATGTATTAGTATTTTTCCACATCCTCTCCAGCATTTATCATTTTCCTATTTTGTCATCTTAGCCAGTCTGGCCAGTGAGATGTGGTACCTCAGAGTTGTTTTGATTTGCATTTCTCTAATCAATAGTGATTTAGAGCATTTTTTCATATGCTTAGACATATCTTTAATTTCATCTTCTGAGAACTACCTGTTCATGTCCTTTGATCATTTATCAACTAAGGAAAGAAAACAGTAAACACAATAATTAAAAAACAACAATCAAGTTAGAGCTTGAGTGACTTATATTCTTATAGATTTGACTCAATTCTTTGTATATTTTAGAATTGAGGCCTTTATTAGAGACACTGGTTGTAAAAATTCTTTCCCAATTTTCCACTTCCCTCTTAATCTTTGTTACATTGGCTTTATTTGTACAGAAACTTTTCAATTTATTGTAATCACAATTATCGATTTTGCATTTTGTAATGCTCTCTAACTCTTGTTTCATCATAAAATCTTCCCCTCTCTATAGATCTGACAGGTAAACTATTCCTTGCTCTCCCAGATTGCTTACAGTATCAGCCTTTATACCTAGATCATACACCCATTTAGACTTGATTTTGGTATATGGTGTTAGATGATGGTCTATGCCCAGTTTCTGTCATACTATATTACAGTTTTCCCAGTAGTTTTTGTTAAATAGTGGGTTCTTATCTCAAAAACTCGGGTCTTTGGGTTTATCAAACAGTAGATTACTATAGTCATTGCCTGCTGAGTCTTGTGTACCCAATCTATTCCATTGATCCATTACTCTGTTCCTCAGCCAGTACCAAGTAGTTTTGATGACTACTGTTTTATAATACAGATTATAATCTGGTATGGCAAGGCCACCTTCCCTAGCATTTCTTTTCATTAATTCCTTTGATATTCTGGACCTTTTGCCCTTCCAAATGAATTTTGCTACTATTTTTCCTAGCTCTATAAAGTAATTTTTTTGGTAGATTGATTGATATGGCACTAAGTATATAATTTAATTTCAGTAAAATTGTCATTTTTATTATATTAGCTTGACCCAGCCACAAGCACATGTTGCTCTAACTTGATTGTTGTTTTTTAATTATTTTGTTAACTGTTTTCTTTCCTTAGTGGATTCATCTGCTTTGGCAGATAAATGAGGTGATTCATTCTTCTCAAATGGAAGATATCAGCCCTGTGGTTATAGCTGAAGTCTCGTTACAACTAAGTGAAATATTGGAAGCTTTAGGAAACCCAGAAAAAAAGTTTAAAAAATATTCAGGTAAAGTATCAAAGGAGATAATTTGACAAATGAGTATGGGAATGAGACCAAGGCACTTATTATCACTTGATGGTACAATATCTTTGGAATCTGGCCTCGCGCTTAAGAGTGGTTTGGTCCTGGGCAAGCCTTTTTTGAGCTTCAAATTCTTAATAAAATAGGGGTGGTGTGATAATGGGGTTGTTGTGGGGATCAAAAGAGACAAAATATGTAAAATATTTTTTGTATAGACAGCGGCTATTACTATCCCAGTAGTAACTGGGTGCTAAAATTGCAAAACTAAGTTATAAGACAAGAGCAGATACTACATCACTCATTTTGGAATTCGTGATAATACAGACATTTGAAAGAGCTGAAGTTTTTCTTTGCTTAGGCAATCTTTTTTTTTTCCTAAAGTGGTAGTGGAAGTAAACATTAGCCATATATTGCAAGGGAATTATTTAAAATCCTTTAGAAAATAACTTCATAAGAATCCTCACATGTGTTAGACTCGCATGCTATATTACCCCTTGAGGCACAAACATGTAATTTGTGAACATTCCCATACATAGAAACTAACCTACCCCCTCTCTCCACCCACCCTAAAGCTTTTCCACTCCTCCATTTCTTTCTCTACCCCACCCTCACCAAGAGAAACCAAGCTGTCCTGGTCTAGGGACATCAACTGGAGGCGAATATGGAGAATATATGATATGGCATCTTTTTCCCCCTTCAGCTCAACAAATGCTTATTAAGCATCTGCTGTGTGCTGTGTCCAAGTTCTAGTTAATGTCTACAAAAAAGGAAGCCATTGCTGACTTCTAGAAATTTGTGTTTTTCCAGTGTCTTTTCATCTCTCATTTTACTTTAGGGTTATGCATATGATATAGTTTTCCACAAGTCAAATATTTATTAAATGCCCTCTATGTGGAAGGTCCCACACTAGATTCGTTGTCTTTGACCCAAGGACAAAAAGTGAGTGGGTCTTTGCCTTACATTCTACCAAGGATCATTGTATACACATATAATTAAATACCAAATATATACTAAGTAAAGAAGGAATGGGTGGAGAGGGGGGTATTGAGAAAGGCTTAATGCAGGAATAGTTCTGAAGGGAGTTGATTACAGTAGTAGAGGTGGTGGTGGTGGGACTCTAGATCAGGGCAATGTTTCTCTGGACCTTGGGGACTAAAGTGACTTGACTCTAGTGTCAAGAGGACTAAAGTGTAACAAATGTAGGAAACTTGACTGAAGTTAGGCCGTGAAGGGCTTTACATGCCAAACGGGAATCTGTATTTTATAATAAGGGGGTGGGGTCATAGAGCTTTGCAGTTTAGCCTTTTCAGTGCTCACGTTTCAGTTAATTTGACCATAGGAAATTTCTTTATTTTTATTTTTATTTTTTTAAATAAATTTTATTTTTTTTAGATAGATTTTCAGACCTTCTAATGTTTCTAGTCTTTAGATTTTTCTTTTTCTTCTTCTTCTTTTTCTTTGCTTTTTCTTTTTGGAGGGGGGAGGGCAGGGTAATTGGGGTTAAGTGACTTGCCCAAGGTCACACAGCTAGTAAGTGTTAAGTGTCTGAGGCTGGATTTGAACTCAGGTCCTCCTGACTCCAGTGCCAGTGCCCTACTCACTGCGCCACCTAGCTGCCCCTAATTTCTTTATTTTTAAAATTTAATTTCCCTTTATCTCTTTTATACATTTTTTACATTGATGTAATTCCTTATTTCTACCCACCAATGATGCCCATCAATAGAATTCTTCTTACAGCAAAGTTAAGCAAAATAGATTAGCACCTTGACCACATCCGACACCTGATGCTTCATTTTGGACCTAAAGTCTAGCATATCTCTTGTGAGACGGGGGAGCCACAATTTACCATCTGAACCCTTAACTGATCACAGGGTTGATCTGAATCCTGACATCTTTCAGTATCCGTTTCCTTTACTCTGTTGTAGTATAGTATTATTTCCTTATACTCAGGTTCTCCCACTTCCACTTACATTGTTCTACTTCAATTTATACAAGTCTTTCCAAATTTCTCTGAATTATTTAGATTTATACTTTCTCATGACATGATAACATTCCATTGCATCCATATCCCCCATTTTGTCTACCCATTGTCTAATTATCAGGCACCCACATTCCTTCCATTTCTTTGCTGCTGTGAAAAGTGCTGCTGTAGTATTTTTTGTATATTTAGGGCCTTTTCCTCTTGCTTTGGCTTCTTTAGAGTATGTACCTGGCAGTAGTATCATTGGATCGAAAGGTATGTCCAGTTTAGTGAATTTTCTAGTATAATTCCAAATGAATTTCCAGAATAGAGTTCACAGGGCCGTCAACAGTCAATTAGTATGCCTGTCTTCATATAACCCCTCCATCAATTAACATTTTTACCTTTTGTAATCTTTGTCAATCTAATGGATATAAGGTGAAGATCCTAGTTATTTTCATCTGTACTTCTCCTATTAATGATTTTTTGGAGCCTTGTTTCCTAAGATTAGTGATAGCTTACATTTCTTCTTTTGAAAGCTTTTTGTCGGTATTCTTTGACAGATTATTTCTTAGGGGAATGGCTTCTGTTTTTATTTATTTGTATCAACCACTTTCTTAAAAATACAAATCTAAATACTTGTTAACCATTTTTTCCCCTGCCTTTCTCACCCAGTTAATTTAGGAATATTACCCTCTTCCTCCCTCTTCTTCCTTCTCTCTCTCTCTCTCTCTCTCTCTCTCTCTCTCTCTCTCTCTCTCTCTCTCTCTCTCTCTCTCTCTCTCTCCTTACCTCTCCCTTTTCTGCCCCATCTCTTTATTCTTCTTTTGTGAACCAAATGAGTCCACTTTCCCCCCAGTCATGAGAAATAGAAGGGTGGTTGTAACATATTTCTAATAAGGAGAAAGGAATTCCTAAGTTTCAATGAAATTAGACATAAAGTTATAGTTCTGTCAAACCTTAAGATGTGAAAATATCCAAAAATCCTCTTTAGAATTTTCCTAAGTACTCATCTATTACCTTGGACTCCTTTAATTCCACTTACTTTTCTCCAAGTGCTAGAATTCAGAGATTTAAATTTCCTATTCATTTAATCTTCATTTTCTCCTGTTTTTTCTGATGGCTAATTTTGCAACAGAATATTTTTTTTTTTTTTTTTGCGGTAAGCATACAGTATTTTGGCAACATGAATTTGAATATCGGGGCTTTTAAAAATGTGTTATGTTTCAAAGGACCAGAATGTAAATGTGCCTTGCATGCAACCAGTCCTGAATAATGACTCACATTTATATCATGCTTTACAATTTATAAAAATACTTAAAACAACCATGAGAGGCAGTTTGAGTAAATATAATTATTTATAAATGAAGAAACTGAGGTGAAGAGGTCAAGTGGCTTGCTTATATGACAAGTAAGTGGTATAGCTAACTGACAGTGGAAACCAGGTCTTATGATTCTAAAAAAAATGTGTTTATGATATTGAATTAAAATTCAACATTTATAAAATGGATATCTTTTTTTTTTTAATTTTTGGGTCTTTATTGATTTGTTTACTTTTAGTTTACAAGATTCATTTCCACAATTCTTTGACTTTCAAATTTTCTCCGCCCCACCCCCTTCCCCTACCACCAGTGATGGCATACAATCAAGTATAGGATCTGCAAATATTTTCACATTAGGCATTAGTCAGGTTATAAAGAAGGATTGTGTCAGATGGAATGAACAATGGGAAAGAGGAAACAGAACCAAACAAGAAAAAGAAAGAGCAGGTAGTTTGCTTCAATCTGGGTTCAAACTCAGTTCTTTTTCTGGATGTAGACATCTCTCTCCATCATGAATCTTTTGGGATTGACTTATAACCCTGCATTTTTGAGAAGAGTCTGGTCTATCAAAGTTGGTCGTCAAATATATGTTGTGTCTGTAATTGTGTATAAATTTCTCCTGGTTCTACTCTTCTCACTCAGCATCAGTTTGTATAAGCCTCTCCAGGTAACTATGAAGTCCACCTGCTCCTTGTTTCTTATAGTACAGTAGTATTCCATTACATTCATATACCACAGCTTGTTCAGACATTCCCCAATTGATGGGCACCCTCTTAATTTCCAATTCTTTGCCACCACAAAAAGAGCTGCTATAAATATTTTTGTACATATGGGTCTTCCTCCCACTTCTATGATCTCTTTGGGATACAACCCTAGAAATGATATGAAATTATTTATAGCCCTTTGGGCATAATTCCAGATTGCTCTTCAGAATGGTTGGATCAATTCACAACTCCACCAGCAATGCATTAGTGTTCCAGTTTTTCAACATCCTCTCCAGCATTTGTCATTTTCCTGTTTTCTCATCTTAGCCAATGAGACTCAGCCAATTTGAGGTACCAATGTGAGATGTGGTATCTCAGAGTTGTTTTGATTTTCATTTCTCTAATCAGTAGTGATTTAGAGCATTTTTTTCATATGCTTATAGATATCTTTAATTTCTTCCTCTGAAAATTGCCTGTTCATATCCTTTGACCATTTATCAGTTGGGGAATATAAAGTGGATATCTTGCTGAATTTACAGAAGTGTTTTTTTCCTCACTTAGATGTATAAATTCTGCCAGTCAACAAACATTTGTTTAGGACCTATTATTTACTATTATATATTATTATTATAATATATTATATTACATTACATACAGGATAGATAAGACATAGGCAACTACAGTCTAGGAAGGGAGAGAGTGAGATACTTATATCAGTTGTTGTTGTTGTTGTTGTTGCCTTTTGTGCTTGAAGAGAACCAAAATAACATCACAGTGCTGGAGTATTCAGATCAGTACTTTGTATATAGAGTGCACTCAATAAATAGTTGTTAAATTAGATTGATAATCACTTGTCAGAAACAAAGGATCATTTAAAAATCTTATATTTTGAAGGATCTGTGAGTTCATTGATATTAATAATTCTACTGGCATAAAATTCCCATGTATTCCCACATCCTATGTGGGTCTTGGCTGGCCTCCCATAGAGGATCTATCTAACATGTTGAAGGTCTTTTAACATTTCGTAACTATCACTGTGACATTTAGTCTTTGTTCTAATCACATTTTCTTGATATATTTCATCACATTTGACTTGCCCAGTAGTCACTGTTGGTAATATTCTGCAACACAATTATGCCCATTATTCATTTCTCCATTGTTCTGGACTATCTTTAAAAGTTAGATTTTTTTTGGAGGAATTGTGGTCATTTCTGATTCTGAGTCACATGGCATCATCAGAGTACTCATGCTTAAATATATAGATTTTACATTGTATGTAATCATTACAAATAGGTGTACATGTATAAATATACATGTGTACATTTGTATATGTATAAAATATATGCACATATCTAGATCTATATAGACATATATACACATGTATATGTATATGTGTACATATATATGACAGATAGGAGAGAGAAAGAGAAGAAGAAAAAAGAGAGAAGACAGAGAGTGTGTGTTTTTGGAGTGTGAAAGAGCAGCTTTGATCATCGACAATGATGCATAATTTCTAAATGAAATTTGCCATCTCTTATTCCATTCTGGACCAGTTCAATGTTTGTTTTAAATGAACTAACTCAATGTGTTTCCTATTTAGATCTTTGTCATAATCTAGACAATATGCATTTTTATTAAATAGTTAGCATTTATTGGCCAATTGCAATGGAAAAAGTAATAAATAATGTTGATTCAAATAACTATTATAAAGCTGTAATTGGCTTGGAAAAATCGATGAATTTATTAGGCATGCCTTCTGTTTTTTTCTCTGCCTTTTGGCTCGTTGCCTCCAGTAAAAGACTATGGTGAAGCAAACAGGTCAGAGGCTGTTTTTTCCTCTTTTTTTCAAATCAAATGCTTTATTAACTTCTGGTTTTTACATCATTCATTTCCACAAGATTTTGAGTTATAAATTTTCTCCCCATTTTTCCCCTACCCACCTCCTCAAAATAGCGATCCCACTGGATAACCCCTCCTCCAATATGCTCTTTCCCATATCTTCTCCCATACCCCCTTCGACTTTCCAGTAGGGCATGGTGGATCTCTATGCCCCAATACCTGTATATCTTATTTCCCAGTTACATGTAAAATAACATTAATACTAGTGTATATATATATATATATATATATATATATATATATGTATTTTTAAATATTTGATTTTAAAACTTTGAATTCCAGATTCATTCCCTTCCTCCCTTGTCACCCACCCTTACTGGGAAGATAAGCAGTTCAGTATAGGTTATATATGTGTAGCTATGCAAAACATTTCCATAGTGGATATATTGTAAAAAACTGACTATATTTCCCTCCCATCTCACCTCCCACTTGTTCTATTCTCTACTTTGATTCTGTCCATTTTCAAAAGTGGGTGCTTCCAACTTCCTTCCCCCCCAGCCTGCCCTCTCTTCCATCATCCCCCCCTCTTGTCCCCTTCCCCCCCTACTCTCCTGTAGGGTGAGATACCCTATTTAGTGTATATGTCATTTCCTCCCTAAGCCAAATTCATTGAAAATAATGTTGACCCATTCCCTTTTGCCTTCCTGTTCTTCCCCTCCATTGTAACCATTTTCCCTTGCTTCTTCTATATGAGATAGTTTACCCCATTCTGTCTCCGCATCTCCTCTCATTATATTCCTTTCTCACCTCTTAATTTCACCTTTTAAGTATCATCCCTTCGTATTAGATTGGTCCCATGCCCTCTATCTATGTATACCTATAAACATATATACACACATTCACATATGTATTCATATGCCCTCCTATATAGATGTACATATATATCTATATATATACATATACATACCCTCCTATATAGACATATATATGCATATATATTTTTTTTTCTATTCCCTTCAACTCTTTTCATAATGAGAAAAGTTTCATCAGTTACAATTATCGTTTTTCCCTGTAGGAATGTAAATAGTTCAACTTTGATAAGTTCATTATGATTTCTTTTCCCTGTTTACCTTCTCATGCTTCTCTTGCTTCTTATATCTGAATGTCAAATTTTCTATTCAACTCTGTTTTTTTCATCAAGAATGCTTGAAAGTCCTCTATTCCACTGAATGACCATATTTTCCCCTGAAACATGATACTCAGTTTTGCTGGGTAGGTGATCCTTGGTTTTAATCCTAGCTCCTTTGACCTCTGGAATATCATATTCCAAGCCCTTTGATCCCTCAGTGTAGAAGCTGCCAGATCTTGTGTTATCCTGATTGTGTTTCCACAATATTCAAATTGTTTCTTCCTGGCTACTTGTAATATTTCCCCCTTGATCTGGGAATTCTGGAACCTGGCTATAATATTCCTAGGAGTTTTCTTTTTGGGATCTTTTTCAGGAGATGATTGGTGGATTCTTTCAACCTCTGTTTTGCCCTTTGGCTCTAAAACATCAGGGCAGTTTTCTTTTCTTTTTTTTTTTTAAAGCAATTGGGGTTAAGTAACTTGCTCAAGGTTACACGGCTAGGTTTTTGTTTGTATGGATTAAGTGTCGGAGGCCGGCTCCGAACTCAGGTCCTTCTGATTCCAGGGCCGGCGCTCTATTCACTGCGCCACCTAGCCGCCCCTAGGGCAGTTTTCTTTGAGAATTTCTTGAAGGATGATTTCTAGGTTCTATTTTTGATCATAGCTTTCAGGTAGTCCAATAATTTTTAAATTATGTCTCCTGGATCTGTTTTCCAGGTCAGTGGTTTTTCTGATGAGATATTTCCCATTGCTTTCTATTTTTTTATTTGTTTGGATTTGTTTAATAGAATCTTGATTTCTCATAAAGTCACTAGCTTCCATTTGTTCCAGTCTAATTCTGAAGGAATGATTCTCTTCGGTGAGCTTTTGAGATTCTTTTTCCATCTGGCAAATTCAGCTTTTTAAGGCATTCTTCTTCTCATTGGCTTTTTGAGCCTCTTTTGCCATTTGAGTTAGTCTTTTTTTTTTTTTTTTGGAGGGCAATTGGGGTTAAGTAACTTGCCCAAGGTCACATGGCTAGGTTTTTGTTTTGTGTGTGCATTAAATGTCTGAGGCCGGATCCGAACTGAGGTCCTTCTGACTCCAGGGCCAATGCTCTACTCACTGCACCACCTAGCCGCCCTAGTTAGTCTATTTTTTAAGGTGTTATTTTCTTCAGTCAGGTTGTTGACTCTCATTTCATAATTTTCTTGCATCATTCTCATTTCTCTTCCCAATTTTTCCTCCACTTCTCTTATTTGCTTTTCAAAATACTTCTTAAGGTCCTTTATGGCCTGTAACCAGCTTGCATTTTTCTTTGAAGCTTTTGGTGCAGGCATTTGTACTTCACTGTCTTCCTCCTGTTCCATGCTTTGATCCTTTTTGTCCCCAAATTAGGAGTGTAAAGTTGGGTTGCTCTGTTTACTTTGCTTTCCTTGTTTGCTCATGTTGTCACTCAGTTATTTGACTTTTGGGCTTTTTTGCCACAGTAGGACTCTGCTACCAGAAAGGGGAGCTTTGTCCCAAATGCTGGGGTTTTCTCAGCTACTGGAGCTATTAGTTGGGTGCCCTCTCTGAAGCCTCCACATGCTCTGGAATGCTGGTCGCTAACCCTAGGACCTCCACCTTAGATAGCAATCCAGATCCAAGTGTGTTAAAGCAAGAGTGGTTACCCCTTAGACTAGCTGCTTGGTTCCCCTACGGTGTGAAGCCTGGGATCAGAAGCTGCCAAGTGGTGGCGCCTCAGTGGCTTCTCGCCTCAGGGGCAGAGGCTGACATACTTCCACCTTCTGGATCCCAAAATCCACACTGCACTGACCTCTCACTTTGTCCTTAGCATCTATGTGTTGATAATTCTGTTACGAGGTTGCTTTTTCTTGCAGCTCTAGTAAAAGGCTTTGTTTTTGTGTATTTTTTTGTGACATTCCCATTTCTCACTTAAAATGGTAAATAAAGAGTTGGTTATTAGAGACAAACGAAATTAATTCAAATTAATTTTAAAGTTATTGAGAAACGAGAAATCCCATGCCTTATTAACTCCTTCAGCATATCTTAAGTGTGTGTACTGTTTCCTTTATTTCTTTGTGGGTGACTAGACAAAGTCTGAGACAGAGACTGAGAAAATTTTGAAAAAAAAAAACAGAACAAGAAAACAACTATAACCAGCTCCATTTAAAGCAGTATAACTTTGTGTAAGAAAAGAATCAATGATCAGCATCCCTGAAATAATATTTAGTATCTTAAACTCAAATTTTCTTTCCTCCTTCTTAGCTTTGGGGAAAGAATTTCATTTGTGGAAAGAAAAGTTTTTAATTTGACCAGTTCTGGACCATATATCTCAAAAGATTTAACATTCAAAAACTGTTTTTGTTTCAAAACATTGGACCAACATTATATGTTTTTAAAAAATATAATATAATATTATAAAACATAAAATATTTGAAAACATGTAATAAACATAAAAATGTTTTTTTAAAGTTAGCTGGAAACACCTCATCCTGCAAAGCTGAGAAATTCATTCAAGTTACTTCATTATTTCCATTTGTGTGATATGTTCATCAGTTTGGGTTTTAACATCATGTAATGTTGATAGAAAATAATTTTTTTCTGAGTCCAGCATATTATTAGACTTCTTCAGGTACTGGAGGAAAATTTTTTTTTTAAAAATCACTTGATAGTTGGCTCAGATTGATATCTCTCTTTTCTGTTTTTTTTTTTTGTTTTTTGTTTTTTTCTAAAAAGATACAGTCATCTGTCTGGTGTTTGTCAGTTAACCACTCAGCATGTTGTTGAAGACATTCCTTTGCAACACACTCTTTTAAGGTCACTAGAACAGGGCATCTTAACCTCTTTAGTGTCCTGGACCCCTTTGGCAGAGTGGTAAAGCCTATGAACCCCTTCTCAGAATCATGTTTTTTAAGGCATGCTATAAGATAAAATTCAGAGGATTACAAAGAAAGCCAAAGAAAGATTAGTGAAAATAAAGATGTAATTTTTCCCCAGCCAAGTTCATGGATAACCTGAAATCTATTCATTGGCCTCAGATAAAGAACCTATGTTGAATTTAATGTTGAGAAGTATTATAATATATAATTATAATAACCTAATACCATGTGCTAGATAATGATACATTGTTTTATAATGTTATATGATTATGACCATAAAATCATTTTTGATCTGACAAAACAGTAAAAGTCTGATGGCTGTCTGGAGTATTCCATATAGATGAAAATGTTTAGATGGTCTTGTTGTATTTTTTGAAATATCACTCAGGGAAGAATTGATGGATAAAGGGTCAAAACTGCATGGAGGAAATTCTTTAAAAAACACATTTTATTGATACCTGTTGTTTTTACATCACTTTCATTTCCCATTATGTATCCATATGTGACACCAGAGAGTTTTCTCTTGTTAACAGAGAATAAAAAAAGAGGAAAATATCAATTTAGCAAAACTAAACAATACTTTGGAAAAGGTGATGTCCTCTGCAATATTCAGCTGCCGTTGTCTCTAATTTCTGTGTAAAAGGGTGGGGTGCCATTTCATATCTCTTCTTTGAGATGAAGTTCAGTCATTTTCACTTCATAGTTTTCAGTTCGCTTGTTTTATTATTAATTTTTCCATTTTCATTGTTTTGGTTACTGTGAACAACTTTTTACTAGTTTCGCTCACTTTACTTTGTATCAGTTCATATACATCTTCTCATGCTTCTCTATAGTTGTCATATACATTGTTTCCTATAGGACAGTAAAATTCCATTACATTCATATGCCATGATGTGTTTCACCATCCCCTAGCCTGTGGGCATCTGTTTTGTTTCCAGTTCTTTGTTACCACAAAAAGTGCTGCTGTAAATATTTTGGCATAAATGGAGCTTTTATTTTTGATCACTGAAGTGGGGTACTAGCAGTGTAATTTCTGGGTCAAAAGGTCATTTTGGTCATTTTCTTCACATAATTCCAAATTGATTTCTGGAATAGTTGGATCTATTCATAGAAAGAAATTCAAAAGTATTTCTGAAAAATGGATACTTTGTTGGAATTTGTAATTATCTCTATCTGTAGCAATTATTAGCTACTCAAACAACATTTCTGAAACAATTTCTTTGTTTTTGTTTTGTTTTTGGAGGGGGGAAGGCAAGGCAATTGGGGTTAAGTGACTTGCTCAAGGTCACACAGCTAGTAAGTGTTTCAAGTGTCTAAGGTCATATTTGAACTCTGGTCCTCCTGACTCCAGGGTTGGTGCCACCTAGCTGCCCCTCTGAAACAATTTCTACAAAATGTATGAGAGTGTGAATTATTCAGATCCTTTAAGAAATGGAGAGAGTTAATTTATCCTTAAAATTATGTATTTTCAACTTTGTGGCATGCTCCATAAAGATCTTTAGCCAGGTCTGTGTCTTATTGTGCTTTTTTTGTCCTTTAGCTTTTTAAACTTTTTGTAATCTACAAGGGGTGTTGACCAGCTTCCTTCCTGGCCACCACCCTTCTCTCTTTTCCTTCCTCCTTTTTTTCTCTCACTCCATCCTTTCCTTTCTGGAGACTTAGAAGTCCTGAAGGATGGGGAGAAACCTTCTAGGCAATGTGCATCCTTCATTCGTTTTTTTTTTCCCCTGGATGCATTGCTACTCTCATTCAGGAGGAGCAGTAGTAATCCTGCAATCAGAACAATGTCATCTCAGATGAAAACATCTGTAGGACTTCATCATATATAAGAACCCCTTTTGTTCTTGGTTTCTCTCTGGACATCCTTCATGATGGTGTTGAACATCTCTGGCAAGCATTTGTTTCCCTGTTTTATGCCTTGCATGTTATTGAAAATCAAGAGACCCGTTCAACAAATTTGTCCCTGTGGTTATAGCTCTCTTGCATGATCTTTAAATATGCATGAAAGAAGTAAATCTTTATGAATATTTTGCTCTACTGAGTCAAACACATTAAAAAAATAATTTGCAGACTAACACCATGAAGTCTTTCCCCACTTTTCCTTTTAGTCAAGCTTTAAGGGATCTTTAAAATGAATCTTTGCGAGAGTGTGGTCTCCGAGGCAGATTTGTTCCTGGTGTGCTTGGTCTTGCCCCCCTGCTCTTCCAGGTTTCCTCTTGTTTAGAGCCCATTTGCCTTCTGATCACTCATTGGCCATTGAAGTTTTTGAGGCTCTTTTTCTAATCTAAGGTAGCTAGTGGATGGTCTGATATGTGTAGAAAGCTGATTCAGCAATGAGTCTTACATCACTAAATAAGCCTTTTGTGTTCTTACTTTTTTTGGGGAAAATTTTTGCTATTCTCCATATCCAATATCATCCAGTTTTCTTCTTTGAAAAAGCAGGTGTATAGGGGAGGCTAGGTGGCACAGTGAATAGAGCACCAGCCCTGGAGTCAGGAGGACCCAAGTTCAAATTCGGCCTCAAGACACTTAACATTTACTAGCTGTGTGATCTTGGACAAGTCACTTAATCCCAGTTGCCCTGCCTTCCCCTCCAAAAAGTGGCTCCCCCCCAAAAACAAGAAAGCAGGTGTATATTTGATGACTCTGTAAGCCTTTGACCTCTTTCAGTTCTCAAGAATGACCTGTCCTTTCCAAAAAGTTTTGGAACAGTGAGTCGGTCCCATCAGTTGAGTGAAAACAAATATATTGTTTTTCTCACCTCATTTTTGTCTGCTTGACAAATGTGAATAGGAATGCACCCAGTTCTTGAAAGAGCTTGCTGTTTACCTGCTGATGCAAAGTGAGGTCTTTGATACTTTAGAAATCAATGAGCCAGACCTCCCATTTTATGGAATTGGAAAACTTGTCTGAGGTTCAGACAAGTAGAGACCTGCCTCAGTCGCATCAGCAGTAAGTATTAGAACCAACAGGACCCTGATTCTAAACCCATTGCCCTTTCTACTACGTCAAGCCACCTCCTAGAGAAGAAAGGAGTACTTTATGTTGGCAGCAATTGTCGAATGCCACGACAGGCACACCCAGGTTCTGCTGGGGGCTCAAAATGGAAAAAGATCATACTTAAAATAAGCTTCACCCTATGATCTTGCATTGATTGAGTTTACTATTTTGGAGAGATGTAGCCATGAAGTTAAACTCAAGGATACAGATTAGATTATTTATCACTTAAGTAATCATGAGAGCATAGATTGAGAACTAGAAGGGCCTTCAGAGTCTATTGAGTCTAGCCCATCATTTTACTGATGAGGCAGCTGAGGTTCAAGAGTGAGTTGCCCAGGGTCACACAGCTAGGTCGGATCTGAACTCGGGTCGTTTGACCCCAGGACTGTATCCCCTGAGCCTTCTAGCTGGTAGAGGAGGTTTTCTGAGAGTTGGAAGGGGGAGATCAGGAAAAGTATCACTGAAAGCATAGGAGTTGAGTTGGACAAGATGTGAACTGACTGAACAGGGCTGTGAGAAAAGGTTTGGGGGGCCAGGGCAGACGTTCCAGGAAGAGGAAATGAGATGGGAAAATGTGGGGAGCAAGGAAAAGTATAATATTCTGGGCTGATGGAGTGATGAGAGCACAGACTGTGGAGAGAATAATGTCGGGTCAAGCTAGAGAGAGTTTGGGCTCATCACATTCAGTTGGAATGAAGCCACTTTGGCACTGATTTTCCATTTTCTATTTTTTCCTCTAAAGGCTCTGGAGGCAAAGTTAATTTTGACCACAGCTTCTTCCATAAAGGTGGTTCTGATGTTCTTCCGTTATTAAAGGTATGATTTCTGGTCATTGTCTATATATAACACTTGAGAATACATGCAAAAAGAATCCAAGGGATGTATATTATTGTACAGTGCCAAACTTTTTAGTTAAAGGTTAATTATGGAAAACTTTTTTCTAATGGTTTTGAGGATTTACAATATCAGAATTGATTGGCTTCTTGATTCTTTTGAAAAAATGTAATTCATCATTTAAAAAACTATCATTACTTTGGCCCTTATCTGTCTGTCATTTCATCCATATAGAAACCTCTTGGTAAGGAAATTCCTTCCACCAATGCAGATTCCCCACATTCCTAGAACATGGAGAGGCCCAGTGACTTGCCCAGAGTGACACAAGCCAGTGAGGGTCAGAGGCAAGACTTGAACTAAGTCTTGTTGACTTTGAGGCTGGCCTTATCTCCTCCAGGCCACATTGCCTTTTTTACGTTTTCAAAAGAAACCAAATGAAATCTCCAAGTGATATCGTGCTGTGAATTAGAGCTTATACATGTGCTATGATTCTGTATTTCTTTTTTTTTTTTTTGCTTTTTGGAGGGCAGTTGGGGTTAAGTAACTTGCCCAAGGTCACAGGTTTTTGTTTGCGTGTGTGTTAAGTGTCTGAGGCCAGATCCGAACTCAGGTCCTTCTGACTCCAGGGCCAATGCTCTACTCACTGCGCCACCTAGCCGCCCCAATTCTGTATTTCTTATAATTTTCTGAGCATTGCCTTTTTTTTTGTAAATAGTGTTATAGTTAATGTTTTTGGACTATGACTAAATACTTTCTGAATTGAATTTAATGTGTGCAGCCAGCAACTTGCTATTAATAAAAATCTTCTTTCATTTATAGGCTAGGTCTAGAGGAAGCCAGAGATATTTTTTAAGCTATTATAATGGCTGATTAAGAAATAATCAGTCAGATTACTCATGGTGACTTTAATTCAGTCGTTAAGACATTATCTAATCAACCACTTTCTCCTTGCCCCAAATTGAATTGAGAGCGGTTTATTATCCCTTCTATAGGCATGACTGTAGTCTTGTATATCTCAATTAAGTAAATATTCCTTGGGCCCCTCCTTTGTACTCAGCAGTTCACTGGGTATCATGTCAAACCCTAAGGATGAATATGTTAGAAGGATTTTGTAATCTTATTGGGGGAACTAACTTTTCAGTAAGGCATCTAGGTAGCACAGTGGATAATGCCAGTCCTAAGATCAGGAAGACGAATCTTCCTGAATTCAAATCCAGCCTGAGACACTCATTATTTGTGTGACTCCTTGGCAAGTTACTTCACCGTGTTTGCCTCAGTTTTCTCATCTGTAAAATGAGCTAGAGAAGGAAATGGCAAAACTGCTCCAGTATCTTTGCCAAGAAAATCCCAAATGGGGTCACCAAGAGTCAGACATGACTGAAACTTACTGAATAACAACTTTATTTCTTTTTCCTTTTTTTTTTCTTTTTCCTTTTTTGCTTTTTGGAGGGCAATTGGGATTAAGTGACTTGCCCAAAGTCACACAGCTAGTTTTGTGTTAAGTGTCTGAGGTCAGATTTGAACTCAGGTCCTCCTGACTCCAGGGCCAGTGCTCTATTCACTGTGCCAACGAGCTGCCCCCAAACAACGTTTTAGTTATATTTTTAGTTAAGCAAAAGATGCACATTAATTCTTCCTAGGGAAGTATATTCCATTCTCAGTTAGTTACAATTACTAGTAGCTCCTTATGCTGAACCAAAACGTGCCTCTCTGTAATGTAACCCATTTGTCTTAGGCCTTCCCTCTGGAGACAAATTCATTAAACCTAACCCCTCTTCCATATAAAAACCCTTCAGATATTTGCTAGCTATCTGTCCACATTAAGTCTTCTTTTCTCCTGGCTAAAATTCCATGGTTCCTTTAAGTAGTGCTTTATATATGATTCTGATCATTTGAGAATACTTATTAAAAACTACCAGTCTTTATATTTGATTCTCATCATGTGAAAACTTCAAAATGTCAAGATTACAATGGTTTACCTCCGTAACCATTTACTTTTTTGCCTTTTTTTTTTTTTGAGGTCAATTGCGGTTAAGTGACTTGCCCAAGGTCACATGGCTAGTTTTTGTGTTAAGTGTCTGAGGCTAGATTTGAACTCAGGTCGTCCTAACTCCAGGACTGGTGCTCTATTCACTGTGCCACCTAGCTGCCCCTCTCAGATATCTTTTTAAGGAGTTTTATTGCACTAACCATTGCAGCTTCTCAGGGTTCCAATGATTTGAGAGATTTAGAAAAAGACAGGGTTAGGTTCTACTCTAGCTTTTCCTTCATTGAATTCAAGAACTGTGATTTAGCATGGAGATTAATTGATTTTAAATAGACATAGGATTCTGGGATTGCTGGAAATCACTCAAAATTGTTATTCATAACATTATTAAAAATGGGTCAGGTTTTTTTATTCATTGGTATAGAAAACTTATTATCTATGGATAATTATCAATAAATATGTATAAGGTTTCCTTTTTCTCCCTTTTTATATATGACAGCCTATCTTTGGTAAATGCATACACTTGTTTAATAATAATTACTTAATGTACTGTTGTGCTTTTTAAAAAATACAGTAAATATAGCCCTAAAATGTATATAAATTGTCCTAGTTATGTTCTAGGGCAGTGGTGTCAATCCCTGCAACCCGTGTTATCTTAGAATACCACAAAACACATATCTGTTCTATTCTATTTTTTATTTCATATTTTAAGGTATTTTGTTAAACCTTTCCCCATCACATTTTAATTTGGTTCTGGTTGTACTTGGCCCACTGGCTCTAAGTCTGACTCTTTCTGTTCTACAGGAACTGGGAATTCCAAGTAGTCCTATTTATTCTATGCTTTTTTTGTAGAACAAAATATATTCTTTATGAAATAAATAATGAACTTTTAAATAATCTAAGTTTCCCAGTATAGTTCCCCACCTCTGAGTACTACATGCTCCCGCCACTCCCAGAGGTCACCTCCTGCCTTGGATTATTGAGAGGGTACTTTCTGCACTCTAAAATTTTTATGTTCATTGGTGAGCTCCCACTGGTGTACTTTCTTTTAATGGTCAGTCAGTAGACATAGTCAGGTTGCTTACAGTAAAAGCATTTATTAAGATGGCATGGTAAGGGTAACATCTACAAAATGTTCTTTCCATAAAGCCAGGTACATTTTCCTACAAACACAAAAACAGTGGGAAGAGTGGGCACAAACTTTGAATATCCTGATAGTCCATGAATGAGGGATACATGGAGCAGAGACAAGTCTTTGGGATTTCAGGACCCCCATTTTCTTTTCCTTTTTTTTTTTTAAATTTTATTTACATATTTATTTTGCTTTTTGGAGGGCAGTTGGGGTTAAATGACTTGCCCAAGGTCACACATCTAGTAAGTGTTAAGTGTATGAGGCCGGATTTGAACTCACGTCCTCCTGATTACAGGGCTTGTGCTCTATTCAGACTGCTCCACCTAGCCTTCCCAAGGGCCCCCATTTTCTTTCTCTTCTTGTGGTGTCCCCTTCCTGCTGCTTGTCCCCCCTGTTCCCCTTATATACACACACCTTTGTATGCACACATCTACATATACACACACACACACACACACACACACACACACACACACACACACACACACACACACACACACACACACACACACACACACACACACACACACACCTGGGCACAATATGCACAGGTGGGCTCTCTCTAACTCAACTCCTAACTGCCACAGCTGACTTTCTTCTGTCATGGCTTTCTTTTCTACTTCCAGTGGTTACATTCCTTGGAGCCACTCTCTGCTGTTGCTGTCTCTGTGTTTCTGTAACTCTGTTCCTATTGAAGGCAGTGTCTCCTACTGGGTGAGTAGCTCCTTTGAAAGATGCCATAGCTGATGAGGGAGAGGAGAGAGAAATCTCCTCCTTTCCCTCCTGCCCTCTGTCAGTCTGGTTTAGAGGTCATGTCCAACAAGGATGCCTCCTGCCTTTACCGTGTCCCTGGGATGGTTGCCTTCTTAAGGATCATCAGGGGCACGGTCAGTCTTTGGCTAACCTGTGGCAAGTCTAAATCTATCAGGGAAACTTCAGTACCTTCCCCTCTAAACTTACCTTCTTTCTGCTCTGTCTCCATCATGTGTGCAACTACATATTTATACAGTTGTAAAAATACATGCATATATTTATAAATAGTCTCCTTGAGGGTAGGGACTGGTTTTATTTTTGCTTTTTGTGTCCCCAGCAGTTAATCACAGCACTTGACACATAGTCAGTGCTTGTTGATTGATAAAGGGATTGTAGGACATAGATTTACCTTTGTAGGTAACACATCAGTGCCTGGTGGTCTCTTCTTGCTTTCCATGATTCCCTAAGCAGGTATGGGCTGGGGGTGTGAATCAGACCTTTCCCACCCCACTGCACCTAAACATGTTTACTCAGTGATGTAAAGTTATATAATCTATATGTTTCTAGACATGTTGTTTTCGAATGGACAAACACTTTGGCATAAAAATGGCGTATCTTAACAGTGTTGCTTCTGAATTTCCAGTAGCTCCTGCCCTTGGGCCCTTTGGTTTCTGGTTGAGGTGATTGTGGGCCCACCGCATCTAGGTCCTGACTCTGGCCATCCTCCCTCTGTTTCTATTCCTCCACCCTCTTTCTGGAAGTATAATCAATCAGTAATTCCATTGCTGCTGGATGGGATGTCCCAGGGTATAGTTCTTTTCTGCACCACTTACCATCACTATAATTTCCAAGCCAAAAGAATGCCTCTTCAGTCACCAGTCCTGTATCTGTGTTATCTCCTCACCTCTTAGAATCTTCGTTAGGGCAGAGACTGTGTGGCTTTTGTATTTATATCCCCAAAGGTTAGGAGAGTACTTGGCATATAGGAAACACATAAAAATTCTTTTTCAAAAATTCATTCAAAAAGAATTAAGTAAAAAAGGTCATCATTTCAGCTCCATCACTTAAACTAATTAAAAACCTACCTTTGCTGTCATTTAATAAGTTCAATTAACATAAAACAATTTAAAGAAAAATTCATTTCTCTTAGTATAAAAACATGGCATATCTTGTTAATGAGATTGATTTTCAGCTTTATGGACAATTCATACTTAATCAAAGATAAATTGATCTCTTTTTTTGCCCTTTTTTTTTTGGAGGGCAATTGGGGTTAAGTGACTTGCCCAAAGTCACACGACTAGTAAGTATGTCAAGTGTCTGAAGCCAGATTTGAACTCAAGTCCTCCTGACTCCAGGGCAAAGATAAATTGATCTTAAAGAAATATAGGCAATTTGTCAATACTGCTTAAATGTAAAACTTTTCTCCATGTTATCTTTGGATGGGCATTAAAATTATATTTAAAACTTGTATCCTACTTATTATCAGGAACTTTCCAAAATTACGCACCTAAACTCAGATTTTATTTTCATCAAAATATTTTTGTCTTTCAATTCATTTCCAGAAAACACGTGAAGAGCAATTACTTTTGGCTTATGAGATTCTTGATAAGGCAGTTACATTTATAGGGATGTCTCGTACAAGGGCTACATTGCCTGATGGAACATCAGTATATGATCATTGTCATGACAAGGTAAGACTGTACAAGTCTTCATTTAGAAAGAACCTGATTATTACTAGGAAGAGGGTTGACATTACAAATAGAATAGGCAGCTACCTACCACTCTGGTATGCTTTGAGGACAGTATGAGGTAAGTGTGGCTTGTTGTTCCTCTCTCTCTCCATCATCTTCTCCGTTCCTCTCCCCACCCCTCCCTCTTTCTTTCCCTCTTCTCCTCCCTCCTTCTTGTTCTCTTTCTCCTCTGCTTGAGAGCTTCTCATCCTTCTCACATTGATTTCTCTTATAGAATTTTGGTCCATGGGAACTTGGCTATTCTTCCTCTGAACTCTTTGAAATTAACTCTCCTCATATGCTTCTAGAATGTCTGTTAGACAATTCCAAGTTTTCCTCTCCTTTTGTATAACAGATTCCAATATGAGCACTTTCCCCTCCCTCCCCCTACAACCCTAGTGTTTCTGTTACTTGTCTTCTAGTGGTCAGTTTCTCCTTGCTGGGTAAAATCCGATTCAGAGTAGAGTTTTCCCTTGTTGGTGCCTTTACCTTTTGAGGGATGAAATTATTATGAAGGCAGGTAAAAAAAACCTCTCATCTGTTTTGCTAGTTAAGAGATGCTTTTGGGATGCTGTATTGTGGTATAACTTCTTCTGCAGGAGTGAGAAGTTTTCATCCTGTTTGCCTTGGGGGGTTCCGGGATCACAGCATTTCTTTAAGATCTCCTTTTGACTGTGATGTCCTATGAGGCTGCTTATATCAAGTTGACCTTGGTTGCCTTAGTCTCCTTTGGCAGGGACATGCCAGCCAGCCAGAAAGCTTCTTTTCTTCCTTTGGCAGGCAGCGGCTAAACTGCTGGGCCTTTGGGTTGCCCATTGTCATTCTGGGCAGTAATAATAGCAGTAGTAGTTGCTAGTGTTTATATAGCATCCGAAGGGTTGCAAAACGATTGATCACTTTGTTATCTCATCTGATCTTTGTAGTAGTCCTGTGAGGCAGACCCTATTATCAGCCTCTTTCAGTCTCAGTTTCCTCATCTGTAAAATGAATAAATGACATGCCTGGTATCACACAATTACTAAGTATCTAAGGTAAGATTTTAACTTGGGTCTTTCTAACTCCAATTCTTTGATTCTCTTTACTATACCACTCACTTGGCTATGAGAAAAAGCTGTTTCCTCCTCAGAGTCTGCCGGGGTTGCCTTATTTACGGCACCGCCGGAGGGTCGATCTGTACCTACTGTATAACCCCGTCCTCTCTACTCACCAACTCCCATGGCGAGTCTTTGGTCATCACCAGCCTCCAAGGAGGAATAAACCCAGACAGAACACCCGAGGTAGCAGGAGTTGTTTATTCTCGATCGCTCACATCCTCTCTCTCAGCTTCCGCATAGCACATCTTAAATACTCTCAACCACTCCCCTAGCTATACTTTATCCAATCATAAAGCCAATCTAAACATATACCTTATAAGGAACTTTAGCATACAAATTACACACAGCATAGCAAAAGCCTGCCCCAGCCCCCAACAAGAGTCCAGTTCTATCCCCTTTGGGAAGAATCTTAAACCTTCTCCCTGGCCAAATGGACCTTCCTTCTTTCCTTTTCTGGGTCACACATTTCCGTCTCCAGTCTCATTACACAGGTTCAGATTCCCCTCTGCCTCTATGAATCCTTTTGCTTTCCTCCAGAGGCATTTCTTTCATTCTCTCAAGGAAACACCCCTTCTCCAGTCAACCAGAGAGACATTTCTTCATTTCTTTCATCTCCTCCAGTAAGGAGACCATCCTGATTTTGTTTTGACCACGTGCAGTCGTCGGTTGGCTTTGGAAGAAAACGATGCATAGTTCATTCTTTGTAGGTCACCAGAATACGTGCTTTCCTTCTATGCTTGCTAGAGCTGACATCCCCAGTTCTCTGTTGTTAGCTTTCATGATGAACTAAAGATTTATATTACTTTTCCCCTTCACTGGGGGTTCACAGGGGCTCTTGAGAAAACCCTAGTTTCCTAATCAAGGGATTTAATTTTTAATAACAAATTTTCTGCCATCTTGCTTTGCTTATCCTTATTGCTTATTTGATCTTCAATCTGCAGGTTCCTTTCCATGGTCCGTTGCAGATAGTTTCTCTGCTTAGCTGTTGTCTCAGGGATCTTGTGTGAAGAAATAAAATTCCAAATGTTTCTTGCATCTTCTTTTCCCCTTTCTTCTCTCATCACTGGTCAGATGCTCTTTGTTTCTGCCTTGCTTCTTCTCTATTACTCCATACAGTTTAGGGAGATTTGTGACCACCATCTGAAAAGAAGAGCCAGTGGGAATGGAAAACAAGACAGGCATGACACAAATTGGGGGGGGAGGGGAAGACCACTAAAGAAGCCACTGAAAGGGGAGTTCCCCAAAGGCAAGCTTCTCATTTCAGTTTCTCTAGGACTGACCCTGGGAGGAAAAGACATTTGTTAGGGTGAATGATTTTGTCCTTTATTTTAGATCTGATTCTTGGGGGGTTTTGTTTGTTTGGGTTTTTTTTGGTGCTTATTTTAATGTTTGGATAACCCTATTTCCCCTTAATTTTCATGTGACTTAAATGGACAAAAGGTCATCCCTCCAACAGAAGACAGAACTTCTGGCAAGACACTTACTGCCAATAGCTTGATCATGGATTTGCAGCTGGAAATGATTCTGGCTCAACACCGAATAGCTGTTACGCTCCTTGACCAGCTCAAAGGTATCAGTCCCTAATGTGTAGTTTCATAATGCTGCATCACTTCTGGGTCAAATTCAAGTCTACGACTAGTTTAAAAAGAAAGTTATCTGTTAATTAACTCCCCCCCACCAACTCTTTAACACATAAGGAATCAAATTTTAATGTTTTTTTTCCTTCCCTTCTCTGATTTGTATGACAATTTGATTTGTACCAAGACATCATTAGAGCTAAAACATAAGTTATTAATGATTCATTCACAATAGTATTTTAAACCATGAATATATCTTATGATAATGTGTCAGTGAACTAGGAAATAACACATTTAAATAAATGAGTAACATTTTATGAGTTACAGTAGATTATTAGTAATATAAGCTTCTTGGGTATAATTGAGAAGGGAAGACATCAATTTTTGTTGGCTGTGATATTACCAAATGAATGAATGAAAAAGCATTTACTAAGCATTTAGTGCATTAATACCAAAGCCAAGACAACATGAGTTCCTTAGAAGACAGCACAGACATGGTAGTTTTGGCCAGGATAAAGTCTTCTAGTTTGGAAAGGGGCAGGGATGGTGAATGAAACCAGAGAGGAGTAGAATGGCACATAATTTCCAATATTAATGCCCTCTCTAGATGTTATTTTCTTGAATAATGCTGACATTATGATCAAGTTATATTCAGAACAAAACAGCAGTTGGGTATTGCAGTGGATAGATCCTGGCCTGGAGTAAGGAAGACCTGAGTTCAAATTTACCTTAGACATTTACTAGCTCTGTGACCTTTGGAAAGTCACTTAACCTCTGAGGTCTGCCTCATTTTTCCTATCCATAAGATGGGGATAATAATAACATCTAACTGCCAGTGTTGCTATAAGGATCAAATGAGATAATAGTTGTAAATTGCTTTGTAAACTTTAACACACTATGTGAGAGCTATTATAAAGAATGATAATGAAATTCAAGCCTGAATTATTTCCTGTATTGGGTTACATTTTTACAAGGCCATTCTATTTGTTCCTGCATGATTACATTTCTTACAGTCATATCTATCCACCTTTTTCTGCTATAAAATGTTGACTAATTGGAGAATAGACCAGAAGAATCTGCCCTGAATAGACCTCTGATCTATTTTCTTTTTTAAGTTTGAGACTAATTTTGTCAGATTTTCCACGGACTAAAATTTATTTAATCCAGATACTGGTTAATTTGAAATAGTACAATTCAAAGCAACTGTGATTCCCCAAATGGTTGTAGAGCGTTTCCCATGAAAACTCTTTGCCTGACTCAAAGTACAGATAATACATAAATCGAAGCTTAAATTGGGTCCTGAGAGCACCCTTCATTCTGGCACGTATTGGAAAATGGGAAGGAAATGGAAATCAGTCTTTGGTGAAATGATACCAGAACACCTCCCAGATTGCTCATTGACAGAACAGGGATTGAAATGATAAACAACTTAGGGTTTTAACGACACATTCTTTATATATGACCTTGTTAATTTGTACTACTGTATTGAGTAGTGCATTTGCTTCCACTGCCCTTCTACAATTTCCATGATTTTCTTTTCTCCTCCTTATTATTTCCCACCATGGGCTGATTTTGTTCAGAGCGGCAGCCATACTCTGAAGGCTTGGTTAAAGCAGAAGAAGCAAAAATAGCCATTTTTTTCCTGTAAGTTAAAAGATAGCCTGCTAAAGACATGCTGAATAGTGAGTGGTTAATTGCTTTGACCAACCTGACGGAGTGCTTTACTGTGGGATAGTTGTCATTTTGAGGATATTCTGTTTTGAGGCATGAGGGCAGTGTGGAGTGATGGCTCTGGGCTCAGAAGACCTGGGTTTGACACTTGCCTCTGCCTCTCACTGCCTTGGTAACCTTTGGCATGTCACAACCTCTCTGGTTCCCAGCTTCGTCTATGGAATGAGAGTTTTAGGTCCTTTGTGGCACTAAAGCTGTGGTCCCATGATACTGGGGGTAGGGAAAGGGTTTGGGTCTGCAATTTCATGGAGAGAGAGAATTAAACCCCTAGATAAGGAAGCTCCCTCTACCACTGCATCATTTCTATAATTTAAAAATTGCCTGGAAAATATCCAATCTACCTCTTTCTGGAAGAAATGGTGACTTCTCATGCTTCAGATATATCCAGCAATACAATCAGATGTTTTGCTGTCTGTTCCCTACATCACACTGTCTCTCATAATTGTGATGGTATATAATTTAAAAATTTGGAAGTACCAGTTGGAGATAGTTTATCACTGAGATGCCAAGGTCTGCCTCAGAAAAGCATCTGCAAATGGGAATAGATTGCTTCTGTGTAGCATTCGTCTTTTGAAATGAGGAGGATATTCCTCCTTCCCATAAACTATCTCTTCAACATGTCATAATTCACTCTTGCTAGTTCTGGTATCTTCTTAAAGGTGGGTATGGTGTCTTTTTTTTTTTTTCAGAATGACTACATAGTTTATCTTCAATCAGTCTTTTAGATACAAGTAAAATTATTTTCTTTTGAGCTTTTTTTTTTGTAGAGCCATTTTAAGTGTAATATTTTAAGTGCCTACTGTGTGGGAAGGTAATTGTAGCAGATGAATGGCTATATTCAAGATATATAGATGATGACTTAGTATTTCCTTAGGCTGATTTACCTCAGAGGGGACTCCCTCCGCCTCTTTTTGTCCATCAAAACTTCTCTGATTCATCACGTATCTTTTTCTCTCATCCCCCACCCCCAACCCCGTCTCAGATGAAGATTGCATGCTCTTTGCTAAGGCTAACCCATTCTTCTGATTTCATTCCTTCCTACCTGGCCTTAGCAATATATCCCCTTACTCTCCTAAATCTTTCATTTATTTTCCATTGGTTCCTTCTGCTTTGTCTGTGAACACGCTCAGATCAATGTACTGCTAAAAAAAACAACAACCTTCCTTTGACCATTCTACTACATTTGATTTATCTCTTGTTCATACCTATGAGTGATTCTTTCATTCATTTGCGAAATTGGGACCTTCTTTGTTGACATTAAATATAATACATTTCATTTAGATTAGAGATTCGCTGTCCTTAGCAAATCTGCTAGAGTGCTTCTGGTAAAGTCCATAATAAAGTCCATACACAATGTGTAATTCTGGTTCAGTCTCTACATTTTACAGATTAGGGAACTGATATAATAAGCCTGGGAGTCAGGATTTGAACCTAGATCTTCTGGCTCTAGAATTATCAATGCTCTTTCTCATATGAAGAGTTTTGAGTTCTCTCACCCACCTGATCCTTATCTTTTGGATGTGCTCCAGTTTCATACTGGACTTAAACTATGGTGCATAGAACACAGTATTCAGATTATATTTTGAAGAGTAGACAAGAGAGGATTCTTGTCTTCCTTGGTCTTTTTGTTATATGTCTATTAATGCCAATAACAGGTCCCAGCCCAAGTCTCACTTGGTCATTGGGTTTTGATGGTTCAGAGCAAGTATAAATAGCAGTTGTTTATGTTCTGGCAAGAAATCCTGGGTGTCTTCCCCTCCCATATTGATTTTTTTGTGTAGGCTTTAGTAGGCCATCTTTTGCTTCATTTCTTACCCAGCCTTAAACCACTGAATGGGTGTTGCTTCAGACAAAATGAGAACTGGGAAAGACCTTAGCTTAAAAAGGCCATGTTCTCCCACTGCATCCAAAGCCTTCTCTCATCATCCTGATCTGTGTCTTGTCACTGGACTCAGATGGCTCTGGAAGAGAGAGTGAGGCTGATGACTTTGCACAGCTCTGTCTCTCTTAAATCCAACTCAGTTGCAAGTCAAGACATCACCCTTCTGATGTCATTGGTTCTCTTTAAGAATGAAGGATGAACAAGAACAACAATGTAAATTTATTCACACACTAGCTTCATCTCTCCAATAGTAATAAGAGTTCCAAAAGGCCAGGGAATAAGTCATACAGTTTGTATATCCTCACAGTTTCTAGCACAGGGCTAGGCAAATGGGGGTACTTCAATAGTAGTGGTGAACTGAGCCATGACCATATATTAAGAACTTTAGTTGACCAGGAATGTGCTAACTCATTACTGCTGGCAATTACTAAGGCAGAAATGTGTGTGTGTGTGTGTGTGTGTGTGTGTGTGTGTGTGTGTGTGTGTGTGTTTATTTTAAGATAGGGGCCCCTATTTCACAAACCAGGAGGGAGAGCTCCCATAAGATGTAAGGCAAAAATTGAATTTTGCCTTTTAGAGTTAGTTATATATTAACAAATAAGGGTGAGAAAAGGTGTAAAGAAGCCCATAGTCAATACAGTAGTAGAAATCAGTTGCCAAATTAATTTTCTTTTCTATCAGTTGGGGAAAACAGGGGAGGTATAATAGAATTAGTATTTTTCAAATCTATAGCTTGGGTACTCAACCTAGGAGTATGTGAAATTTTTATAATATTTTAAATTATATTAAATATATAATATAAATACATATATTTTACTTTTTTGGAGGGCTATTGGGGTTAAATAACTTGCCCAAGGTCACATGGCTAGGTTTTTGTTTGTGTATGTGTTAAGTGTCTGAGGCCGGATCCGAACTCAGGTCCTTGTGACTTCAGGGCCAGCGCTCTACTCACTGCGCCACCTAGCCGCCTAATACATATATTTTAAAATTATAAATATATTATACACACATAATATATTAAATATAAATATATATCAATATATCTTTAATATATTGATAACTGTATTTCAATATAATTGTTTTCTTTTGCAATACTCTGTATTTATTTTATTTTGTGCATTTCCTAACATGATTCTAAGAAGGAGCCCATAGGCTTCACGGGACTGCCAAAGGGGAACATGGCACATCCTCCTGTGATTTTTGGATGCCTGCTATGGAAAATGATGGCTTTTTCCGACATAGATTTAACTCTAATGGTGAGTTGTCTTCTTTTTCAGCTTGGGACTCTCCTTTCCAGAAATCCAAAGAAACTCAAAGTACAAAAGGATCTTCCAGCACTAGTTATTTCACAGGTAAAAATATAGATACAATTAGACACAAATTATGTAGAGTTGGACGGGACATTGATCCTGTTTAGATAGAAGAATGTTTTCACACTATCCTACCTGAAATGAGTGTTTTGTTTTACAGAATCGTATGTACTGAAAAAAATAAACAAGAATCGAATATCCAAAGCAATCTTCTTGATGCAGAAAGCTCTGATATTATTTGAGAAAGATCCCCTTCAGGATCCCAAATTACTGGAGGTGAGATAGATACATCAGTTTTCCCCAACCTAAGTTTCTAATATCTTCATATTACTGTGGTCAAGTCTATTGGAATTTATTAGGCACCTACTGTGTGTCAGACATTGTGCTAAGTGCTGGGGATACAAAGAAAGGCAAAAACAAAACAAAACAAAACAAAAAAACCAACCAAAATCCAACAACAATGAATAAAAACAAAACAAGAAAACAGTCCCTGCCCTTGAGGAACTCACAGTCTAATGGAAAAGACAAAGTGCAAACAACTATGGACAAAAAAGAATTATAATACAGTATAGATTTGGAATGGTCTTGGAAGAAAGACACCAAAGTAAAGGAGGGTTGGCATGGCTTCTAGCAGAAAGTAGGATTTTGACTAAGGCTTAAAGGAAGCCAGGAAAGCCAGGAGGCAGAGATGAGGAAGGGAGAGTTCCAGATATGGCAGACAATCAGTAAAAATGCCTGTAGTGGGGAGATGGAGGGCCATGGGTGAGAAGCAGAAAGGACACTTGTGTCCCTGGATTGAAGAGTGAGTGGAGGTGGTAGTAAGATAGATGAAGGATGGAAAAGTATAAAGGGACCAAGTTATGAAACTGATTTCCATATTCCATTCAATTAAACAGATATTCACGTACCAACTAGGTGCAAGGTATTTTTCTAGGCACAGAAAGAGACACAAAAATAAGATGTACTAAGTGTTGTGAGATTTTGGAGGGAGGGGAGATCTCCTCTGGTAATCAAGGTGATCAAGGGAGTTGTAATGGAAGACACGACATCTGAGTTAGACCTTGAAAGATAGGTAGGTTGTCAGTGGGTTGAAATGATGAGTGAATGTGTCATAAGTGTTGGAAAAAGCATGAGGTGAAGTACATCAGGAAAAGTAAATAATCTAGTTTGCTGGAGTGTAAGAGTATGCTAAGGAGAGTATAAGCTTGGAAAGATAGATCAGATCCCATTTGTGGAAGACTTTGAATGCCAATCCCTCTGGAAATTGTAAGATTTAGATAATACACCCACTGTTAGAGTGTGCTGTTTTTTTTTTTTTAAATTAAATTTTATGTTTGTTTTTAGTTTACATCATTCATTTCCACAAGATTTTGAGTTACAAATTTTCTTTCCTTCTTTCCCCTACCCACTACCCCAAAACAGCAATCCCACTGTATACCGCCTCCCCCAATCTGCTCTCTCCTATATCCACCACTATCCACCCTCCGACTTTCCAGTAGGGCAAGATGGATCTCCATATCCCAGTGCCTATATATCTTATTTCCCAGTCGCATGTGAAAAAAATATATATATTTAAACATTTGATTTTAAAACTTTGAATTCCAGATTCTTTTTCTTCCTCCCTTGACACCCAACCTCACTGGGAAGATAAGCGATTCAATATAGGTTGTACATGTGTAGCTATGCAAAACATTTCCATAGTGGATATATTGTGAAAGACTGACTATATTTCCCTCCATCCTATTCCGACCCCCACTTGTTCTATTCTTTACTTTGACTCTGTCCCTTTTCAAAAGTGTTTGCTTCCAACTTTCTCCCCCACCAACCTGCCCTACCTTCTATCCCCTCTCATCCCCTTCCCTCCTACTCTCCTGTAGGGCGAGATACCTTATTTAGTGTGTATGTCATTCCCTCCCTAAGCCAAATTCAATGAGAGTAAGGTTGACCCATTTCCTTTTGCCTTCCTGTTCTTCCCCTCCATTGTAACAGTTTTCCCTTGCCTCTTCTATATGGGATAATTTACCCCATTCTATATCTCCCCATCTCCTCTCATTATATTCCTCTCTCATCTCTTAATTTCACCTTTTAAGTATCATCCCTTCCTATGCAATTTAAGTATCATTAAGGTATGATACTTAAAATTCAATTTTAAGTATCATCCCTTCCTATTCAGGACCACAACAGAGGTCCTGTGCCCTCTGTCTATGTATACCTGTACACATATATACACATACTCACATATGTATTCATAAGCCCATATACCCTCCTATACAGACATATATATGTATGTATACGTAAATATGCACACACATTTCTATTCCTTTTAACTATTCTCATACTGAGAAAAGTTTCATAAGTTATAATTATTGTTTTTCCATGTAGGAATGTAAATAGATCAACTTTGATAAGTCCTTTATGATTTCTTTTCCCTGTTTACCTTCTCATGCTTCTCTTGCTTCTTGTATCTGAATGTCAAATTTTCTATTAAACTCTGGTTTTTTCATCAAGAATCTTGATAGTCCTCTATTCCACTGAATGACCATATTTTCCGCTGAAATATTGTGCTTAGTTTTGCTGGGTAGGTGATTCTTGGTTTTAATCCCAGCTCCTTTGATCCCTCAGTGTAAGAAGCTTCCAGATCCTGTGTTATCCTGATTGTGTTTCCACAATATTGAAATTGTTTCTTCCTGGCTGCTTGTTATATTTTTTCCTTGATCTGGGAACTCTGGAACCTGGCTGTAATATTCCTAGGAGTTTTCTTTTTGGGATCTTTTTCAGGAGATGATTGGTAGATTCTTTCAACCTCTATTTTGTCCTCTGGTTCTAAAACATCAGGGCAATTTTCCTTGAGAATATCTTGAAGGATGATTTCTAGGTTCTTTTTTTGATCATGGCTTTCAGGTAGTCCAATAATTTTTAAATTATCTCTCCTGGATCTGTTTTCCAGGTCAGTGGTTTTTCCAGTGAGATATTTCACATTGCCTTCTATTTTTTCATTTGTTTGGATCTGTTCAATAGTATCTCGATTTCTCATAAAGTCACTAGCTTCCATTTGCTCCAGTCTAATTCTGAAGGGATGATTCTCTTCAGTAAGCCTTTGAGATTCTTTTTCCACCTGGCAGATTTGGCTTTTTAAGCTGAATTGGCTTTTTGAGTTCAAAAAAAGAGAGGGTAGTTTTTGTGGAAAGATAGAATTGAGTTTGAAGATGTGTTGAGTTTGAGATGTCTACGTGATATTCTTGGTTATTGTAATTGCATGATGTTCAGTTTTGTTATTTTGTTCTTTCCATTTACATTATTGTAGTTATTGTGTATGTTATTCTCCTGGCTCTCCATATTTCACTCTGAATCAATTCATATGAGGTTTCCTAGGTTTCTCTAAATCCTTCATAGTAATTATATACTATGATGTATTACATTTACATACTCCAGTTAGTTTAGCTATCTCACAATTAATGGACATCTACTTTGTTTCCAGTTTTTTTCTACCACAAGAGGGCCTTATGACTATTTTGGTGTGTATGACAGCTATTCCTTTCTGTCTTTGAGCTCTTTATAATTTATATAGGCCTAGCAGTGGGATGTCTGGGACAGAGGGGTGGAACATTAAGTAAATACTTTATTCAATTGATTCAGTCAGTTGAATTGTCTCATTAGTGTGGTGTAGTCCCTCCATGGACATGAATTGCTCTCTGTAATTTAGTGGGTGGACTTAAGTAGAAAATCTATAAATGATTATTAATATTAACATGTAAATGGTTGGCAAAGTGAGCATTGTACAGTTGTAAAATTAAATCTGCTCCAAGAAACAAAAACACTTTTTAGGTTTCATAATCTGGACTCTATTATTTAAACAAATTTTAAAAAATATAACTCCATGATTTAAGTAGACTAGAAAGGAATTTTAAAAAGTTGATATTTCAAGATTTTACTGGTGTTGGATCTTGATTGCTTTTTGGAAACCAGTACTCACATCACCTGATTTTATGAAGGAAATTCCTCCTTTAGTGAACTAAGAGCGGAATGGAAAAATGTTTATTAAGTGCTTGCTATGTGCCAAGTACTAGAGAGAGAGGGGTAGAAAAGCAAGACCATTCCTGGGCTCCTAGAGCTTATATGCTGATGGGGAAGATTATATGCAGAAGAGGATTCAACTGCAGGGCAGATTTAAGAGGATATAAAATATAGGAAAGTAATCACCTTTGACTTCTTGGAGAATTTGTATTATATTTTTAAAACTTATGCTCTGAGCCATTCTGAAGAGGTCCAGATATTTCCTAAAAAGCTTTTGTGTTTTGCCTGTAACAGTGTTTTTGCAAAAGCCTTTGTGGTAGGCTGCACTAACACCTCTTTTCATTCCCTACCAGCCATTCTCCTAATGGCTTCCCCATCACCCCTCCCCTATCCATTTGCAGAATAGCTTAAGAATGTAGAAGGAAATGGTTGATTTGGTTGTAATCTTTGAAGCATTTGTATGGTTTTTTTTATGAGTATTTCCTGTTAAAACAAATGTTTTCCTTTAAAGCAAACATTTTTGCACTGAAAACTCACATTTTATGTAAAAGATACATACCAGGGAAGATGGTGCCTTGTGATTTCTGATAGTACTTCCTGGGCCTCTGAATTTCTTCTTACCACTCACCTTTAGGCTTCAGTCCTCAGGTGGTGCAGTGGGTAGAGCAGGTAAAGTCAGGAAGACTCATCTTCCCAAGTTAAAATCTGGCCCATTGATACTAGCTGTGTGACCATGAATCCCTTAACCTTGTTTGCCTCAGTTTCCTCATCTGTAGTACAAGTTGGAGAAGGATGATATTTAAAAAGGTTTGAGAGACGTAATTTCTGGGTGATCACTTTATTAATAACGACAGCATGTTTGGATGTCTGTCTCTTAGACCAAAGACAATCATGGTAGCAGGCTCATAGCTTATATGTCCATTGGGAGAGGGGTATTCCCAAGGGTGGCAACCAACTCTGGTTGGTTACTAATTAATAAGAGAATGAATGTTATGATGAGGGGCTAGACTTGAACTTTGATTGTGTCATTTACTTCTTAAGTCTTGAAAATCTGTTGAAAGAATTTATTCCCTGTTAAAAGCCTGAGAAGAAGGAAGTTTCACTTTAGATTAGAAATCTGATCTACTTGGGTGTAATAGCAATTCCCAGAATAAAGAGAATGTTAATCCTATCTTCCACCAGCCTTGTCCTTGAGAAACTGTACAAGGAACTAGGACAGGGGGAAAAAAACCTGGGGTCTCCCCAATTTTAATAATTGACTGTTAACATGAGGGAGAAAGAGCCATTTCTTTCAAGGAAAAGACAAACTACTCCAGTGTCCTCTCCCCCTAAATAGAGACAAGAGGTTGATGCTATTTTCCCTTCTTCCAGGCTCCTGTCCTCATCTCCAAGAGTTACTTCCTGTTCATTCGAAAAAAAAGAAAATAATTATTTGCTTTCAGTGATTTTTCCAAGGTCACAGCGACTTAGAGGCAAAACTAAAGCCAGGTCTTCTTATTCCCAATCCAATATTCTTTCTATATATCACTCTGAACTTAGAAAAGTCATTTACCTAGTTAGGCCTCAATTTTCTTGTCCATAAAATGGATCCAAGTGACCTTTAAGATCCTTCCTATCATTGGAAGTTCCATCATTCAATGATGCTAATAAAGCAGATGAAGAAAATGAACTCCATGAAGGCAAATCATCAGTGAAATATTTATTTTGTTATTGTATTTGTTGTTGTTTATTATTACAAATTTATTATTATTTTTTTCAAATAGTCCTCTCTCTTTTAGGGAGATCATGTTCCTCTTAGGTTAATATGTTATTTTTGTGAACTATTTTTTCTTTCTTTTCACTGTGGGAAGAACTGTGCCTATGGTAGAGAAAGGCACAGTATCAACCCTCAGATGACCCTGGGTCTGGTCCCACTTATGATATTAACTTGCTCTGTGACATTGGGCAATTTACTTCCAATCTCTGAATCTCAGTTTTCATATCTATACAAAGCATATCAATACAATATAATAAACATAAAATTTCAGAACTGGTAAATACCTTAAAGAACAAGAGATCCTAATTTTTGTGTGCTGCCTTCCCCCAATTTATATATTTTTTTGTGTGCTATCTTCCCCCAAACTGATTATAAGCTCTTTAAGGGGAGGGATGGTGTTTCTTTTTCTTATTTGTGTCCCTAGCACTTAGCACATGTCCAGAACATAATAGGCACTTACTAAATGGAGACCCAGAGGAAGGAAAGCAACCTACCCAAGGTCACACAGCTAGGAAATAACTTTGTTCAGTTAATCTTTGGCTCACCAATACTTAGTCTGTTGCTCAAGAAGTATCAGCAAGGCAATCAAGATGGCAGATTCAAGATAACCACCCAGCTGGACTTTCTCAGCATTCCCCTCTAAACAACTTTAAAATAATGTCTCAGATCAAACTCTGGAGCAGGAGAGCCAATAAAGGGTTAGGGTGAGACATATTTCCAGTGCAAGAAAACTTAAGATGTCCACAGGAGAGGTCTATGACACCAGGAAGGGGGCTGGCTAGAGCCCCCCTATATAGCCATGGCAGTAATGGCCACAGCAGGAGCAGCAACTGCAGGAGCTCTAATCCCAGAGATGGTAAGGGGGTCAGACAGCTGGTCAGAAAGAGATTATAGGGAATGCTTTTCTGGCACTGGGTATAACTGATACTGACTGGCAACTTGTCTGCCAATATAAAGTTCTGGGTTGCAGTTCCAGGACATCAGGGAACACTTGTAGCTCCAGGGGAAGGTGGACCCTTCCTGGGTAAAGACCAGAGCATAGACCAAGAAAGCAGTGACCACACCTCTTCCTAGATCACACTACTTTAAAGCACCAAAAGCTTGTAGACCCCCAGAATTAGGTCTGAAAACAAAAGTATGAAAATGTCTGCATCTTGGGCTAGCGCTTCCCCATTCCCAGGTGAGCAGAGCCCAACTTTAACATTAAGTTCAAAGTCAAGAAGTAGGCTGGAAAAATAGGCAAATAGCAACAACAAAGAATTTGACTATAAAAACCTACCACAATGCCAGGGAACACCAAAACATAAAACCATAAGAGGATAACAATGTGAAGACTGCTACAAAAAAGCCTCAAGGAAAAATGCTTATTGGACCCAAAACCAACAAGAATTCCTGGAATAGTTAAAGAAAGAGATAAGAATGGTAGAGGGAAAATTAGGAAAACAAATGAGAGTAATAAAAGAAAAATTACATAAAGAGAATTCACAGCTTGATAACAAACATAAAAAATACTGAAGGAAATAACACCTTAAAAAACAGAATTGGCCACATGGAAAAGGAGGCACAAAATCTCACTGAAGAAAGTAATTCCATAAAAATTAGAATTGGGCAAGTATTCTATATACTACTAGTATATAGTAATAGTATACTAATGAGCTGCTAGAAGAGTAATGAAGCTAATGACTACATGAGACATCAAGAAGCGATAAAACAAAATGAAAAAAAAATAGAAGGAAATGTGAAACATCTCATTGGAAAAACAAATGACTTGGAAAATAAATTGAGAGGTAATTTAAGAATTATTTGACTACTTGAAGCTATGATCAAAGAAAGAGCCTAGAAATCATATTTCAAGAAATTTTAAAGGAAAACTGCCTTGATATCTTAGATCCAGAGGCCAAAACAAAAATTGAAAGAATCTACTGATTGCCTCCTGAAAGAAATCCTAAAATATAAACGTCTATGAATATTATAGCCAAATTCCAGAGCCAGGTCAAAGAGAATATGCTTCAAGCATCCAGAAACAGTTCAAATATCATGGAGCCACAGTCAGGATTACAAAAGATTTAGCAGCTTCCATATTAAAGGAGCAGAGGGCTTGGAATATGATATTCCAGAAGGCAAATGTACTAGGATTGTAACCAAGAATAGCTTACTTAGCAAAATTGAGTGTAACCCTTCAGGGGAAAAATGTATATTTAATTAAATAGAGGACTTTCAAGCATTCCTGATGAAAAGATCAGGGCTGAAAAGAAAATTTGACATTCAAACACAAGACTCAAGTGGAGCATAAAAAGCTAAACATGAAAGAGTAATCATAAGGGACTCAATAAAAGTAAATTTTTTACATTCCTATATGGGAAGATGATACATGTAACTCATAAGAATTTTATCATTAACTTTATTAAATGAGTTTACATAGAAGGCATAAATGTGAGTTGATTATGTTGGGAAGATATAAAAAAATGAAGGGGTGAGAAAGATAAATTCACTGGAAGAAGAGAGAAGTAGAATGGGAGATTATTCTCACTTAAGAGAGCTATATAAAGGAGAGCTTTTATGATGGAGTAGAAAATGGGAACGGGGTGGATGCCATGCTTGAACCTCACTTTCATTGGGATTGGTTCAAAGAGGGAAAATATATATATATATATATATATATATATATATATATATATATATATATATATATATATATACACACACACACTATACTAAGTTGTATAGAAATGTAACCTATGCAGTAGGGAAATAAGAAGGGAAAGATTTAAGAGAAAGGGGTATGCATGATAAAAGGGAGGGCAGATTAAGTGAGGCAATGGTTAGAAGGAAAATAGACTTTTGAGGAGGGGGGCAGGATAAGAGGAATGAGAGAGGAAGAAATGGAAAAAAAATGAGATAAAGGGAAACACAGAATTAATAACTGTGAATGTGAATGGGATGACCTCACCCATAAAATGGAAGCAGATAGCAGAGGGGATTAGAAACCTGAATCCAATGATAGATTATTTATAAGAGACACATTTGAAACAGATGGACACATACAGAGTTAAAATAAAGTGCTGGAGTAGAATCTAGTTTGCTTCAGCTGAAGTAAAACAGGCAAGGGTAGCAATCATGATCTCAGACAAAGCAGAAACAAAAATAACCCTAATTAAAACAAATGATCAGGAAAGTTATGCTAAGAAGTAACACAGACAATGAAGTAATAGTAAATAAAAATTGTAGTAAGTTTATTGTATAAAGGCCTCATTTCTCAAATATGTATTAAGTAGAACTGAGTCAACTTTATAAAAATAAGAGCCATTCCCCAATTGATAAAGGATATAAATCAGCAGTTTTCAGAAGAAGAAATCAAAGTCATATGAATATAGTCAAATGAAAAAATATTCTAAATCGCTATTGATTAGAGAAAATACCACCTCCTACCTATCAGAAATGACAAATGCTGGAGGGGATAAGAGAAAATAGACCTACTAATGAGCTGCTAGAAGAGTAGTGAATTGGTCCAACTATTCTTGAGAATAATTTGGAACTAGTTCAAAGGGCCATAAAACTATGCATATATATATATATAATTTTTTTTGACACAGCAAGACCACTACTAGGTCTGTATCCTAGAGAGATTAAAGGAAAATGGTCTATATGTGCAAAAATATTTACTTAGTTTTTGCTTTTCCTAGCATAGGTACTCACAATATTGGTGACATAAAAGGAATTTGATAGGACTCCTTTGCCTATTTTTCCAAAGAGTTTATGTAATAGTGGGATTAATTGTTCTTTAAATGTTTGATAGAATTCACTTGTGAATCCATCTGGTTCTGGGGACTTTTTCTTTGAGGGCTCATTGATGACATGGTCAATTTCTTTTCTAAAAATAGGGTTATTTGAATATTCTCTTTCCTCTTCTGTTAATCTGGGCAATTTATTTCTTTGTAAATCTTCATCTGTTTCACTTAGATTATCATATTTATTGGCATATAATTGGGCAAAATAGCTGCTAGTAATTGTTTTAACTTCTTCATTGGTGAGAATTCATCCTTTTCATTTTTGATAGTGATAATTTGTTTTTTTCTTTTAAATCAAATTAACCAATGGTTTGTCTTCTTTATTTTTTTCATAAAACTAGCTCTTTTATTTGTTAGTTCAGTGGTTTTCTTTCAGTTTTAGTTATTTATTTATTTATTTAAAGCAATTGGGGTTAAGTAACTTGCTCAAGGTTACACGGCTAGTCATTATTTATGCGTGGGTGCTCATTTTCTGAGGCCGGATCTGATCTCGGGTCATCCCAACTCCGAGGCCGACGCTCTTACTCATTGCGCCACCTAGCTGCCCCTTTAGGGCAATTGGGGTTAAGTAACTTGCCCAAGGTTACAAGGCTAGGTTTTTGTTTGTGTGGGTTAAGTGTGGGAGGCCAGCTCCGAACTCAGGTCCTTCTGACTCCAGGGCCGACGCTCTACTCACTGCGCCACCTAGCCACCCCTGTTTCAGTTTTATTAATCTCTCCTTTGATATTCAAGATTTTCAATTTGATACTTAATTGAGGATTTAGAATTTGTTATTTTATAATTTTTTTCTAGTTGCATACCCAATGCATTGATTTGCTCTTTATTTTATTAACATAAGCATTTAGAGATAACTTTTCTCCTAAGTATTGCTTTGGCTGCATCCCATAAGTTTTGTCTCGTTGTCATTCTCTTTAATGAAATTATTGTTTCTATGATTTGTTCTTTGACCCATTCATTCTTTAGGATTAGATTAATTTAATTTATTGAATGTAGTTTCTATTGCATTTGATCTGAAAAGGATGCATTTAATGTCTCTACTTTTTTTTACATTTAGTTGTGAGGTTTTTAATGCCCTAATATATGATCAATTTTGTATTGGTGTCATGTACTGCTGAGAAAAAGGGATATCCTTCATATTCCTATTCAGTTTTCTCCAGAGGTCTATCATATCTAACTTTTATAAAATTCTATTCATCCCCATTTCCTCTTCTTCTTCTTGTTAGATTTATCTAGTTCTGAGAGGGTAAAGTTGAGATTTCCTAACTAGTATAGTTTTTACTATTTCCTCCTGTAGCACATTTAGCTTTTACTTTAAAAATTTGGACGCTATACCATTTGGTACACATGTATTTAGCATTGATATTAATTGTCTATAGTACCTTTTAGCAAAATATACTTTCCTTGCTTATCTCTTTCAACTAGATCTATTTTTGCTTTTGCCTTGTCTGAGATCATAATTGCTGCCCCTGCCTTTTTTTTTTTTTTTGCTTTTTGGAGGGCAATTGGGGTTAAATAACTTGCCCAAGGTCACGCGGCTAGGTTTTTGTTTGTGTGTGCATTAACTGTATGAGGTCAGATCTGAACTCAGGTCCTTCTGACTCGAGGGCCGACGCTCTACTCACTGTGCCACCTAGCCTCCCCCCTGCTTTTTTTTTTTTTACATCAGTTGAAGCATAACAGATTCTATTCCAACCCCTTGCCTTTACTGTGTGTGTCTCTGCTTCAGGTGTGTTTCTTGTAAACAGCGTATTTTAGTTTTTCACCCTCTCTGCTATCTGCTTCTGTTTTATGAGTGAGTTCATCCCATTCACATTCAGTTATGATTACTGATTGTATATTTCCCTCCATCATATTTCCCCTATTCTCTCTCTGTCTCTCTCTCTCTCTCTGTCTCCCTCTGTCTCCCTCCCTTTCTCCTTCCCTCCATCCCTCCCTCCTTCCCCTCTTCTTCCTCCTCACAAGTGTTTTGCTTCTGACCACTACATCCCCCAATCTGCCCTCCATTATGTCAGCCCTCCCCCTTCTCTTATCTGCTTTCTCTTCTACTTCCCTGCAGAGGAAAATAGATTTCTATACCTAACTGAGTGTGTATGTCATTCCCTCTTTCAGCCAGTTCCGTATACAAAAAAGCAGGGCTCATCCAATTTTTAAAGATGTGTGGCATATGTAATATGTACAAGTAAATATATATACACATGACACACACAGACATATTGTATATAAATACAAATAAACACATACAAGTGTAAATAAATATATACAAATAAAATTGTATAAGAATAGAATTATAAAAGATATAAGTATTTATAAGACACTGTAAAAATAAATGCAAAGAATTAGGTAAAGGCAGTTAGAGTTTTAAGACCTATGATTCATGCATCACAGGGAACATATTGCCACAAATAATAATAATAATAAATAATAATATGCCACAAGCATATTATGTGTGTTAGATCATTTATGGTGCTACTTGGTTATCACTCTTAACTTTTTTGAGGAGTAGCCAATGATTTCTCTAATGTTTATTACTTAATGCAGGGTTCCATATTTCACCATAAGTCAAAGACCATCTCCTGCACAAGAGAGGAGTGTGTATATCTAAATGAGGCCCAATACACTAATGTTCATGTTTCTTTTTTTTTATATTTCAATGCAGGAAGCATTGTCTTTAATTAAGAAGACTGAATCAGAACAAAGCGCCCTGTACTCATATCAGAAGGATGTAGAGGATGGTAAAATTCCCTATGGCAAAGTTCCTTTTCCTCCCATACTGATTTCTAGAACTCATTGTTCGGTGACATTCAAACCTGCTCCACTTGTTAGCAAAAGAAAGGTAATTCTTTCACTATAAATTTGTAGTACAGTATGGATGAGAGAACTATTGGTGACTGTAATAAAGGTTATTTCAGAATAGTCTGGAATATATCTGAAAATATCCTTTCTCCTTTTTTAGTCACTGACCCATTGAGGAGGCAGTCAATATTTTATCCTTCATCTTATTTTTCTTTATAATATTAATTTTTCCCCATGGTATTTAGAGTTGCTGCTTTACTGACTGAAAAGACCCAGGAACATCGGGGGGTGTTGAAGAATAAATAGAGTTAGGTCCCCACATAACTATGACATGTTCTTTGTTAAATATGTGAACACACAGGTCTATGGAAGTTTGGGTGGGGAGGGCTGTGGATTTAGTCTTTTGTTGAAGACTGCCTGTGGTTTAAAAAGTCATTAGCCATCATTGTGGCATCAGGCAATGCATGGTTGTCCAGCTCCCAAAGTTTTTCCAACAAACAAAAATTTGTTGATTTTAGATAAATATTAACACCAGCTGTTTTGACTCAAACCCAGGTCTTCCTGGGTTGCAGGCCATTCTGCCTCTTTCCAGGTTTTGCTGAATATAAGTATTTGAGATACTCAAGGTTTGGGCTACTCACTTCTAAATGAGATGTTGGGCTATGTTATATGATACTAACCATCTGGTTCAAAACTGAAAAATAGAATTCTGCTTTAATATTGTACAATAAGAGGGCAGAACAATTTATCTGGCACTAGTCAGTGTATGTATTTCGATTTTTCCCTCAGTTCTCAGGTTCTGACTTGTGACTTCTCTATTTCCCCATTCTCATCTCTCTCAGCAGATGACTTTTGCCTTCTAATTTACTAAGGAAAAAAAGTCTTTAGGTGGTGAGGCTCCTTATTTCTTCTCTTCTATATCTTAAAACCTCTCTACATCACCAGTCTTCTCCTCTGATTTGAAGAGGAGGTGTCCATTCTTGGTGAGACCAATATTTCTCCTTATGCTCTGAATTCTATCCTTCCTTGCCATTTTTATCAGTTTTCCCCATTGATTGCTCCTCCCTTTCTCTTAACTTTCATCTCTCTCCATCTACTTAGTGGTTCCTTCCCCTCTCCCACTGTCTACAAATGTACTTGATTTTTCAGTCAAATTGGACTTGGACTCAACATCCCCTCTTTTCTGCATCCATTCCTTTGCACATGGTATCCACCATGATTGGTATGTGTCCCTTTCTTAACTCTACCTTTTCAGCTTCCTTATCTTTTTTCATGGCTCAGCTCATGTACCATATCTGTGAAACCTTCCCATTGGGGTGGTGGTAGTGTTCTTTGCCTCTCTGAATATTCCTAGAGACTCCTGATTGATTTCTGACCCCATCACTTCTTACATTGTCTTATAATTATCTATGTCTATGTCATATCATCCCCAACAGAAAGTAAGACTCTCAAAGGCAAAGGGTCTTTTGTTTTGTTGTATTACTATCACATTAGATATAGTCGATTCTTGATAAATGTTGGTTGAATTGAATTGAAATGAATGTGTTTAATAATAATGGGGCTCAACTGTATTTTGAAATACTTTGGGCAGTTGGCTTATTTTTAAAGTTTTTGTTTCTATGTTTATATTGGATATGTTTCATTTAATTTAATTTCATTTTATTTCATTGTGACAGGAAGATAGTATAATCAATCAACAACATTTACTAAGCTCCTACTGTGCACTAGGTTCTAGGTTAGGTGTTGGGTTTATCAAGACAGAATTGACAAAGGCCTTATTCAAAGCGCTTGCATTTCCTTGGAGGGCAAGGGTGAGAGGAAACACTGGATTAGGCTTTGAAGACCTCCAACATTTTCCTGGTAGTATGATCTTGGGATGATCTTAGCCTTACTTAGCCTCAATTACCACATCTTTAAAATGAAGAGGTTAAAATAGTTGATGTCAAAAGTCACTCAAATCTCTCTAATGTTTAGCTTTCTAATGTCTGCAGAATGTGTAGCAATCTTTACATTTACCTCTGCCTTATAGATTGTGAAATTGCAAAGCACCATGTAAATGCTATCCATTATGGTATCATTATATTATTTTAACTTCAGGATACTTGGAAAGCAGAGGACATAAGTCTCTAATGTTTCACCTTTACTTTTGAGAACAGGCGTCTTATACTTTATTTTATGCCTACCAATGCCATTTATTTCAGAAAATGTTAGTTTTTTTTACTACAGCACTAGGTGGTGCTATATGTTTATTTAAGTAGAGGATTTTTATAATTTAAGAATTCAGCCATTAAAAAAATCTTACCAGAATCTCTTCTTAAGGCACTTTAATTACAAAATAAAAATTTTAGGGAATTAAAATTCCTAGAATTATCTGTGGGAATTAATACTTTTTAAAAAGGCAACATGGCATTAAAAAATTCTCCAAATACCCTGATTATATGCTATTTTTATAATTAGAACATACTTTGTGTTATTTTCAATAGACTTTATTTAAATAAGTAGGCTTTATTTAAATAAAACTTCAAAATTTGTTTTGCACAAACTTTTAATTCTGGAATTCTTGATTTTAACTTTTAAAAAATTTAAACTGAGAACAGTAATGACCTAACCTGTTAATAATACCGTAACCTTTAAGTTTTCTGTACAAAAGCTGGGGAACTGAGTTTCAAAAACCTTTTTTAATAAAATAACTCATTTTTTCCCCACCCACTATATCTCGGCTCTTTTAACCAGTCTTCTGCCCCTAGGAGGCTTTGTGTCTTTTGATCTAGGCTACAAGTGATGCCATTGGGATTGTTGAAGATGCGATGGGGATAAGGGTGGATTGGAGAGGAGATGCAGACACAAATACCAGATCACTGCTAGACCTTCTTAGACATTATTTATCACTATATTTTCCTTTTGTCTGCCTTTCCCTGGGCCCCTGTCATCAGTACTGCCTAATAGGAGGTGGGAGAGAAATGGGAATTTAGGCATAGTGACACCTAATGACATGTTGGCTTATAGGGCTATTCGTCAGTTCTCATATTTTGACACTAATATGTTAGATAACACATTTGATTACAGATAAAACCTATCTCCCTGTTGATATCTTGGTAGAGGCATTAACATTTAAATGTCAAGGTAGAGCTTAAAGAACCTCTTAGAAAATCAGAATGCAGTTGAGTCATGGTAGCAAGCTAGCACTAAATATGGTATTTTGCCTACGAATTAATTGAGATATTTTGTAAATTATTTTGTCTCATACTGTTAGGAGCTTAAAATTCATTGAAAAACTTGATAACATGGTTATTTAGAAAGTAATTCCATCTTGATGCAGTGAGATGAGACAATCTAAATATCTTTTTAAGATTGCACATGATGAGTTTGTCTTTTTCTTCTGAAAGGTTGCTTGGTACACCATTTTGGGATGTCCGACGGGAATAAATATTGGAAAAGTAAGATTGAACAGCCATTGTCTTCCAAACACTGGAGAACCAGTAAGTCAAAGCCACCACTTGTCTATAGAGTATATTTCCCCTAAAATTGCCTAATTAGTACAGATTAGTTTTTTTTTTCTTAAATAAGGACAATGTTTATTATTTGCTTCAGGGAATCTGTTGAATTGTGACTTGAAATATAACTAATCTCCCATTGCACAGAATATCCCCATAGTCATAGTTTTAAACTATAACTGCTCTGAGATTTTGGGACACCCTCTATATTTTATAGGAGACAGAAACATGAGTTTTTTGAGGGGGAGTAGTTTATTACATTACTTTTTAAAAGTAGTGTGGATGATGTCTTAATGTAAACTAAGTAATCTGATATGTTATTTGCTAATAGGTGCCTGCGAATGATAAAACCCTTTTAGAAGTTGTTGGTTTAGAGCCCAATGAAAAATACATATTTGCAGTTGCTGCTTATTCCTCTGATGGAGAACTCATTGGGGAGGCAATTGGAGAGACATCTAAGCCAATTCTGGTTTACATGCCACTTTCTACTGTTACTACTCGTTTATATCTGACTGAGGTAGGACAGATTTTAAACTGTGAACCTCTCTCCCTCTCTCTCATCCCCTACCCCCCATTCCAGATTTCCTTTTTCTTAATATTTTGGTTTCTGATTTAAAAAACACAGCAGATAACCAAAAATAGTCAATAGTTAATAAATATTTATTGAACACCTACTATGTACCAGACACTCTGCCAAGCACTGTGGAAAAAAATATGGGGGAAAATATAGTCCATGTCCTCAAGGAGCTTATAATTTAATAGAGGAAGATAATACATAAGAGGAAACTGAAAAGGAGCATAGAAAAGAAGGTACCTGTTGTGGGAATTAGAAAAGTCCCAGAGTAGTGTAGCCAGGTGAGAAATGAGTAGATATCTGACTGCAAAACTAAGAATCTACTAAGAATTTACCATGATACAAATAGAAAATGAATAAAGATTAAACCCATTCAAATAATTTTAGAGTTCCCTCTTTTTGTAGAGAATAAAATTAGAGCCGATATCCATGATTTTATTGGTAGAAGGTATACTTCTACAAGAGAACAATTCCTTTTATCAATGCCCCCTCTGCAACTTATGAATCTTAGCTGTCAAGGGTAGTGAGAGATTCAGTGACTTGCCCGAGGTCACATGATCAGTATGAGTAGAGATGGAGCTCTTCTTTGTATGAATGATCCAAATTGTCTCTTTTCTAAATCTGTTTTTTCTTTTTTTGTGTTTTAGATTGGCAAATTCCAAAAGCTTTTAGTTTAGAACAAGACATAAAAGCATGTGAATTCCTCTTTTTTTCCCCTACACATGAATTTTCTCTAAAGCCCAACTCTGAAGCCTCATTGTGACACAGAGACAATTGTGGTTTCTTGATGGCTTTGTGAGCTTGTCAGATCCTACTAAGTTGGAAAGTAGATATGCCCAGAGACATATTTGTCAAAGATATGGCCACAGGAAAATGACTTTTTTGAAATATAGGAATTCACAATTGTGATCTCTGGCAATGGAAAAGCTAGCCATCCCAATGAAATCAAAATTCTTCTGCCATATTGAAGCATTTAGATTAAAAATAAATCTCGTTTTAGACTTCTGATTACTTGGTTTGAACCAGATGATCTCTGTCTCAAGCAATATCTTATCTTTTGTAGGTTGTGCCAAAGCTGCTTATACTTTTTAATAGCATTCATAAAGTATTAAAGAAAATAGTCTGATTCTGCAGTTTTCTTTTTTCTTTTTAAAAATCAAATTAGCCAATAGTTTATTTTATTTTTCATTAAACTGGTATTTAGTTTTAGTCAGTGGATTTTTAACATTTAGTTTTATTGATCTCCCCTTTGATTTTCAGGATTTCTATTTTTGTGTTTAAATGGAGCTTTTTTTTTTTTTTTGCTTTTTGGAGGAGAGAGGGCAGGGTGATTGGGGTTAAGTGACTTGCCGAAGGTCACCTGGCTAGTAAGTGTTAAGTGTGTGAGGCTAGATTTCAACTCAGGTCCTCCTGATTCCAGAGCTAGTGTTCTATTCACTGCGCCACCTAGCCACCCCGAAATGGAGATTTTTAATTTGTTGTTTTTCTAGTTTTTTTTTAGCTGCATGTTGTCACTATCTGTAATGAAATTATTGTTTCATTTGTTCTTTAAGTCATACATTCTTTAAGATTAGATTATTTAGTTTCAAATTAATTTTTAATCTATGCTTCATAGACTCTTTGTTGAAGGTAATTTTTACTGTAGTATGGTCCAAAAAGGATACATTTGATATTTATAAAAATTGCTTTTTGGCATTAGTTTGTCAGGTTTTTAATGCCTTAATACACAGACAATTTTTATAAAGGTTCCATAGACATCTAAGAATTAGATATACTCCTTTCTATTTCCATCCAGTATTCTTCAGAGTTCTCTCATATCTAAGTTTTCTAAAATTCTATTTGTTAGTCTAATTCTTTAGGAGCAAACACTGATAGCATTACTATGAAGACAAAAATAGAATTAAATCAATATGTAGCAACTATGTAAAAATGAATGTCTGAAGAGGGAAATAACTGAGATTAAGTGAATTTTTCAGAAGATTTAGAGGTGAAAGAACCTTAGAGATTTTGTAATCAATTTTCTAGCTTTATTGATGATGCAAATCGAAGCCAAGAGAGATCATATGACTTACTTGAGGGCTATACAGACTTTCAACCCAAGTCCTCAGACTCCAGATCTCACTATATCACACCCCTCCTTTTTAGCTTAAAACTATTTTGGATTTTGTTTTCTGAGTTTTCTTTATTGCTCTCTCCTACTTTCCTCCCCCTTCCCCACATGTCTTCTAGGTATATGTACACTGATGGATATCACTAACTAATATAGGTCTGATCTCAAAGGGGAAAAAGGAGGTTTATGATTTTACCAACCCAAGATTTATTTGGCTTTTATTCCATTAATTGTGCTGGTTTGGAATATTGTTTTTATTTCTTCACATTTCCAGCTTATTCTCTTCTTTTTTTTTTTAAACAAATACTTTATTAACTTCTGTTTTACATCATTCATTTCCGCCAGATTTTGAGTTACAATCATTTTCCCCCCATTATTCCCCTACCCAACCTCCCAGAATAGCAGTCCCACAAGATATCGCTTCCTCCAATCTGCTCTCTCCCATACCTTCTCCCATACCCCCATCGACTTTTCCATTAGAGGAAGATGAATCTTTGTGTCCCAATGCCTGCACATCTTATCTCCCAATTATAGGCAAAAGAGTATTAATAATAGTATTTATATATATATTTGAAACATTTAATGTTACGACCTTGAATTTCAGATCCATTTCCTTCCTCCCTTGTCACCCATTCCTTCTTGGGATATAAGTAATTCAGTATATGTTGTACATGTCTAGCTATGCAAAACATTATCATAGTAGATATATTGTACAAGGCTGCTTATAATTCCCTCCCACTCATCCCACCCCCCACCTGGTCCATTCCCTACATGATCCTGTCCCTCTTCTATAGTGGGTACTTCCAACCTCCCCTCACCCCAAGGATGCCCTCCCATCCATCATCCCTCCTCTCATCCCCCTTCCCCCTATCCTGCTGCATTTTTAGCCTTCCTTATTCTCCCCCTCCTTTGCACCCACTTCCCCTACATGAGATAGTTTACCCTACCATGTCTCTCCCCATCTCCTCTTGCCACTTTCCTCTCTCACCTCATAATTTCATCCCTTGAGTACTCTCCCTTCCCAACAAAATCAACCTATGCCCTCTATCCATATATAACTGTAACCATATACACACACATTCACATATGTATTCGTATGACCACACCCCCTTCTTCCATTATTTTCATAGTGAGAAAGATATCATCAGTCACAGATATTGCTTTTCCATATAGGAATGTAAATAGTTCAACTTTGATAAGTTCCTTTTGATTTCTTTTCCCTGATTAACTTCTCAGGCATCTCTTCCTTCTTGTGTCTGGATGTCAAATTTTCTATTCAACTCTGGTTTTTTCCTCAAGAATGCTTGAAAGTCCTCTATTCCACTGAATGACCATATTTTCCCCTGAAACAAAATACTCAGTTTTGCTGGGTAGGTGACCCTTGGGTTCATTCCCAGCTCTTTTGCCCTCTGGAATATCATATTCCATGCCCTTCGATCCCTCAGTGTAGAAGCTGCCAGGCTCTGGGCTATTCTGATTGTGTTTCCACAATATTGAAATTGTTTCTTCCTGGCTGCTTGGAGTATTTTCTCCTTGATCTGGGATTCTGGAACCTGGCTATAATATTCCTGGGAGTTTTCTTTTTGGGATCTTTTTCAGGAGGTGATCTGTGGATTCTTTCAACCTCTATTTTGCCCTCTGGATCTAAAACATCAGGGCAGTTTTCCTTGAGAATTTCTTGAAGGTGATTTCTAGGTTCTTTCTTTGATCATGGCTTTCAGGTAGTCCAATAATTTTTAAATTGTCTCTCCTGGATCTATTTTCCAGGTCAGTGGTTTTTCCCATGAGATATTTCACATTGCCTTCTAATCTTTCATTTGTTTGGATCTGCTTAACAGCATCTTGATTTCTCATAAAGTCATTAGCTTCCATTTGCTCCAGTCTAACTCTGAAGGAATGAATCTCCTCAGTGAACTTTTGAGATTCTTTTTCCATCTGGCAAATTCAACTTTTTAAGGCATTCTTCTCCTCATTGCCCTTTTGGGCCTCCTTTGCCATTTGAGCTAGTCTATTTTTTAAGGTGTTGTTTTCCTCAGTCAGGCTGTTGACCCTCATTTCATACTTTTCCTGCATCCTTCTCATTTCTCTTTCTAATTTTTCCTCCACTTCTCTTATTTGATTTTTAAAGTCCTTCTTAAGGTCCTCTATGGCCTGCAACCCGCTCATGTTTTCCCTGGGGCTTTTGGAGCAGGACTTCTGACCTCACAGTCCTTTTCCCGCTCTATGCCCCCAAAATAGGAGTCTAGGGTTGCATTTTTCTGTTTCCTTTGCCTTGGCATGTTGCCACTTAATTGCTTGACTTTTGGGCTTGTTGCCATACTATGGCTTTAAGGCCAGATAGAGGAATTTTCGTCCCGAACGTGTGGGGGGCAACTTCCGTTTCTGGCAAGCTGTAAACCCACCCACAACTTCCACCCTAGATCACAATCCAGATCCAGGGAGGTTAAAGCAAGAGCGATTACCCCCCAAGACTGATCGCTGGATCTCCCCACGATTTGTAGGCTGGGAGCCGGAAATGCCTCTGAAAACTACAAAATGGCGTGTCTCCTCAGCAGCTTCTAGCCCCCAGGGGAGGGAGCTGACGCATTCCCCAAATACAGGTCCCAAAGTCCATAGGACACTAACCTCTTACTTTGTCCTAGGCAAGTCTATGTTGATAATTCTGGAATCCCCACAGTTCCTGGTGTTCTGGGTTTCCTCCAGCCGGCTGCTGGCCCTGCCGCCCTGGTGCTAAAACCTCGGCTCACGTGGACCTGGGCTCGGCTCAGCTCCTGCGCTCTGCACACTGCCGGCTCCCAGACCACTGCGCTGGTCCTTCCTGCAGGGTGCTGGGCTGTCCTCAGCGGGAGGTTAGCTTCTCTGTGTCGTTCTGTGGGTGCTGGGGCTCCAGAAGTTTTTCAGAGTCCTTTTTTATATAGTTTGTGGAGAATCTGGGGGCAGAGAGGCTTGGACGAGCTGTTTCTACTCCGCCATCTTGGCTCCGCCCCAGCTTATTCTCTTCTAAAAAAATTTTCCATCAAAGTTGATTAGCTCATAAATCAAAATTATGAGGTATTTGATGCTAAATACCTGTCTTCAAAATGCAGAGATAGCTTCCCAAGGGATTCTTTCAACACTAGCTGTGATCATTTGGTAGCCCAGTCATTTTCTTTGGCTATCACCTCTGGAATCTTTATATAGCCCTCTCTTTGGTGGAAGAAAATTATTTGGTAGGGAAGACAGTTTTTTGTTTTTGTTTTTTGGTCAGGAATATTTTTCCTGTAGGCAGTGACTTATCTCCTGATCTACTTTGCTTGATTTTTCAAAGGAAATTAATTGTCTCCTACAGTCCAAGGTCTACCAGGAAGTAAAGTGATAATGTTAGATGTTATTAGCACAGCACTGGGCTTGCAGTTGGAGTTTATTTTTCTGCTTTGCATTGACAAATTGAGAACATCATATTTTGATAGGTGGCTAAGTTCCCTTTTTTTTTTACTACTCTTTAGTAAATTGTTTCACGTAGAAACCAAATTGAAGTCTTTTAAATTTAGCAATAGAAGTATCCTTTAGAAGTTGCTACCTTTCTTATCATTTCTGTTTCTTGGGATTGATCATTTCTCTGATACTTGTTTGAAGGTAACATTAGTGTTTTAGTTTCAATTTTCGGTCACTCAGAGGGATCTGTAATCTTAGTGATTTGGACATTCCTTCCAGTGGCACACATCACAATCTATTCATGACTGCCTAACTTTTGTCCATGCCTTCCCCAAAGTTCATCTTAAAAAGGTGATCCACTGTAGAATATTGTGAAAGCTTGACTGTTCCCCACTAACACTCTCATTGAGGATGCCCTTGGTTCACATGTAGATGACTCATTAAGATTTTCTTTATGGAGAAGGAAAGTAGGTATTAGGTCAGTAGTTCCTGATACTTTTTCAGCTGTATTTTGGGGAGTGGGGTGTGACATTAATTAGTGTCTGATCTGAGTTTTTCCAGGTGTTATGATTCTTTCTCTTCTTCAGCTACTTGGTGAATTGATCACTCAAAAACCTGACAATTATATTGCTACCAGCATGAGCTTCTCTGAGTACCCTTGAAAAAATCCAATTGCTTTCCCCATATTTGTTTTCTCTAATGCCATTTTTACATCTGGGACCATGATGTTAGATTAGAGTTCAGGTGTGGTGGCACTAAAGATTTTTATAGATCTTTTCCATTTTTCTTGTTTTTTGTCCCCTCATTTTTGTTCTTAAGTGTCCTTGGGATGACTTTTCTTATTTGGATTCCTTGCTAAGTTTTTTAAAAGCTGCTTCTCTCTGCTTCTTTAAGAAATACTCATAATAATCATCCTTCATCTTTGTATGATTCTACCGTCAAGTTTACATGCTAAACTTACAGTGTTGGCTTTAGCTACCATCTTGCTTCTCTTGGCAAGTAAATTATGTGTTTTATGACTAAGGTTATTTTTATACTTTTTTGTTCTCCTTTTCATGGAAGTTGATGGACATTGGATGATCCTTTTCCATAAAATTTCTGTTGTCCATTTCATTTTAGTAAGTAAAAAATAAACTCATTGGCATCAAGTCCATAGTAGTATTAGAGTATATATTTCATACTTTTTGTTGATTTCATACTTTTTTCTCAATATTAGCTGATGTCTTTTAGGAGAGTCAGGTGATTCTTCATCATACTTTCTGTAAAGTATTTCTGTGTTTGTCTTAAGAGTGACTAGTGCTATCTTGGAAATTGTTAATAAAGAGCTTTTTTTTTTCTTTTTGGAGGGCAATTAGGGTTAAGTGACTTGCCCAGGGTCACATGGCTAGTTTTTGTGTTAAGTGTCTGAGGACGAATTTGAACTCAGGTACTCCTGACTCCAGGGCCGCTTCTCTATTCACTGTGTCACTAGCCGCCCCAATAAGGAGCTTTTAATAAACTATACAGTTGCTCTGCATTTCCTTTTATTATCCATTTTTCTATCTCTATTTCTTTTTAGTTTTATTCTTCAGATCAAGGGCAAAATTTTGTGTTTTTCCATTATAAACACAATTCTATAGAGGCTGAATAATATGGTGTAAAAAGTAGGAGATTGAAAATGTAGCCTTGGCTCTACATAGTAAGGTCTTAGATAAATAGTAAAATCAGACATAATCAGTAGTGTGGTATTAGAAGGAGCATTAGCTCTACAATTAGAAGACATGGGTTCTTCAAAACCCACCTCTGGTGTTTGCTACCTCTGTGACCTTTATCACATTATGTAACCTCTTTAGGCCTCAGTTTCCTTACAAGTAAAATAATTGGGTTGAATTGAATGATTTCTGATGCCTTCTAGATCTGAGTTATATAAAATGATGTAGCATCAGTTTATCTTTGAAATGAAGCTGATTCCGTATCTTGTACTTTAGTGTTAGCAAAGCATTTGCCAAAGTCCATCAAGGTATAATGCTTTTCTTATGGATAAAATAGAGGGCTAAAGTCAAGGCAAATGGATGTTTACCATGAGGTAGATTCAGAACTGATTGACTGGTAGGAGGAAAAGAAGAGTTCATTGTTACTTTGTAAGAAACTCTTAAAGGCATGAAGAATGTCTTAGCTCTGTCTTTCATCCTGGGCTCTTTCAAAGCCCAAAATAATATGTGTTTATCAAATTTGCAGATGACACAAAGCTAGAAGAGATGTAACTAACATATTGGATGACAGAGTCAGGATCCAGAAAGAATTTGATAGACTCAAAGACTGTGCTGAATTTTTTAAGACAATATTTCATAGGGATAGAGGTTGCCTTTGCTATATATCATAATAGCTGGAAGAGAGGAAGGATTGAGGAGCAGAGATAACAAGACAGATTTGCAGATGACACAAAGCCAGGAGAGATATAGCTACCATGTGGGGTGTCTGTGGAAATTATTTCCTCTTAAAAAGAGTTCATACTCAAAAAGGTTCAGAACCAATGGGTCATAACCAGTTATGACTGCCAGAAGCCATGTGTTGGAGTGGGCTGCCGACCATGGTGCTGACATTTGGAGACTAAGGTGTTTTGAAGCCTAGGTGCTCTAGGAAAGTGAATTGCCTCAGATTCACATAGATGGTTCCGTTGGGCACTTTTAGACAGCACAGTAACTCCACCTCTCTAGGCCACTTGGCAGTCAAGTGCTGGCTATATGAACCAGCTAGTTCATATGATAATCTCATCTGCATGTAGTGAAGTTATTGAAGAGCTTTTGAAGCTCTAGTAGATTTGATTGAAGAAAACAAATATTTGGCTCTAGAAGGAACTCTGGCTTCATAGCCCTTCGTGTGCTGGCTTGTGATTTATGTGGGTCTGCTCCTTGGCTGACTTAGGACAGACATTCTGTGTATTCTGTGTATCCTTAAGGGTATGATCTTCTTCTAGGTTTCAGGTAATCTATGTGTGCTATTTAAAACTAGAAGGATTTGAAGTTTGGTCCTGCTTAAGCCATAGGAGGTTCCATTGACTGGAAAGGGAAGTGGATTGAAGTTGAGAAATGCTTGAGACATTGAGAAAACTTGAGAAATTCCAGCTGCTTATCTGGAATATATTGTCTGGGGCCCTACCCAAGTAGTAGTGGGATTAGAATGTCATGGAGAGGTGGATATGGAGGATATAACGATTACTCCAAGTGCTAAACATAAGACATACTGTTTTCCTTCTTAACTTTTCTATTTCATTATTTTCTCTTTTCAGCTCTTTTCCCTTTGTTGTATGAAAGCCCCTAAAGTGTCAGTCAGAGCCAGGGAAGAATGAAGTATATTTCATACTTTTGGTTTGGGAAATATGATTGTTTCTCTTGGAACAGATTGTTCATTATAACAATATTTATAATATATGCCATGTACTGCAGAGATAGATGGAAATGAAATTAATTTGGCTCAGATGTGATCTTTGTTTTGCTTAGGAGGATTTGAAATATCTTTTCAGAGATTTTAAATTTCCATGTAATTTAGGAATGAAAGAGTTTCTAAAATGTGTTAGTCTCTCTTGCCAGTTGACATAGTTACCATGGTGTGTGGTGTTCTAAGGAAGAGCAGCAAACTAAAAAAACCTACATTTTAAATTAGAGATTGATAGTACTGACACAGAAGTTATGTTTAATTATCCATGCCCATGAAGTAAATTAAAATATTATATTTCAAAAATATACCTTGTCTTGTAGGTTGCCTATCAAGTTGGTAAATATTCATTGGCCAAGAAAGCCTTCGCACCAGTTTGGGATTATTTTGTCTATACTCCTTCTCCAGCAAATCAAACCATTATTTCTTTAAACAGCATGTTAACTATTACACCATACAGGTAATTGGAAAAATACTTTATAAAATATAGATTTAGCTTTTGCAGATGTTGTTCTTTGGGATGAACCTGTTCATTCTCATTTTAACATTAAAGATATTTCTTTCTTTTTTTTTTTTTAAAAGCAATTGGGGTTAAGTAACTTGCTCAAGGTTACACGGCTAGTCATTATTTATGTGTGGGTGCTCATTTTCTGAGGCCGGATTCGATCTTGGGTCATCCCAACTCCGAGGCCAGCGCTCTTACTCACTGCGCCACCTAGCCACCCCAAAGATATTTCTTAATAAGTATATTTGACATGTAATAATTGTTACATATGGCAAACAGTTATATCAATATTAACTAATATCTATATTAACAGTTACAGCTGTATTATATATGCATTTCAAGGACACACTTGTTTTGTTAGAAACTTCATTATGAGAATGAGAAATGATGCACAAAGCACAGAGAAGCATTAGAAAGTAAATATCATTAAAAATTAATGAGAATAATACCTAATGTGGCAGAAAATGCAAAATATATGTCTGGGAATCTTGAAGGCCATGGAGGGGGATGGGCAAGGCTGTTTTGGGGTTAGCTAGACTTGTGTTAAGGTGACAGAGAAATAATTGCTTTCTCTATCCCTCTCCTACCTCCCCAACTCTTCCCCACCTTTAAGTACCTCTAAAGAATAGGTCTCCAGGCCCTGAAATCAGGACCAGTAGGATATGTTTGCTTCTCTCCCTCTTGGCTACCATGTATCTTCAAGGATGGTCCAGGAGAAGGTGAAGTATGATTTCTGGAATGCTGATACTTTTTGTGCCTTTAAATAGGTGCATATACCATCTCAGTCCACAATTATATCAAAAAGACTTAAATTTCAAAGGACTATTGAGATATCTTCTGGCCTGACTCTCATTCTCCTAATTGAATTGCAAATTATAAACTAATAAGAGTAACTGATGGCTTTTGATAGTGTGGTGAAGTAGGTAGTCAGGAAGACCTGAGTTCAAGTCCTGGTTCTGACACATCCTGGGAGACCCTGGCTGGGCAAGTGACTTTACCTCTCAGGGTTCTAGTTGCAGAGTAGGTACTGATCCACAGGCCAGTCTGCATGACTGGTAGTACTAGCTAACATTTACATAGTGCTTTATCGTTTATAAAGCCTTTAAATAAATTACCTCATTTGGACCTCATAACAACCCTGTGAGAGAGGTAACATTGTTCTCTCCATTTTAATGGATGAAGAAACTGAGGCTGACTTGCTCGTGGTCATATAGATGGTAAATAGCTAGTGTAGGATTAGAACTCAGGTCTTTCTGACTCCAAGTCTAGCATTCCATCTGGTATGTTACCTCCTTAGTAGGAGGCTTTTGTCAGAGACCCTATGCTCCTCATTAGAATTTCCTATACAAGTGAAATCACAGTTCCAGTTTTTTAAAAAAAATTGATGATGGGTTCTTACCTGTTTAGCAGTAGGTAAGAAATAAAGAGAGGAGTAAATGAGGTGCCCAGGGTGGGGGAGGAATCAAGATTACTTCTAATTGGAATACAGAAAGGGAGGTGGTCTTGCAGGGGAAGCCAACTTCACAAGCTGCCCAATTTTTGCCTAGGATAGATCTGATTGACCTTCAACAAGGCAGGGACAGATAGGAATTAGGCAAAAGAATGCATGAATGAACATATGAGAAATTTCATAAGAATGGTACAAAGTGCTATCAGGATTTAGGATAGGGAAAGATCATAGGTGGTTGAGATATCAGAGAAAGCTCCCCAAAAGTTGTAGCACTGGAGATGGACTTTGGAATATAGGTAGGATTTTGGGTAGAAATTGGGGGAAGGGCTCAAGAACACTCAAGTTAGAGGGAATACATTGAGAAAATTGTTGCTGGATAAGGCTATATGGCATAAAGGTAATTTGGGTTGTAAGAAATAGTCTGGCTACATATCGTTGTTTACATGTTGGCTCCCCCTATAGACCGTGGGCTTCTTGAGGTCAGGGACCATACTTTTGTCTTTTTTTTTGTATACCTAGCACTTAGCACAATGCCTAGAATATAAGTAAATGCTTAATAAATGCTTTTTGACTGTTGACTGATTAGCTGGAACATAGAGTGTTTTTAGGGAAGTGGTAGGGAATGTCACTGAATTTACAGAATGTCAGAAATAATGAAGAGAGAAAGACTAAGAGATGATTGGTAGAATATGGTCCTAGGAGATATAGGAGGGGAGAAGATCAAGTCTAATGGTAGGAGTTAACTTTGGAAGGGAAATGGGTAATTTTTCTTCAGAGATGGGACAAACAAAAGGATGGTGGGGTGAGGATAAAACTTTTTTGAGGGGGAGAAGAGGAAATTGTAGCAAATTCAGATCCTGTCTCTGTATTTTTAATACATTATCTGATAAAATAACAAAGAGGCCTTTGGGAGAGCAGGAACTGACAAACAGGAGAAAAAATCAATAAAATTAATGAAAGTATTGCTGGGAAGTAGTGAGGCCTACACTGAGTTTAAATGGTGTGACTTTGTAGTGGTCCCAGACTTGTTGTGACATATGCCAACATGGTGGATAGTTTGGGAATGGGAACAGAGAAAAGGGATGAGTTGGGGTTTGGGAAAGAGAGAAGGGCAATGGGGCAAAGACTTCTAGGGCCACAGTGTACCATAGCCATACATCTGGGTAGAAGACAAGTGAAGTGTTACTGGGTAAGATGAGAGAGAGAGAGAGAGAGAGAGAGAGAGAGAGAGAGAGAGAGAGAGAGAGAGAGTGTCAAGAAAGTAGAGATCATTTTAGGAAGAAGGGAAAGGGCCAGTGGGAGTGATAGAGGGGGAAAGTGGAAGGAGCCAAAGAACAGAGAAGGAATTTGCAGCTCGAACTTTTACAGGTGGAATGAGATCTCAGGTGCTACCATGTGGATGAGTTATGAAATGGGATAGAACTGAAAGTCACTCCAGTGGAGGTCATGGCTCTTTGAGCCTGGCGTGGTAGAAAGCTCAACATGTAGGTTGGAATTGTGAGGATGTTATTAGGAGATGAGGTGGAAGACAGGTGACTTAGGTGCTGAAGTCTTTGAGGAAGTTGGGGAAGGATGAGTTAGTATATTAGTGGTTGAGGTCAGAATGCTAAAAGGAAGTGGGCAGTACAAAGATTGCAAGATTTAGGAAGATGAGAGGTGAATGAGTGAAAAACATATATCTGGAAGCAGCAAAATGTATGTCTGGCTCTCCTCTTGTCCTAATGCTTCAGGAAAGAAGAATAGGAAAAAATAACAGATTTTGAGCAATTTATCCCAAAACTGGACAGGTTATATGAAAAGTTCTCCACCTGTAGGCTTCCCCCTGCAAATTCTGCAAAGGATTCTGCATATCTCTGGAGAGTGTCACTACAGGATGTAGTATTGAAAACCAGGTTTTTAGGAGGTAGAGGAAGTATTGAAGGATATGGAAGTATTTGTTCACAGGAGAGAAAAAATTCTCTAAATAGCACAGCCAAGTGGGCTGTTGTGTTTGTCACCCAGTAGAGGTGCCTTACACACAACACTGGCCTCTCGTAGTGTAGACCCAATGAATATTTGTCGAAATCTGGTTCTTGCGTGTTGTTAACCCAGTATGCACATTGGACCAGGCTGTGTTTTACCATGTAGTCACCCTCTCCTTGCTTTATATTTTGCAGGTTACACACAGATACCTTGTCAGAGTCTTCCTCAGTCCTTTTATACTATTTCATGAGATGTGTTTTTGTAACAAGTAGCATTTTTATTGCGGAACAAAAGCTCTTCTGTGATGCCATTAGGGGAGATGAGGTTTTTGCCTGTCAACAAGTAAGTACATTCAAATGATAAGCAAAATGCCCCTAATGTGAAATGACCTTTATTTTCTTTTCTTTATAGCCTGTAGTTCCACCATTTAATGCAACAATGGCCAACTACAGCCCCTTCTGGGACAGAAAGCTTTTAATCTATGAATCCCCAAGTTTGGACAGGGACAAGGCTGCTCTGCCATGTTTACTGGACATGCAAGTCTCACAGGCTCAGGTGCCAGCAAATAAGAAAATCAGTTTCCCAGAAGAGATGGGAGAAGGCATTCTCCCCCCTTTCTACTCCTTAGGAGAGGCGAGAGTCCAGTGGTTTGGAACACTGCATATAATGTCAGATTTGTTGACTATAATCAAGATAGATTATGAATGAAGAGCCAAGAAGCTGCTAGAATTAATGGAAAATCCTGAAAATGGAGGAAAGAAGGATCTATTTTGCTGACTTTTTTCCTCCTCTTCGATTTTTCTCTGTTGTAAAAATAGCCTTTCTTTCTGTTACAACCCTTTTGTTATAAGGAATAACTTTCCTCCTGTGGGAGGGGAGGAAGAGGAGAAAGGAGACATTAGGAAAAATCAAGGAAGTTTAAAGATAAAAATACAAATTAAAGCCTATTAAAAGAAAAAAGAAAATCAGATGACTACTGCTTACTTCTTTTTTTTTTTTTTTAAGCAATTGGGGTTAAGTAACTTGCTCAAGGTTACACGGCTAGTCATTATTTGTGTGTGGGTGCTCATTTTCTGAGGCCGGATTCGATCTCGGGTCATCCCAACTCCGAGGCCGGCGCTCTTACTCACTGCGCCACCTAGCCGCCCCTTACTGCTTACTTCTTAACAATCAAATAATTTTTTTTAAAGTTTAAAATTTTAGCTGATCATGACCCTTAGATCCCTTTCTCTCTCTCTATTTTATTTACCCATGTATGATAATGGTGAATTTTTGCCATTTGTTTCTTCCTAGCTTTAAACATCATCCATTAGTCCCTATTGAATTGCATTTTGTTTCTTCTTTTAAGCAACTAGGTGGTGCAGTACGTAGAGCTCTGGGTCTGGAGTCAGGAAGACCTGAGTTCAAATCCAGAACTGTGTCACCTTGCTGTCCTTGGCTGTTTCCAAATTTAATTTTCCTTCTGAACAACAGTTAAGGAGCCACCAGACTCTTTTCTTTTCCTTGGAGATGAGTGACTGAGGAAGCAGATATTGTAGCTGGGTAATAATACCTTTTTATTCCCCTTTTTTAAACAGGCTTTCAGACTAGCAGAATGTCAGAGAATGCTAGTGGCAATTGAACTTAGTACATACTTAAATGATTCGACTTTTTCCCTACAAGCTGTCATTCAGTGCTATGGTCTCCTGGCTCCTCTAATCTTTCACGATATTGTTCTGGTACCAGCGATCCAGGTAAAAGAAGCTGATGATGGAGGATGTCTTTTGAGGGCGGGGGGGAGATAAAGGTACTGTCTCATTTGTAGGATGAAAGTTAGCCAGGACCAGGAAGGAGCCTAGTGATAGTGCGTGGGATGGAGTGAAGGATGGAGAGAATGGAAGTGGGGAAGAAAGTCCAGGAGGCAGGAAGTGACTTGTCCTTGGCCATGTAGCAAGTTAGCACATAGGACCATGTATACATTATTAGGGTGTTCTGAACTCTTCCCATGTGGTTTTCCCATACTTTGAATTTCAATTTAATAACAAATAGCTCTTTGCCATGTAGTGTCACTTTTTTCCATGGAAAGAATTCATACTTGTGTGCTCAGGCTGGATCTAGAGACTGCTACGAGGGTCTGGGTAAATCAAGGTTTGAGCCAAAGCAAAATATGTCTTGGTGTCCTTGAATGCACTTTGCTTTCCTTTGTGAAATGTCATTTTACCAGTCTGGCAAATAGGGAGTGCTGGTACAGGGGTCTGAGGAAGGCCTCAACCAATTTGATATTCAAGATGGTGTCCTAAGAGTAGAAGTAACTAGGATTCAGACAATGCCTCCTCTCCTTCTTGGATGATCATATTATCCTAGAACCTTAAGGGTTGGAGGGGATTGTAGAGGTTATTTGGTCTAGCCAATACCTGAGCAAGCATGTCTTCTGCAAATAGTCCTTAAGCTCTGTTTTGTGTTTTCAGTGATAGGAAACTATAATAAAAGAAAAAGAAAGAAAGAGAGGAAGGAAGAAAGAAACTTGGAGCCTTTCTGGGCAAAGAAATCCACCTTTATTTAAGAAAACAAAGTTAATGCTCTGCATTCCACCCAGTATGCTCCGAAATCCCAAACTAGAGAAATCATAAACACTTATAGTATTCTTGATTCTTATTTGGTGGAAAAAACAAAGAAAAGGCTGATGTCAGGCA
>WOXC01008505.1:25000-216942 GCA_011680675.1 Gymnobelideus leadbeateri | reverse complement strand
AAGAATTATAATAAGGAGACAACATACTAAAACTTATGGGATACAGCAAAAGCAGTAATTAAAGTAAAATTTACTTTAGATGCTTATATCAAGAAAACAGAGAAAGAGCAAATCAATAAATTGGGTGTGTGATTTTTAAAACTAGAAAAAAAAGTCCCCAATTAAATGCCAAACCTATCCTAAAAGTGAAACATAAGATTAATAAAGTTTAATGTAAGAAAACCATTGAATTAACAAGTAAAACCAGGAGTCTGTATTATGAGGGGAAAAAACAATTAGATGGATAAACCATTGGTTAATATGATTTTTTTTGATGAAATAGAAAACCAAAGTATCAAAAATGAAAAGGGTGAATACACCACAAATGAAGATTAAATCAAAGAAATCATCAAGAGTTATTTTGCCCAATTATATGCCAATAAATTCAACAAATTAAGTGAAATGTGAAAATACTTACAAAAATATAAACTGCCTATATTAACAGAAAAGGAAATAGAACATCTAAATTAGCCTATTTTAGAAAAATAAATTGAACAGGACACAAATGAGCTTCCTAAGAAAAAAGCATCACAATCAGAAGGATTTACAAGTTATTTCTACCCAAAATTTAAAGATCAACTAATTCCAACATTAAATAAATAGTTTGGAATAATAGTCAAAGGAGGAATCCTACCAAATTCCTTTTATGAAATTAATATGGTGCTAATATCTAAACCAGGAAAAGCAAAAAGAGAGAAGGAAAATTATGGACCACTTTTACTAATGAATATGGGTGTAATAATATTAAATAAAATATTTGGTAGGAAACTACAACATGTCACAAAGATTATACATTGTGACCAAACAGAATTTACACCAAGAATTCAGGGGTAGTTTAACTTAAGGTAAACTATTAACATAATTGATTATTATCAACAACAAAGAAACAAAAATCATATGATTATATCAATAGATGCAGAAAAAGCTTTTGATAAAATATAAAACTTTTATTTTAAAAAAACACTTAAAAGCGTAGGTATAAATGGATGTTTTCTTAAAATGATAAGAAGCACCTACCTAAAACCATCAGAAAACATAATTTGTGATGAGGATAAACTAGAAGCCTTCCCAATAAGATCAGTGGTGAAACAAAGATGCCCATTATCACTAATATTATTCAATATTGTATTAGAAATGCTAGCAATAGCAATAAGAAGAAAAAGAAATTGAAGGAATCAGAATGGGCAGTGAGGTAATAAAACTATCTTTTTTTTTCTTTTTTAAATGTTTAATTTTTTTAAAATTTATTTATGGGGGTGGACCCAAGATGGTGGACTAGAAACAGTACTTCCACTGCGCTCCAGCACTCACCACTTCAAAATCGTGTAAAAGGGGACTCTGAACAACCTCTGGAGCTCTAGCACCCACAGAACAACACAGAGAAGCTAACCTCCCGCTGAGGGCAGCCTGGCAGGGAGTGGCCAGCGCAGCACTCTGGGAGCCAACAGCACAGAGTTCTGGGAGCCAAGCCCAGGACCCCGTGAGTCAGAGGTTTTAGCCCCAAGGTGGCCAGGCCAGCAGCCAGCTGGAGGGACCCCAGAACACCAGCAGCTGTGGCTTTTCCAGAACTACCAACAAAAAGATGCCTAGGACAAAGTGAGAGGTTAGTGCCCTATGGACTTTGGGACCAGTATTTGGGAGCACATCAGCTTCTTCCCCTGGGGGCAAGAAGCAGCTGAAAAGCCATGGCACAGCCGCCATTTTGCAGCTTCAGTTGCAGCTTCAGCTCCTGGCCTGTGGACTGTAGGGGGATCCGGCGATCAATCTGGGGGGTAATCGCTCTTGCTTTAACCTTCTTGGATCTGGATTGCAGTCTGGGGTGGAGGTCTTGGGGTGTGTGACCAGCTTGCCAGAGTGTGGGGGGGCTTCAAAAAGGCCATCTAACTAATACCTCTGGCAGTTGAGAAAACTCCAATGCTTGGGACCGAAATTACCCGGGCTGGTGGAAAAGTCCTACTGTGGCAACAAGCCCAAAAATCAAGTAATTAAGTGGCACATGCCTGGGCAAAGGAAACAAAATAAACAGAAAAATTCAACATTAGACTCCTATTTTGGGGGCAAAGAGGAGTGAAGCATGGAACAGGAGGAGGACTGTGAGGCCAGAACTCCTGCACCAAAAGCCCCAAATGAAAATACAAGCAGGTTACAGGCCATAGAGGACCTTAAGAAGGATTTTAGAAACCAAATAAGAGAAGTGGAGGAAAAACTAGGAAGAGAAGTGAGAAAGATGCAAGAAAAGGATGAAATGAGAGTCAACAGCCTGACTGAGGAAAATAACACCTTAAAAAATAGACTAACTCAAATGGCAAAAGAAACTCAAAAAGGCAATGAGGAGAAGAATGTCTTAAAAAGCTGAATTTGCCAGATGGAAAAAAAAAATCCCAAAAGCTCACTGAAGAGATTCATTCCTTCAGAATTAGACTGGAGCAAATGGAAGCTAGTGACTTTATGAGAAATCAAAATGCTATTAAGCAGATCCAAACAAATGAGAGATAGAAGGCAATGTGAAATATCTCATGGGAAAAACCACTGACCTGGAAAATAGATCCAGGAGAGATAATCTAAAAATTATTGGACTACCTGAAAACCATGATCAAAGAAAGAACCTAGAAATCATCCTTCAAGAAATTCTCAAGGAAAATTGCCCTGATGTTTTAGACCCAGAAGGTGAAATAGAGGTTGAAAGAATCCATCGATCACCTCCTGGAAAAGATCCCAAAAAGAAAACTCTGAGGAATACTATAGCCAGGTTCCAGAATTCCCAGATCAAGGAGAAAATACTACAAGCAGCCAGGAAGAAACAATTTCAATATTATGGAAAAACAATCAGAATAGTGCAGGACCTGGAAGCCTCTACACTGAGGGATCGAAGGGCATGGAATATGATATTCCAGAGGGCAAAAGAGCTGGGATTAAAACCAAGAATCAGCTACCCAGCAAAACTGAGTATCTTGTTTCAGGGGGAAATATGGTCATTCAGTGGAACAGAGGACTTTCAAGCATTCTTGAGGAAAAAACCAGAGTTGAATAGAAAATTTGACATTCAGACACAAGAAGCAAGAGATGCTTGAGAAGGTAAACAGGGAAAAGAAATCAAAAGGAACTTATCAAAATTGAACTATTTACATTCCTATATGGAAAAACAATAACTGTAACTGATGAAACCTTTCTCAGTATGAAAATAGTTGAAGAAGGGTTTATTATGGGCATATGAATACATATGTGAATGTGTGTATATATGTTTACAGGTATACATAGATAGAGGGAACAGGTCAAATTTAATAGGAAAGGATGATATTTAAAAGGTGAAACTAAGAGGTTAGAAAGGAATATAATGAGAGAAGATGGGGAGAGACAGAACGGGGTAAGCTACTTCATATAGAAGAGGCAAGGGGAAAGGGTTGCAAGGGAGGGGCAGAACAGGAAGGCAAAAAATCAAAACCATATTCTTATTGAATTTGGCTCAGGGAGGGAATGACATATATACTAAATGGGATATCCCACCATACAGGAGAGTGGGGGGGGGGGGGGATGAGAGGGGGGATGATGGAAGGAAGGGCATGCTGGGGGGAAGGGAGGTTGGAAGCACCCACTCTTGAAAAAGGACAGGATCAAAGTAGGGAATGGACCAAGTGGGGGTAGGATAGGTGGGAGGGAAATATAGCCAGTCTTTTACAATATATCTTCTATGGTAATATTTTGCATAGATATACATGTACACCATATATTGAATTGCTTATCTTTTAAAAAATAAAAAAAAATGTATTTACTAATAGTTTACAATATTCAGTTCCACAGTTTTTGAGTTCCTAATTTTCTCTCCCCTCCCCTCACCCCCCATGGCGGCACTCAATTCGATATCAGTTCTACAAATACCTTCACATTAAACATTAGTCAAGTTGTAAAGAAGAATTATAACCAATGAAATGAACGAGGAAAGAGAAACAAAACACAAAAGAGAGAGAGCAAGTAGTTTGCTTCAATCTGCATTCAGACTCCGTTATTCTTTTTCTGAATGCTTCTAGTCTTTTCCATCATGAGTCCTTTGGAGTTATCTTCTAACCTTGCATTGCTAAGATGAGCCCGATCTATCAAAGTCAGTCATCACAGATACAATGTGTCTGTAATTGTGTACAATGTTCTCCTGGTTCTGCTCCCCTCATTCAGCATTAGTTTATATGTCTCTCCAGGTTATTATGGCATCAGTCTGCTCCTCATTTCTTATAGCACAATAGTATTCCATTATATTCATATACCACAACTTGTTCAGCCATTCCCCAATGGATGGGCATCCTCTTGATTTCCAATTCTTTACCACCACAAAAAGAGCTGCTATAAATATTTTTGTATATACAGGTCCTTTTCCTACTTGTATGATCTCTTTGGGATACAGCCCTAGAATTGATATTGCTGGGTCAAGGGGTATGGACATTTTTATAGCCCTTTGTGCATAGTTCCAAATTGCTCTCTAGAATGGTTGGATTAGTTCACAACTCCACCAACAATGCATTAATGTTCCAATTTTCCCACACCTCCTCCAACATTTATCATTTTCCTGTTTTGTCCTGTTAGCCAATCTGAACGGGGAGATGAGGTGCCTAAGAATTGTTTTGACTTGCATTTCTCTGATTAATAGTGGATTTAGAGCATTTTTTCATATGCTTATAGATATCTTTAATTTCTTCTGAAAACTGTCCATTCATATACTTTGACCATTTAAAAGTTGGGGAATGACTTGTATTCTTATGAATTTGACTCAGTTCTCTGTATGTTTTAGAAATGAGACCTCTATAAGAGACACTGGTTGTAAAAATTCTTTCCCAGTTTTCTGCTACCCTCCCAATCTTGGTTACATTGGCTTTATTTATATAAAACCTTTTCAATATAATGTAATCAAAATTATCCATTTAGCATTTCATAATGTTCTCTATGAAAGTATCTTTTTGCAGACAATATGAAAATTGGAAAATCTTAGAGATTCAATGAAAAAGTTAAATGAAACAATAATTTTAGCAAAGTAGCAGGATATTAAATAAACCTACATAAATCATCAGTATTTCGATATATCACCAACAAAACCCTGCAAGAAGAGATAGCAAGACACACCCCATTTAAAATAACTGTAGACAGGGGCAGCTAGATGGCACACTGAGTAGAGTGCTGGCCCTGAAGTCAGAAGGACCTGAGATGGGATCCGGCCTCAGACACTTAACATACACAAACAAAAAAAAAAAAACCTAGCCGTGTGACCTTGGCAAGTTACTTAACCCCAATAGCCCTCCAAAAAATAAAATAAAATAATTATAGACAGCATAAAGTACCTGGGAGTATATCTACCAAGACAAAGCCAGGAACTACATAAACATAATTATAAAACATTTTTATACAAATAAAGTCATAATGGTACATTACACTCACAAGGATATCATGACAGATTTCATCAAATATTTTACTAAAGGAAAACATTGTACACAATTACAGACATATTGTATCTGTTAGCATCTCTATGACATTCTCCCTGATCCAAAAGAGAAATGAGGTTATATTGGTCTGACCAAGACCAAGTCACTATATTTTTTCCAGTTCATAGTATATGTATGGCACTATGTTCAGTTCCGGGTACCACATTTTGGAAAGAAAACTGATGAATGGGAAAGTGTCCAAAGGAGGACAGCCAGCAAGGATGATGAAGGGCCATGAGTTCATACCATGTGCAGATTTGTTGAAGGAACTGTGCATGTTTAACTAGAAGAAAGTCATAGAGAGAAAATGACGTCTCTGCGAGTATTTGAAAGTCTATCCAGTGGAAGAGGGATTATATTTACTGTGCTATCCCAAAGAGCTAAGGGGGAATGTGTGGAAGTTTCACAGTGTGAAATCTAGGCTCAAGGTGAGGAAAAACTTCCACAATTATCTCGATCCCTAAGTGGAACAGGCCTTTGTCTCCCCTCAGAGGAGGTCTTCAAACAAAGGCACCTCTAGAGATCACCCATAGAGTACGCTGCACAGCACAATACAAAGGTCTTTAGGTAGGACTAAAGGGTTTCTGGGATTACTTCTAATTCCAGGATTTTATGACTTTTTCTTGGGGAGAATGGTCTGGCTTTTAATGACTACTTTATGTGTTCCCAAACCACCTCCTGAATAAAGCATTCCAGATTTTCTCCAGGAATTAGCTGTAACATTGGTCTTCTTCCTATTCCCTCATCATCCCTTCCCTTCAGATATAGTATGAAGAAGAACACATCCTCAAGTCATCATTGGCACACCTGTATCCGATTTGAAGCAATGTAATTAAAAAAACACATGGGCAGCTCCCCAGCACACCCCCCCCCCCCCAGGATGAATGATGAAACCAATGAGTTGGGTTTTTTCTTGTATTTAAACACTCATATGCACACACACACACACACACACACACACACACACACACACACACACACACAAATATCCAGTGATTCTTGAAGTACAGCCTGGTGGCATTTCATCTTTCCAAATGAGGAAACTTAGGACATATTAAAGGATATCCTAAGCCAGATATTTCTGAGTCAAAGACATCATCTTGGGCTTATATAGAATTTCTGGCCTTCATCTTGGCCTTCTCTTCACAGTGAGCTCTTTCAGAAAGATGATGAGTAATTGTGTGTGCATGTGTGCATGCAGAACATGTGATAAATATCCAATAAATTAGAGAATAGTGCTCAAAAAAAAATCTCTTGGGCATAGTGTTCCTTTCTAGTAGATAAACATCTTGCTAAGGGCTAATGTTCTTTTGGAAAATTTTCCCAAACTGACATTACAGCAAGTTGGCACCATTCAGAATATAACATTCCTTTCATTCCCTTCTTGTAAGCAACAGAGTAATATTCAGAAAAAGAAAGGAATCTGAATGAATGTGTAAACACCAAGGGTGTTTTTTTTTTTAATTCTTATTTCAAGTCTGGCTTAAGACTACACTAGCTTCTGGGACATTATTTAATTTTTAAAAGATGTTTTTTGGAATTGGGGAGGAGGCAAGAACGTTTGTTTTGAAACTTTGTAGACCATAACTGCTGAAAAATCCAACAAGAAAATTCATAGTTCAGCAAAGGTTGGGCTTTTGGCCAAGTGTTACAGAGTATTTCTAGCAGCCACTGAAACACCGTGGAAATTGTGTTACTGGTTTGCATATGTCTCCAGCAGTCATGTTATAACAGGGCTAACTTTTACTTTTATTTGTTTCACTTTGTTTCCATATTTCAAAGTTCGTAAAGTAACTTACACTCTTTAAGCCAGTATCCCCAAGGGAGAAAACCCACTTCTAAAGCTGACAAAGTATACTTTAGAATGGTGGGCCTCCTGGAATGATAGCACCAGACAAGATATAAAAGGTATCATCATCCCCCATTCTACGACCATCACTGCAAACTGCTTTATTTTAAAATTCCTTAGTTACTACTTGTAAAGTAAAAATCATCTTAATGAATTAGAACAAAAGTCTCTCCACCAAGAGACCTAGACTTAGGTCCACCAAATTCTATATAAAACAGGAGTTTGTAACTTTTTTGTGTTATTGGCCTCTACAATGAAACATATGGATGTAGATAGAAAAACTGAGGCAGGCAGAAATTAAGTAACTTGCCCAGGGTCATACAGCTAGTAAATGTTTGAGACAGGATTTGAATTATGCAACTGTAATGGAAAATATGTAGGAATAATTCAATTAGATACAATTAAATTCAATTGCAAGAAATATTTAACATATTTATTATAATACATGAAAAACCCAAGTTTGCTCTGTAAAAGTATTTTAATATCAGAGGTCCTCAGCCTTTTGATTTCATATGACTTCTGGAAAAGGTCAAAGAGGCGAAGAGACAATGAGAGTCACTGACAACAAAAAGCAGAGAACAGTGGGGAATTGCAAATCATCTATGGTGGAAATCCTCATGAGCCCCAGAGAGCCAGCGCACATAGCAACATAGCACGTCTGTAAGCTCAAACAAGTAAAGCCGATTGATTGCAGTTGGCTTCTTCTAGACACCTGTTTCAATCATCACCACTTTCCTGTCTCTCTCTATCCCATGAGGGGTGTTACAATGTTCTCCTCCAATATGGCCTATAGTTCAATCCAGACAGAAGAATAATGGCAGGGTCTGCTAGGTCAGTTTAAAATCAATCAATTAATATAGATTTATTAAGGGCCTATTATTATGAGCCAGGCACTGTGGGAGTGCTGGAGATACAAAAAGAAGCAAAGGACAATCCTTGACTTCAAGGAGCTCATAATCTAATAGGTAACAAATTATATATACATACACACACACACACACACACACACACACATACACACACATACATCTTAAATGCAAAATAAGAAAGAGAAGGCACTAGACTTAAGAGGGCTTGGGAGGGAAGAATTGTAGAAGGGGAGATTTTAGATGGGACTTAAAGGAAGTCAGAGAAGCCATTAGGTGGAGATGAAGAGGGAGAACATTTCAGGCGTGAGTGCAGCCATAGAAAATGCCTGGAGCCTGAGAGATGGAAAGTCTTGTGAAAGGGCTAAAAGGTAGGCTATTGATATATTCAGTGGAAAGACTAGATCCATCCAATAAAGTTGCTGGCTCTTTGTACTTCCACAATATGATTCAACCAATATTCTGTAAAGTGCTTTAAAAACTTTTGGAGTACAATAGCACATTTTCAGAGCCTTCCTTGGATTTTAATCCTGCTTACTAGCTTTCATAACCTTGGACAAGTCATTTAATGTCTCTTGTCTTAGTCTCTTGATATAATCTATAAAATGAAAACCCCAGACTAAATGTTCTCTAAGGTTCCTGCCAGCTCCAGAATTCTATGAAGTATGAGAAGAAGCTCCCTTCTGTATATAACTCAATTTAAACCTGGAATGAATCACAGTGAATTCCAACCTTTCTACACTGGAGGACTTGCAATTAGATAAGAAAAGTCCCCATTAAGAATAATACCTAGGGGGCAGCTAGGTGGTGCAATGAGTAGAGCGATGGCCCTGGAGTCAGAAGGACCTGAGTTCAGATCTGGCCTCAGACACTTAATGCACACACAAACAAAAACCTAGCCTTGTGACCTCAGGCAAGTTACTTAACCCCAATTGCCCTCCAAAAAGCAAAAAAAAAAAAAAAAAAAGAATAGCTAACATTTATATATCCATATAGCACCTATATGTGCTGGCACTATACTAAGTGCTTTACAAATATTATCCCATTTGATCTTTACAACAATCCTGGGAGATAGGTGTTTTTATCACCCCTGTTTTACAAATGAGGAAACTGTGGTTAGTTTTCACATATGTGTCATCTACATGTTTTCTAGGTATGTCCATGGAGGTTAAGTGACTTGTCCAGTATCATACAATTAATTAGTGTCTGGGGCAAGACTTGAACTCAGATTTTCCTGACTTCAGGCCCAGCTCTCCCCACTGTGCCACCTAGTTATCATTTGTAATACAAACTAAAATTTCTAAGAAAACATGAAAAATCAGAACTAAGATGAGAAAGCAAAACACAAGTCTTTTAAATTCTGTGGCTAAGACATTTCTTTCTAGGATTTAGTAGCCTCATCTAGTGAACTGAAGGAAGTAGCTATATGAACGTCTATAGCACTAAGACCCCTCTTATGAAAAGTAGACAATCATGCTGCAATGAGGTATTGTTCATAGTATCCTCCCTCCCTTGGTTTCCCTTGAATGGAGGGCCTAATCAAGATAAGTTCTTATTCCCAGAAAAGTCAATACTCAGAACTTACCAGGTAACTCTCCATCTTTCATTAGCAACCCTACTTGGTTTACACTCCACAAAGCATCATGCTTCCCCCAAAGATTCACTTAAAATCTCCTCACCAGGCAGACTGACTCAAGTTTTGATATTTCACTCCTCCTCAACTCCTTCAGTTACCTTTCACTTCTGACTGGAGGGCTGGAGCATGGAACAATAAACTCCTCTCAAAGCCTTCCTTTAAATCGTGCTTGGAACATTCCAGGTAATTCTCCATTTGGGTTCTATTTGGTTTCCACTTCATGAACACCCTGGTGCCCAAACCCTTTTAACATCCTTTTGTGTGTCCTCGCCTTTAGTTTGTAAGCTCCTTGAAGGGAGGAACTATCTTTCTTTTTCTTATTTGTAAGTGCCTGGCACATAGTAAATGCTTAATAAATGCTTACTGAACTGAATGAACATAACTAGATTGATATAAGGAGTAGCCTTAGTTTAGTGGTAATTAGATCTTTAGTTTTCTGAGGACAGAACTCTCCCAAGGGTATGCCCACTTTGCCACAGTCCTCTTTGATGAATAATTCAAGAACCATGTAGCTCTATCCCCCTCTAACTCAAACTTCAAGTTTGTACATTTAATTAAAAAGTATCTCTGAAAGATATTAGCCAAAGATCCAAGGATTGGTTGCTTTTCTTCCACAGTTATATGATCTCTGAGGTCCCTTCTAGCTCCAAATACTAAGGTCTATTACAAAGGAAAAGGAGGGGCAAAAAGCAGATTGAAAAATGGAGTCCCATCTTTTGCATTATGGATTAGAATGTACAGTCCCTGAAGACCTTTACTATTTTACTAATATTTCACTACTCCAGGGACCCATAATTTCATTCTTGTAAGAGTTTCCTCCAACATTGCAAGTGACAATAACACCACAACACAGGAGAAGGATAGTCGAGAGGAGTCAAGTGGGCCAAACAATTCAGCCCCTGAAGTGAATATGGTCATGAACCTCTCCAAGGCTTGCCAGCTTGGCAAGTATGTCAAAAAACAGACATACAGCCCATCCCTAGCCCCATATTTGAAACCTTTCCAGTTGGATAGGGTCTGACAAAATATATCTTTCCTTTATTCCATGTTTTCAATTGCAGGATACAAAGAAAACATCTTCAGCTACTCATAGACTAATTTATTCTTTTTCTTTTCTGACCACTATAAGGCTACCAGAGTCACAGCACATAAGATTTAAATAGACAGAGAGACGGACAGATAGATGGGTAGACAGAATTTTTTTTCAATTTAGTATTAAAAGAGAAGGTGTTTTAGTGGAGCGACTTTCCATGATAGGCGTTTATAGGATAATAGTCCTAGAGCTTGAAGGAACCTCCAAAGTCATCTAGTCCAATTTCCTCATTTTATAAATGAGGAAACTGAGGCTCATGGAAATTAAATGTCTTCATCAAGGTCACAAAGGTGATAAGCATCAGAGGTAAGATTTGAAACTAGGCCCTCTGAATCTAAAGCACTATAGTTTACAACTCCCATAAAATTATAGGTCATGACCAAAACAAATTTTTTTTACCTGTGAAAAACTGAGATCCAAGAAACCTGAATTCTTTTTTGGAATACTCCATTAAAATCACTGCAGGAATGTCTTCCTATTTCCAGCAAAACATAGCAACAAAATGAAATATTGTTTCATTCTAAAAGTTATGAAACCAAGATGTTCAATTTGCAAAAAAAAGTTTTTCCTTTGAAGTGACAGCACATTGTACTGAAGGAAATACTGAAGGCTTACTGGAAATTAGAATCTGTTATTACTGTTTTTAAAATATTGAGAAATTTTGCAAAAGTGACCTATGAGTCTTTTCTGTTGGTTGTACTGTCCTTATTCCAAAGCCATTAACTCTTTGTGATTTCTTTTTAAAAGGAAATGAGGTCACATGCAGCAAATTAATGCAATGAAAAATATAGGATCCATTGTTAGGAATGAGTTGGGGATTTTGGGGTCCTGATTTCATTCCTTGAGGGACCAGAGTAGAGTGACAACTCTGTAATGTATAATCTTAGGGAATTCCCTGGGACACTGAAAAATTAAGTAACTTGGCTAACAATGTGTCACAGGTAGCACATGAACCCAAGCCTCAGTGACTTCAAGTCTATCCTTCTAGCCACCATACTGACCTGCCCCCTCTAAAAATTATATCACTGATTTTAAAGTGCCCCAACACCAAGAACAATGGGAGAAGACTGTATTTTTTCCAAATTGCTATAAAAAAACGTACATGTAAAAACTATTCTTAACATTTGGGTTTTTTTTTAGTTCCAAATTCACTTCCTCCCTCCCTTTTCCCCTCATTGAGAAGGTAAGTGATTCCATATAGGTTATACATGTGCAGTCATGCAAAATATATTTCCATATTAGTCATATTGTGAAAGAAATTACAAACCAAAAAACCGAAACAAAAAAGTATACCTTGATCTTCATTCAGACTCAATCAGTTCTTTCTTTAGAAGTAGATAGCATTTTTCATAAGTCCTTCAGAATTGTCTTGGATCATTGCATTGATCAGAATAGCTAAGTCATTCACATGTATGATCATCACACAATGTATGTATGATCATCATACAATATTACTGTTTACTGTGTACAGTGTTCTCCTGGTTCTGCTCACTTCATTTTGCATCCATTTGTGGAAGTCTTTCCAGATTTTTCTGAAAGCATCCTGCTTATCATTTCTTACATCACAATAGTATTCTTTTACAATTATATACCACAACTTGTTCAGCCATTCCCCAACTGATAGTCATCTCCTTAATTTCTAATATTTTTGTCACCAAAAAGAGCTGTTATGAATGTTTTTGTATGTATAGTTCCATTTCCTTTTTTTTTTTCAATTTCTTTGGGATACAGACCTAGTAGTGGTATTGCTGAGTCAAAGTGTATCCACAATTTTAAAGCCCTTTGGGTGTAGTTCCAAATTACTCTCCAGAATGGTTGGCTCAAATCACAACTCCACTAAGAGTGTATTAGTGTCCCAATTTTCTTACATTCTCTCTGACATTTGAAGAAGATTGTTAACTGTCCAAAATATAGTTCTTAAACACTGTGAAGTGTTCCCTTAAAACACAAATGCACTTATAATTAGTTATATCAAAAGCATTTCCCCCCTCAGAAAACAGAAAAAACACATTGGATAAATCCAACCAGAAAAGGTACAGCTCTGAGAAGAAAAAGGAGAGAACAGAATAGTCTTGAAGCATCCTCATGCCCTTTTTCTGCTGATAAGGAAAGGAGGAGGAAATACTCCCTATGTTTACATTCATTTTGGGGTGTTGGAATAAATTGTTGTCTTCATTCATTTCAGAGAAGTAAATAGATTGGGAAAATATTTTAAAGAGTATTTGAAAGCTACTGGATATGATTTTTTTTTGCCTTCTTATTTGTGTTTGTGGTTAACCACATTTCTGGAATCTTCTGTCTTTTTTTAATGACAAATTCTGAAACTTCCAACACAGTTTCTGACAAACTGCAACCTCATTAAATAGACTTGCCTGATGTTATCAGATGCAAAAATGGAAAATACACTGGGAAGTTATTTATGGAAAAATAGATTGAGATCGAGCCCCCACTTTTCTGAAGCAGCAATTTCCAGCCTTTAGCAGAAAGCAAGAATTTGCAGACTTTTGAAAGTTCTTTTAGAGATAAATCTATTGCTTTCATTAAAACTGAATAGTGAATCTCCTGGGAGGATAGCCCCAGCAAAAGTATAAAAAGCAAGAAGAATGAAATATATGGATTTTAAACTGGAATAAAACTTATAAATCATCTAGTCTAAGCCCCTCATTTTATATGGAGCCTATAAAGACAATATGACTTATCTAAGGTCAGAGCTAGTACAATGTCTCTGAACTCAAATTCAAACCCATGCGCTCTTACTCAGAATCATAACTAAGAATTTGAACTCTTGGACCAATACTGTTGGGCAGGGAACAAGGATTGGTGAAGTGTCTAAAGAATGGCCTCTTCAGGGGCAGGTAGGTGGTACAGTGGATAAAGCACCAGCCGTGGAGTCAGGAGTACCTGAGTTCAAATCTGGCCTCAGACACTTAACACAAAAACTATCCGTGTGACCTTGGACAAGTCACTTAACCCCAATTGCCCTCCAAAAAGCAAAAAAAAAAATGGCCTCTTCTATATGTGGTTGAGGTAGACTAGAGACAGATATCAGTTTAAAACAATTAGAAACCTGGGAGTTAAAAACAGTTAGAAACCTGGGAGGTCAGAATTTTCAAAGGGGACAAAGATTGTAGTGAAGACTGTGAATCAGGGACTGGACTTACTAGTAAGGATTCAGTGACCTGGAGACCCATAAAGACTTGGACAGGACAGAGTGAAATTTGGTAAGGGCCAAAAAATAGAAAAATGTGACACTAGACCTCAGGTACAGGATCATAGATTTAGAACCAAAACTATGACCTTAGAGGTCATGTAGTCCTGTCTGTTCTTTGTACATATTTGTTATTGTTTAATTGTTTTTCAGTCCTGTCTGATTCTTCATTGACCCCATTTGGGGTTTTCTTGGCAGAGATACCAGAGTGGTTTGTCATTTCTTTCTCCAGTTCATTTTACAGATGAAGAAACTGAGGCAAACAAGGTTAAATGACTTGCCCAGGGTCACACAGCTAGTAAGCATCTGAGGCCACATTTGAACTCATGAAAGTCTTCCTGGCTCCAGACCCAGCACCCTCTCCATTGTGCCACCTGGCTGCCCCTCTTTTTATACATAGGGCAATTCAAAGCCTCAAAAGTTTATTACCACTCATTTACAGCTAATGTAACTCTAGAAGTCCATTGGTATGGAACTCCCTTCTCCCTGATGAATACCAATCCCCCATACCTATGTGGGGGCAGGGTGGAATTGGCAAGAGGGATCAAGGAAACCTCCAGGCTCTTTGAGGTTCCACAGTACCTTCCAGTGCTTTCTGGCTTCCAGCTTCAAGTAAGATGGAGAATGCCAAACCCCCTTCAGGTGGCTGAAGAAAAAGACCCTGGGAGGACATGAGAGGAGCTGGCAGTTTCCTGTCATGTCCCTATCCCCAGCTTGCTACACTAGAGACTTCAGAGTACTTTCCCTAGAGTACTCACCCCTTGGGTGAGATCTAGGGCTCTCTCTTGGTTGATTTGAGCCACCCACTTTCAATGGGAGAGTTCCTTCACTCTGTATTGTCTGATGTATTCTCCTATGTCTACTTTCTCTGATTTCTGTTTTGCTATTAATTTGGATAAATGAGTTTTTTGCTAATTGCTTCATGTATTCACTGTAGAACCTGTATTTGATGGGAAGGGAGTCTGCCTTGGATATAAAGCTTGGGTCTTGCTTCCTCCCAATTAATGAAACAGCAATTAGAAGCTTAGCTTGAACCTGAAAATTGCATCCTCTAGACTAACAATGTTTGAAGAAGCAGATAGATGTAATTCTAGCCTGGTATCCCCTCTCTCTAAGGAGATCAGAATGACCAAGCTTCAGACCCTGACCTCTTGCTATCCTTCTGGAAGGAATTCAAGTCTTATTTGGAGAAGGGTGGGAGGAGAAGAGGTTAGAGATGTCTTTTCTACCTCCGTTTGAACCAAACAATGACAGCTCTTGCTACTCTAATAAAGGCAGGAATGCAGGCCAGATCACCTTCCCTATTTCACTTGGCTTTTATTCTACTCAAATTCATTTGCATGCCAAGGTGGAGAGGGCCTGGTGAATTTCTAACCCTAAATCAGATTTTTTTTTTTAAATCTCTAATAAAAAACTGAAATTCTGCCCCAGATTAAGTACTTAAAAGAAAGGACTTAATCTAAATCTAAGGTTGTTATATTGGATTTTTTTGTCCACTAGGCCCTTTAAATATGTATCCTAACCACACATATCCTCTATTTCTGTACCTTACTACATGGGTTTTTACATATATGTCCTATAAATGTTTTCTACATGTAGCCATGAATGACATATATACATGTAGGAGACTATGCCTCTTATAGGGGAGGGGTAATAATTTACTGCTGTTTACCTTACACTGATATTTCACTAAATACCTTTGCTTTTTTAACTAGTTACTTCCTCTGGATGACTAGTAAAAAAAAAAACCATCAGTGGGGACTTATGAATTATGATTTTAGAAGAGCTTGAACCTTGGTCAGATCTTCTGGGGACCCCACAAATGAGCCCCAGATGCTATATTTTTTTTCTTTTTTATTTGTTTAGTAATTTATTTTTCCCTGGTTACGAGTAAAAACAGTTTTAACACTCATTTTTAAAACTTGGAGTTTTAAATTCTCTCCCTCCCATCCCACCCCACAGCCATTGAGAAAGTAAGCAATTAAAAATAAATTATACATGTGTAGTCATGCAAAACACCTCCATAATAGTCACGTTGTGAAAGAAAACAGACAAAAAAAACTTCAAGAAAAATGAAGTAAAAAAAAATATGTTTCATTCTGTATTCAGACACCATCAGTTCTTTCTCTGGGAGTAGATAGCATTTTTCATCATATGTCCTTCAGAGATGTCTTAGATAGTTGTACTGCTGAAAATAGCTGTCATTCACAGCTGATCATCTTATAATATTGCTGTTACTTTGTGCACAGCACATTTCACTTTGCATCGGTTCATATAAGTCTCTCCAGGTTTCTCTGAGAGCATCCCGCTCACCATTTCTTATAGTACAATAGTATCCCATCATAATCACATACCACAATTAATTCAGCCATTCCCATATTGATGGGTATCACCTCAATTTCTAATTCTTTGCCCCAAGAAAAGAGTTGCTATAAATATTTTTGTACATAGGTCCTTTTCCTTTTTAAAATCTCTTTTGGGATACAGACCAGATGCTATATTTAGAAGAAGAAATTGAGGCCTTAAGAAGTAGAAGGCAGGGGTGGCTAGGTGGCACAGTGAATAGAGCACGGGCCCTGGAGTAAGGAGAACCTAAGTTCAAATCTGGCCTCAGACACTTTAACACTTATAGCTGTGGGACCTTGGGCAAGTCACTTAACCCCAATTGCCCCTCCAAAAAAAAGAGAAGTAGAAGGCAGAACTAGGATTCATACTCAGCTCTCTGACTAAATTCAGGGATCTTTCTAGCATACTTCAATAGTAGAAGGTTCCAGGGCATATAGTCAAACAGGATCTCAGAGGAAGACAGGGACTGGGGAGTGATAGGGTTGAGTTTACAATGGACAAAGCAACTGCTGGTAGGACCAATATGAGATGCCTTCCCCAGTGATTTCCACCTTTTCTCCCCTAGCTGATCTCATGCTGATATCCCATGGGATGAGGGTTCTTTTCCCTGATAGGGCTGGGGGCAGGAGTCTGAAAGAATCAGGAGAGAGAGCTAGCAAGGGACCAATCTGGCAACAGGGGAAAGGGGAAAGAAAGTGTTCTTTTCACAAATATCACTTCCCCAGGGCCATCATGTTTAGATTCTTCTCTGACTCCAAAGTTAGCATACATTTCCCTGAATCACACTTCTTCTCAAGCTGCCATTTTGTTCCACATCCAAACAACAAAGTTCCACTTTATCTGAGATGATGCAAACAGTTCCAAAGAAAAGGTCTGCTCCCCACAGACATGTTTGCTTCCCTCAGACATATTTGATCACTGGCCTCCTCCTGGATGTTATGATTTTTGATTATACAATTGTCTCTTTTTCTGACACTGGCTCCTCACTCTGACCCTGTAGCCTATTGACTGACTTATCTGTCCTGTTCTAAGCTGTAGTTTGATAGTAGTAGGTTCCTAACCTCCACATAAAGAGGAATTTCTCCTTTGCCCAATTGTCTCAAACCCCAAACTAAGGAAAATTCCATCAGTATCGTGGATGGTACAGCTCCAGCCCTTTTCAAGCTATTACTTTGGACTCTGCGGCCAGGGCTGGGTGGAAATTCAAACTTAATTTAAGAAATCATTCTGCAGTCAGGTTGTACCATGTAGACTAATGATGGATTTCTAAGCCCCAAGCACTTTTCAACAGATTTGAATTTTGCCTGGGTCATGTTTCCCCCCATGGTACAGGTTATAACATATTACAGTACTTGCTTTGTAAAGGTGATTACTCCTCTCGTGAATGAGATAAAACGACTCGTCAGAGTCATGACTGAAAGGAAATTCTTCCTAAAATATCATAATGTTCTTGTCTTTCCATGTTTCCTGAAATTTTCACCATTACTAACCCCATTGGAGGAATAATAATAATAGTTCACATTTATATTATGTTTTATAGCTATATAGAGATTGAGGAGGAGGAAGAAAAGAGTCTGGATTGCTTTTTTGGGAAATAACAAAGCTCCATTAGTGACCCCAAGCTTCCCATGGAAACAGAGATCCATTTGTCTAATGCATACATTCCACTGATGTTGCTGTATAGTAGAGAGAAATGAGGCACCATGGTCTCTGAAGAATTAAAAATGAATGTCATAAAGAAGGAAATGGAGAGGTGGGAGCATTGTGGGCAGGAACAGCTACAAGATACAGCATGTCCCAAAAGTCTTAGCGTGGTTTTAAAATTTAGTATCTATAGTAGCTTAAAATGTTGAAGATTTGGTAGGTTAAAACCAGACTTGAGATTTTTTGGGATGCCCTGTAAAACCAAATGAGGAACTTTGGTGTATAGAAGTAATAGACAATGATTATATGGTAGGAAGAGAAGATGGGTTAGGGATGTGGCAGAGGTGAGAGATGGCAGATAGACAACTAGAGTGCTCCACCAGTACCCCCATAATGTCAGGAGAACATGAGCAAGGCCTCCAACACATTGATAGATACACTGTGACAAATGTCTGAGAGGAGATGGACAAGTCATATGGGACAGGCTTGGATGGATCTGACTCCCTAGAAGAATCTCTGAAATTGAGGACTATGAGAAATGAATCTTATTCATTTGAGTATTTTATCAATTACAAAGTATATTTCTCACAATTCTATAATAATAATTCTAATCATGATAACTGACATTATATGGCTTTTTAAAGTGTTGTTCAGTCATTTGAGTTGTGTCTGACTCTTTGTGACCCCATTTGGGGGAATTTTTTGCAAAGATACTAGAGTGGTTTATCATGTCCTTCTCCTGCTCATTTTAAAAATGAGGAAACTCGGCTAGGTGGCACAGTGAATAGAGCGTCGGCCCCGGAGTCAGAAGGACCTGAGTTCGGATCCAGCCTCAGACACTTAACGTACACACAAACAAAAACCTAGCTGTGTGACCTTGGGCAAGTTATTTAACCCCAATTGCCCTCCAAAAGGCAAAAAAAAAATGAAGAAACTGAGGTAAACAGGGTTAAGTGACTTACCCAGGATCACACAGCTGGTATTTGATATAGGATTTGAACTCAGGTCTTCTGACTTCAGACCTGGTGCTCTATCCACAGTACCACCTAGCTTCACCTTTTAAAGTATATATCACACACATGACAATGTTTTAATCTTCACAACAACTCTATGAAAGAAATACTACATACATGATTATCCCCATTCTTCAAACTAGAAAACTGAGGATTGGAAAGTTTAAGTGACTAGCCTAAAGTCACACAGTTATTAAAGGGTAAGATCTGGGCCTCAAACCCATTCCTTCTGCCTCCAAATTTTGTATACTTTCCACTCCACTGTGGCTAAATCTACCACATAGATTCCACAGAATGTAATGAGGAAAGAGGCTATTGATGGGGGCTCTCTAGCTGGAGGAAATTTGGTTTCATAATGATTGGTAACAGGGCAAAGGTGAGGGATGGCAGATGGATGGCCAAAATGCCCTCCTGAGCTATGAGAGTGGCCTGGGGTGGGCACACACCAGGAGACTTAAAAGTTTGAAGTCAGTGGGACAACCTAAACCTTGCTTTTGTCTAGCTATGACATCTTCTTCTTCCCCAGAACAAAACTCTTGCCACCTATGCCCCAAACCTTGGTGGTCACTGGCCTCCTCTTGGATGTTATGATTTTTGATTATACAGCTGCCTCTTTTTTATGACACTGACTCCTCACTCTGACCCTGTAAACTATTGACTGACTTATCTATTCTGCTCTAAGCTGTGGTTTGATAGCGGTGGCTTCCTAACTTCCACATAAAGAGTTATTTCTCCTTTGTTCAATTGTCTCAAACCCCAAATTAAGGAGAATTCCATCAGTATCATGGATGGTACAGCTCCAGTCCTTTTCAAACTATTACTTTCGGCTCTGCTGAAAGGGCTGGGTGGGAAAGGACATAGCCCACGCCTCTTCTTTATACATTGAGCCACTAATGCTTTCAAATGAACAGTGTATCAGATTAGCTAACCAGAAAGGCTCTGAAAGGATAGAAAATAGAACAAATCAGTTTTACCATATTTTTTGACCAACTAGGTGATTGACAGAGGAAAAGGACCAGGGTTCGAAACACTTGACTTGTAAAGGATTTGCCTGAGAGGATTATTATAGTGGGAAAGGTAGAAAAATTCAATTAAATTCATTTAGGTTGAATAAGCACATATAAAACATCGGCTATATGCAAGGCATGGAGTTATAATAATCATAACAAGAGCTAACATTTATGTAACACTTAGCATGGATCAGGTACTATGTTAGGGGCTTTATTATTATTCTCTCATTTGATCCTCACAACAACCCTGGGAAGTAAGTGCTATTATTGTCCCATTTCACAGATGAGGAAACTAAGACAAACAGAGGTTAAAGTCGCTTGTCCAGAATCACACAGCTAGTAAGTATCTGATTTGAACTCAGGTCTTTCTGGCTCCAGATCCGGCACTCTCTCCATTGCACTGTCTCAGGATTCAAAGAGAACTGGGGCGCTATAGATGGGAGACAGGATGTGCTTAAATGGACATCCAGGACTTTCAAAAACAGGGGGATGTCTAAAAACAGATGCTTTCTGGTCCACTGTTTTGCATCTAGTATATTTTTAAAGAAATATAAATAAAAAATAAAAACATAATTTTAGGAAGTGCTGAACCCAGGACTTTAGTCTCCTTTCTACCTGGCAGTAGTCCTCCCCCTCCCCCGCAGTTAATTGGACACTTATGGGGGCAGCTACTCCCAATAGTTCTCCAAGACACTTGAAGAGTTAAGGCCCTTCCCTACCTTGTTTAGATACTAAGCAGAAACTGACTCGGCTTTTCTTGGTTTAAATACAGACAGGACAGAGGAGTTCTCTGTAGATTCCATGACCCATTTAAGCCCCTCTCATTCTTAAGAAGCTTTGCCTCAGTTTGAAACTACAAAGTGCCATTAAACTGCCATGGGGAAGTGTTAGAAAATAAACCCCAGCCCTCTGTGAACATCCCTTTGACCATCCTGAGCACTTGTAAGCCTAATGAGAGGCCTGCCTTTAGCAGATAAATAATCCTTTCTTCTTGTGTGTAAAAGACACAAACATTTCATAAAAGACAGATGAAGAAAACCATCACAGTGCTGAGTAGTCATTAGTACCTAGGAAGTAAGTGTTGTTCTTTGGTTATTAGAGAACTGCAATTAAACACTCTCAATCCAGTTGCACCCTCCTTAGATAGCAAGTGATCCCATTATTTTTATGATATTTTATTTTTTCCAATCACATATAAAGGCAATTTTTAATATTCATTTAAAAAATTTTGAGTTCAAAATTTTCTGCCTCTCTCACCTCGCCACTCCCTGAGATGGTAAGCAATTTCATATAGGTTAGATATGCACAATCATGCAAAACATATTTCCATTTTAGTCATGTTGTGAAAGAACAAACATATCAAAAGGAAAAAAAAACATGAAGAAAATGAAAAAATAGTATGCTTTGATCTGCATTCAGACTCCATCAGTTCTTTCTCTGGATATGATAATAACACGAGTCCTTCAGAATTGTCTTAGATCATTGTATTGCTAAGAGCTAAGTCTATCAAAGTTGATCTTTGCACAATATCGCTGTTACTATGTACAGTGTTTTCCTGGTTCACCTCACTTCACTTTGTATCAGTTCATGTAAGTTTTTCTAAGTTTTTCTGAAATCAGCCTGCTCATCATTTTTCTTATTAAGTGCCCCTCATTATTAAAAGATTTGATTTTATTCAACAAATAAAGAATTTTATATAAAAACACTGAGTAAATAAACTAGATATTTCAAAAACATTAACTCATCCAACATTTCTCTGCTATGTACATAACATGTAACTAGATGCTGGGGATACAAAAAGAAAAAACCAAAAAAATAATACTTGTTCTCTTGATAGACTTAGCTCTTCTCAAGAATTCAAGGATCCAAGACAACTCCAAAAGACTCATGATGGAAAATGCTATCCACATCCAGAGAAAGACCTATGGAGTCTGAATGCAGATCAAAGCCCCAGGTTTTCTTTTTTTTCTTTCTCATGGTTTTCCCCTTCTGTTCTGATTCTTCTTTCACAACATGACTAATGTGGAAATATGTTTAATATGATCACACATGAATAGCTTATATCATCAGATCGCTTGCTGTCTTGGGTAGGGGGAGGGGAGAAAATTTAGAACTCAATCTTATAAAAATGAATGTTGAAAACTAAAAATAGATTATTTTTTTTAAATCCTTGCCCTCAAGAAACTTACATTCTACTGGAGAGATCTGAAATATATACAGCTAAGTACATACAAGTACATTTAGATAGAGAAATGATAAGACAAAGTAATTTCAAGAGGGAGAAAGCATTAATGATATTCCCATCATTGCCACGAGTCCCAGGAAGAGAGACTCACGAAAGATTGGACATAACAGGTGGTACCTGATCTGTGTTTAAGAGGAAGCTAGTGATTCTACAAAATCAAAGTGAGGAAGGAGGGCATTCTGGACATTTCTGTGCAAAAAGCACAGAAGGATGATATAGAATATGCTGTAAGTTCCCTAAAAATATTCCAACTTCACTGAAAGTCTGGATCTACGCAGTTATGAGAATCGCATTTTGAGTAAGATTATGTGGAGCTCACGATTCCTAATGATGCTCCTGAATTTTACCTGGTTTATGGTGGATGAATTGTTCCAAGTGAGAAACATCTCCAGGCCTAACTAGTCTCAGCTATCCTACTTATTCAACCTTTCTTCTTAATACTTCCCCAAACAGACATATCATAAGATGGTAAATTCAGAGAAAGAAGGAATCCTAGATACCATCTACTAAATCTTCTTATTTTATAGATGTATAAAGAGGAGAAAGGAGAAAGAATGTTACATCATCAACATCCTAGCTAGGATACATATTTATATGTGTGTGAATTATATATATATATATATATATATATTACATACTTATATACATATATGTATATGTACATAGTGCTTTAAAGTTTGCAAAATGCTTTGCAGATATTATTTCATTTGTAGGTGCTATTATTGTCCCAATTTTGTGGATGAGGAAACTGAGGCAGACCTGAAGTTAGGTGACTTTCCTAGGGCCATACAGTTAGTAAGTATCTGAGGCTAAATTCAAATTCAGGTTTTCCTGACTCAAGGTCTAGTGTTGTAACCACTGCATTATCTAAAGTTTCTTGACCAAGGTCATTCAAACAATAGATGTCACATTTGAACTCCAGTCCTAACTCCAAATCCAGCATTCTTTATGCCATGTCATATACAGAACCTCAGAATTGCAAAGGATCTCGGAGTTCCTCTATGTTGAGCTCTACCTGAACAGAAATCCCCTCTTCAGTTTCCCTGACAAGGGATTCTCCAGTTTCTGCTTGATGGTGTCCAGTGATATCAAAGATACCGACTCCCAGCTCTTACACTTGCTCCCTGTGTGAATTTGGACAAGCTTCTAATCCCTCTGGGGCTCTCAGTTTCCTCATCTATAAAATGAAGTAGGATTAGATGACTTCCAACGTCTCTTCTGGTTCTGGACTCCACAATCTTATTATACTAAGACAACTCATTCTACTTCTGGGTAGCTCTAAGTGTTAGAAAGGTTTTCTTTGTATTGAAATTAAATCTATTTCATTAAATCCTTTTGCTATGAATTAATTATATCTTCTGGCTTATTAGTAAAAGTAAATATATCTTTGGGGATTCCTCAGTGATGGGTTTTGAGCAGATGTCTGAGCCTTGGCTAATGAAAATAATAGCTAACATTTATGTAATGCCTACTGTGTTCCAGGCATTGTGCTAACTGTTTTACAGCTATCATATCATCTGATTCTCACACCTGGAAAGTAGGTGCTATTATTATTCCCATTTTATAGCTGAGGAAACTGATGTTAAGTGACTTACACAGGATCACATGGTCTGAAGGTGAATTTAAACTCAGGCCTTCCTCACTCCAGACTTGGCACTCTACCCACTGCACTGTCTAGCTGCTCCTGAGGAATCCACTGTGTGAGTTGGGTTCCCCAAACTGGGTTGAATTGAGTTCCCCAGCTGCTACCTGTGGAAGAGGAATTTTATTTGTTGTGGTTGGCCTCTAGAGTGCAGAACACAGAGTAATGAATTGGTGAGTAGAACTTGGTCTCCTCAGTGTTTGACTCTCCTCCATGAGTAGCCCAACAGCTTCCCTATCCCCATCTCTATTCCCATTTAGCTCCCAGCCCCTCACCATCTTGCTCCTGTTGTTTCTTCAGCTATTTGCTGTCTTAAAAGCAGTGCAATTTAGTGGATAGTACATTGAACTTAGTGTCAAGCAAACAGAGGTTTACATCCTACCTCCTATATTAGCAGTTATGGGAGCCTAAGGACAAGCCAATAAGTCTCTTTGAGCCTCAGTTTCCTAATCAGTAAAATGATTATAAAGCCCATAATACCCCCATCACAGGGTTACTTTAAGGTTGATATAAGATTATAAGGCATATAAAGTACTCTGCAAACCTTAAGGCAGTTCACAAATGCCATCTCTTATACCCTAATTGATGCTGTCAGTTTCCAAGCAGCTGGACCCCTGAGAGATTACAGAAGAAGTATAATCTGCATCATAGCCCTGTCAGAATTAAATAGCCAAGACTAAAATGCCTCTGGGCTATTTGAAAGTTTCCAGCTCTTTCAAGGAGGCCCAGGCTCTGAATGCCCCTGGACCCTTTTGAGGCTTTCTGCTCTTCTACCCAAATCCCACAATCCCATCTTCTGTACAAAGGGACCCACTGGTGCCTCTGAGGACTCTATTCATTCTACTCTGCCAAGAGTCTCCATTTCCTATGCCTAACTTGAGTTAGAACAAATTGGTCCCATTCATCAGTTCTATTCCCCCCTGTCCAAGTAGTGTGCCTCCCACTGAGTCATTTCGGGCTTGGAAATGTACTCATGTGCCCTTGCTATTTGCTTGTCTGCCTTCCATTCTCCTCCTCAGCATTAGACCACTCCATCCACATTCCTTAAGAGCTGCTCTGCAGGGAGGGAGGACAGTGTGTGTTTGCTTGTTTGTTGGGGTAACACCTTATTAAAATAATTAGCTCATTTTAAACCTAAGGGGCAATACAATGAGGTTTACTTGGTTCCCTGTTCTTTAGCTATAGGGAGTTTATTTTAGGTGAAAAGTTCTGACTCGTCATAATTATTCTGAGCCCCAAGTTAGGAAAATTTTTAATCCTCAGGCAGGAGTGGAGCTTTCTGCCTAATTTTACATTTGTATCTCTCTCTAGTCAATCTCTGGTTTCTCAGTGGTTGAGACAATTTAGTTTCCTGGAATCATTTGGGTTACACACAACAAATGATACTATAGTGTCTGTGAATAAGGCATTGGGAGGAGAAATTAAGGAAAGATTGAGAGGATCATTTGTTGGCTCTTCACTCAGCTTGGGTTGTCCTTTCTAAGATGCCGGTAGAGCCCAGTACTCTTAAGATCTCCTTCATGGTCCAGCTCAGTACTTCTTTTGCTCCAACTTATCAAATTCAGTCTCAGAATCTCCTCCCCACTACTCTTGAGATCTCCTTCATGGTCCAACTCAGTACTTCTTTTGCTCCAACTTATCAAATTCAATCTCAGAATCTCCTCCCCACCCTCACCCTCATTCCCATTCTAAGATAGTTTTTTTTTTTCTTTTATACAAATTGCTTAGGTTGTGATTCAGTCTCTTACACCATAGCTTTGATTGATTTAAGGAGGTGTACAGGCCTGAGACAGCTGGGTGGCACAGTGGATACAGTGCCAGGGCTAGAATAAGGAGACCTGAGTTTGAATGTGGCCCCAGACATTTATTAACTGTGTGACCTGGGCAAGTCACTTAACCTTGTTTACCTCAATTTTCTCATCTGTAAAATGAGCTGGAGAAGAGAAGGGCAAACCACTCCAGTATCTTTGCTAAGAAAACCCCAAATCGGGTCACAAAGAGTTAGACATGACTGAGACACTGAACAACAACAGAAACCTAGTTCAAGCTCTGTTTTGACTATTTGATTCAATCAAAATGGGTCCTCACCTTATCAGTGCACCAAAGCCCAGTGGGAGGACTTTCAATCTCACCCTGATGTTTGAGCTGGTGTTTATATTCTCTCTCTCTCTCTCTCTCTCTCTCTCTCTCTCTCTCTCTCTCTCTCTCTTTCTCTCCCCCTCCCTCCCTCCCTCTCCTTCCTATACTTCTCTCACCAGTAATTCAAAGAGAAAACTGTGCTTTAAACCAGCATCAGCATCTCAAGGGCCCAGTCAATGTAGGCACTCCCTCCACTAAGCACAACCCTTCAATACCTCCTTCCTTTCCTTCACCTCTTCACCTCTTTTAAAATCCTCAGCTTCCTTCAATACTCAAATTCTGCCTTTTTTGGAACTTCTGAGTCCTCCAAACCAACTAAGTCTTCCCTCTAACTAGCTTCTAATCTATATGTTGTTGTTTTTTTATGTACCTATTTGTTTACATGCCATCTCCCTCATTATTACTTAAGTTCTTTGCCAGAAGGAACCCTTTACATGTTTTTGCCTTTTTAAAAATTCCAAGCTCTTAGCATAGTATCGAACAAATTGTAAGCACTTAATAAATGTTTGTTGATGGTTTGATTATAATGTTTGATAAATGCTTGGAGAGATTTATCATCAGAAGGTTGGCTATCAAAAGATGACATTTTTTGGTCAAAGTAACCCATGAGCGTTATCAAAAAGTGTCATCTCTTAATAATCAACCTTTCAGGTAACAAATTTCTTCAAACTTAGCTAGGTGTGTCCTTGGCCAACAGATATTCCATCTATTTCCTGAAATACACTTGAAGGTTTGTCTGAATGGTAGAATGTGCCAGAACCTGCCACATTCTTCTGACATGGCCTTCAGGAACCCAAGGTTATCATAAGTAGGATTTCAGTGTATATTTAAACCAATATTCATGTAAAATTCTCTCAGATGCTCATCAAATTCCCATTAACTCAATAGGAATAATGTAAAAAAATTTTTAATTTCATTTAAAGCTTGTATCTTCAACACAAAATTCATTCATATGTATTGGATTCATTAGTTTTCTTCCCTTTATTAAATATGCATCCATTATTCTGAGCCTCTGGTTATATACACACAATGAAAGCATACCAATTCAATTAAATCCAACAACTAAGATGTTTCCCAAGCAAAGTCAAAGAAGGAAAGCTATGGAGATGTAATAAGCAAAGAAAGAACACAATGGCAACTGACATCTGAGAAAAGGCTGACAATTCCAAAACAGAATTAAGCTATGTTAAGCTATGTGGCAATAAATGGTTCCATTTCCAATCCACCATACATATATCCAATATTCCTACAAGTCACACCATGCTTTTTGGAAAGAAATGTTCATGTGTTCAGACACTTAAATTATTAGAGGTAGAGGAAACTCTGTTCCTTACCATTTGGGTGACCTTGGGCACATAATTGAATCTCTCTGAATGCTAGTTCCTTATCTGTAATGTGAGAGGACTGGACTAAACACTCTTTATGTTCATTTGCTGCTTTAACTCTATGGTTCTATGCCTATGTAACCCATTCATTTTACATATGGGGAAATTAACACTCAAAGAAATGAATGTATTTGCCCCAGAACACATGGGAAATTAAAATAACTAAGTATATTCAACCTGAGGAGGAGTCTTAGGAAAGACACAACAGTTGCCTTGAAGAATTTGGAGGACTGTTACCACTCCCTGTTCCTCCATGTTCTGGGTTATCTCTCTCTCTCTCTCTCTCTCTCTCTCTCTCTCTCTCTCTCTCTCTGGAGTTTCTCTTTTGTCTTTTTTTTTTTTTTATGTCAAGGACTAAGAGCCCTTGGCCTTTCCCATGATACCTTGTGACCTTCATACCATGTTAGCTCCTTGTTAAAAGTTCAACCATGGCATAGTCATTACTGTAAGCTTTCTGAATGAGCCTACAAAAAAGTCTCCCTGACTTACATGGGTTTGTCATTTGTAAATCATCTTAAGAGAACTTCTGAGCAATACATGTGGCCACATTTTCCAGGCTTCAAAAATAGTTCATATTATGCTTAATTATTCTTTGTTGGATTGTCTTCAGTGATTGGAAGTTAAAGGACAATAGCATATAAATATTTAGCAGAGCAATGAGAACACAGTCAGGTTCATTTCAGAGCCCTGCTGAACAACATGTTCGTTTCCCACATGTTTTAAATGATATATTAAAACTACTCAGAAAAGGAGAAATAGGGGCTGCTAGGTGGCACAGTGAGTAAGAGCGCCAGCCTCGGAGTTGGGATGACCCGGGATCGAATTCAGCCTCAGAAAATGAGCACCCACACATAAATAATGACTGGCCGTGTAACCTTGAGCAAGTTACTTAACCCCAATTACTTTAAAAAAAAAGAGAGAGAGAGAGAAAGGGAGAAGAATAGAGAAATACATTTCGTCAGTTTTACAAATTAGTTATCCTTAAGCATATTCTCACCTTAAAGTTAGAAATACATATTTTAATAGTCTATGTTTTTTCTTTAAAAATAACTTTATTTTTATATAATTTTATATAATAATTTTATATCATAATTATTTATATAATAATTTTAAAATCGTTTTTCTTTAAAAAAAAAGTCTATTGTTAGTTTTGTCAAGGGTTAAACATGTCCATTTCTAACAAGAATTAAGGAAAGGTATACTCCCACCACTATTACTTTATATTTTAGGTTATAATTTGGAAGGAGAATCCCCACCTCCTATCCCCCAACAATTTGTTCATCTTAAAGGCACCAGTGTGTAGCAGAATGTTGACAGCAGTCTGCAGGAGACAGTACTATCTATAGTAGTGTAATTCTTTATGTGGGAAGGTGTCAATTTTATCTATGATATTTCCAATAAACCAGAAAAAAGAGAGATGTAGAACAAAAACTAGTATAGGAACTTTTGATAGAAAAAAAAAAACATTTGTAATTTCCAGCAATGAAAAAAGAAATTGTGCATCTTAGTAAAAAAAAAAAAATACTTGTAGCTTCCAGCAATGAAAAAAGAAACTGTGGATCTAAGTCATGACTAATTAAGTCTTGTAAGATTTGCAAATTAATCCTCTCCTTCAGAGCCAAGGCTACTGCTCTTCCTATGAACTATTTATTAACTAATCCTGGCTTTCTAGTGTTTTGAAGACCATCCCCAGACCCTGTGGGCCCAGCATTGTTTCCTCAAGCTCAGCTGAGAAAAAGAACTGCATTGCAGTAAAAAACCAAATTACTTCATTTGCATTTGACTTTTTAAAAATTTTTTCATTTTCAAATATACAAGCTGTTTTCTCCTAGAGAATGACATCCAGCCAGCAAAACATTGAAGCCGAAATGGGCTCTTATTGATTGGGAAGTAGTCAAGCAAATTGTGGTATAGGAATATAAAGGAATACTTTTCTAGCTTGGATGAAATAATAAATACAAAGAATTCAGAGGGAACTTAGGAAGACCTATATGAACTGATGCAAAGTGAAGAAAGCAGAACCAAGAGAACAACATACACAATGACCACAATCATGTAAAGGAAAACTAACACCAAATGATAATGAATGCCGATTCTTGCAATGTCTTTCCTAGATTCCAGTGAAGTGACTAGGAAGAATATTTCCATCTTCTTGATAGAGGTTGTGAACTTGTGGACTATGGCTGTGGAAAGCTGCATGTTCTGTGTGATGCCTACGTATGCCATCAAATGTGGTCCATGTTTCAGTTTTTGCTTAGTTGTTTCTCTTTATTATGGGGAAGGGGTCTATTGGGTGAGAGAGAAAGGTACTGGCAAGTAAGTGCTATGAAAATAAAACATAGTATCAATAAAACATTTTGAAAGGGAGAGAGGAATATGTATCCATGATATAGATTTTCCACTTACAACAGTATGCATCTTGTATGTACCTAGTTATTTATATGTTGTCTTCCCCATTAGAATGCATGCTCCTTGAGGGTAGGGACTGGTTTTTTAGTATGTTGTGTATTGTGTATATGTGTGTATAGGTATATGTTTGCCTTTCTTTTAATCCCCAACTCTTGGCATGCTAACTGCCACTTATATCCTTAATAAAAGTTTCTTAAAATGACCAGATGCCCAAGGCTTCTGTATAATCTTTGAGCCTTTGGCTTCTCCTGAACCATGTTTTCTAACATTTTTTTCCTGTCCTTCTCTATGTACATCGCTGAGTTAAAGTCACTGAGTTTTAAGATATATGTTAATATTAAAAGAGAGATATCCAGCATTGGGGCCCCTTTGATCATAATTAAACATCAGGAAAGAAGGTTGACAAATTTAAAATGTCACCAACACGTTTTTCTCAAAGGAAATTGACAATATCACCTTGAAAAGAAATTTAAACAATACCCTTTGAGATGTTCAGTCCAACTTGAATTATTCATTGCAGATTAAGGATAGTCAAAAGTGTTCTCCTAGAAGAGCTAGTTGGCAAAGGCTAGAAGAGCTAATTATTTTTTTATTTACAAGTGGACAGGATGTGACAAAGAAGACCCAGAATGCAGCAGGTGGAGGGAGAAGGCTGCATATAGACTTACAGATATAAGAAAAGAAAACATATGAACAGATTAGAAAAAAAAATAGATTAAATGTTTTCTAAGCTACTGCTTGCCTACACTCACCAGCTGAAGGCTTTAAATAATTAAATCCCTCTAGCAACTGCCAGGCCCAACTGGAATATTGAAACAAGGCCCGAATTCAGTTTGAGCCCAACAGGTGCAGCCTAATCATGCCTCCTCCATTCAACTCCTGATCTATGTTTATGCCCAGGGAGGACGTCTTATTCTTAAATTCAGCATGGCATTAATTAAATTAGCCTAAGTGCGGTTTGTTTTGTCCCATCTTCCAAGATCAGATTACCCATAGACAGACATCAGTCTATTTTCCTCCATGAAAATATTCAGCATAAGAGGGAAAAATACAAAGGAGGCTATTTTTCCAAAACCACTTTTTTTTTTCTAGGAAGGAGATTTCTTCTTGCTGGATTCTTGGAAACTGAATTAACAGCTAAGGAACGTTGTTTTACTATTGATCATAAATTAGCCTCTTCCTACAATGGAAGCTATTTATGAAGACCCCCTCTGAGCTCTTCTTTAGCTGAGAAGGGTGGAGTTGGGGGGGGTTAAATCCTGGATCCATGGTTTACTAGCTGTGTGACTTTAAATTCATTCCTATACCTCTCTGAGACTGTTTCCTCATTTGTAAAATGGTGATAATCATGCTTATCCAACCCTTCCTCAGGGTTATTATGAGAAAGAAACATGAAAAACCAAGAAGACTATTCTTTTTATTACTGTAAGATTGTAGATGTAGGCTAGATAGGAACTTCAATGTCATTTATTCAATTCCACCTTTGTACATGAAACAAGAGACTAGCCAAGAGAGACCCAGTCCTTGTTCACCATCTGCCTGGCCCAGACCAATGCTGGGGATTCTCCTTGGGCTTCTGACATCTGCGAATGTATGAGTGTTCTGCCCTCCACTCCAGGGCATCCGCAGATATTCTGGCACTGTTTCCTGCGTGCTTAACTTTGTGATGATGAAAAAAAATTTTTAATGGTTCTGGAGCCAGAGTTGAGTCTGCTGTCTCTATCTCTGTCTCTCTCAGTCTCTGTCTCTGTCTCTCTTTCCTCCTCCTCCTCCTCCTCCTCCTCCTGTCCTCGTCCTCCTCCTCCTCTTCCTCTCTCCCTGTTTCTCTCTCTCTTTCTGTATCTGTCTTTCTCTGTCTCTGTCTCTCTCCCCATCCCCCTCACTCTTTCTCTCTGTCTCTCTTACTCTCTGTCTCCTTCCCTCTCTTTTCTTCTCTTGCTCTGTCTCTCTGTTTCTGTGTATTTCTCTCACACACATATTCTCTGTCTCTTTTTTCTTCCTCTCTCTCTCTCTCTCTCTCTCTCTCTCTCTCTCTCTCTCTCTCTCTCTTTCTCTCTCTCTCTTTGTCTCTGTCTCTCTTACTGTCTCTGTCTCTCTGGCAGCTTTAGAAGGAGAACTGCTGCTTTTAAAAATACGTTATTCTGTTGCTCAATAAACTCCAGGGGCTCCCTATTCTCCCTAGGATCAAATACAAACTCTTTTATTAATTAAATTCCTTCACAGCCTGGCTCCAATTCACCTTTCCAGGCTTATCATACATTGCTCCACTTTCCAAATTCTCCAGCTCAGTCAAACTGGCCTTCTTGCTGTTCGGGCAATTTGACTTTCTAACTCCTCTCAAAGCCTCTGTACATTCTGTCCCCTGTGACTGGAGTGTTTTCCCTCTTCACCTTTGTTTCTTAGAATCCCACTTCCTGGAAAATTCAGCTCAAGTAACAGCCTCTCCTGATTAAGCCAGTCACTAGTATCTTTTATTTACTTTCATATATTTCACACATATTTTTACATGGATGTGAGGCCTCCCTGTGAGCTACTGGAAGGCAGGGGCTGCTTCCTTGTTTTCTTTGTCCGTGATTGTTTGCATGTTGTCTCTCTCATTGGATTTGTGACCTCCCTGAGGTCAGGGTCTGTCTTTTGCCTTTCTTTGTATCCCCAGCACCTCCCATGGCACCTGGCATATAGTAAATGCTTAATAAATGCCTGTTGATTAATTGAAACAATAACTGACCTGTATAGAGAAACTTAAGGGAGTATATATATGTATATACAGACACACACACGCACATACATACATACACGTATATCATCTTACTCAAGCCTTACAACAGCTTTGTGGAATCAGCACCACAGATACTGTCATCACCATTTTGCACATTAGGAAATTGAAGCTAAAAAAGCTTGGGTCACTTGACTAGAGTTATATTCCCAAAGGCCATGTTTCCATTCTTCCTGCATAAAGTGCACACAGCTAGTGCTCAGGTCAATGCACATGAAGGCAACATTCATCCCAGCTCTCCCAGATCTGTACCACACCTTCCTTACTCACAGCAGTACTGGTCAATGTGGAGATAATGGGAGGAATTAATTCACACCTCCCCAGTTCCACCAGTATCCTAGTCCATCGCACTAGCTGTGTGACCATGAGCAATCACTTAACTCTCTCTAAGCCTCAGTTTCTCCATCTGTAAATTGAGGGGATTGAACTCCCTAAATTCCAAGGTCTCTTCTATTTCCCATCCTATGATCCCATGATCCTGAGTACCAGTGCCAGGATTCAAAACTGGGTCTCCTGACTTCAGATCCAATCCTCTTTTCCCTAACTACATGGGGAAAAAAAAGACTTTGATGGGCACTGATACAAATACACAGACATATACATCCATCTCCCTTTGTTTTTGCTCCTATGGTTTCATCCCTGATTCCTCCCCTCCTCCTCTATTTGCCTGGTACTATCTGACCCGTACATTGTGTCCCTTCAGTTCTTCTAGGCAAAGAAAATAAAATCCATTTAGTCTTTTGGAGATGGTAACAGATGAGTCCTCCTTCACTATCAATTGAGTCATGGAGGCGCATTGACATGTATTAATTTATAATAAATACAGAACAAACTCTAGGAAATCAATGGTCTCATTTTGAAAACCATCCTGGCAGGTAATGTATGCAGAGACATGATCAAGATAGCATAACAACTGGTGCTATACCTGAGTTCATGTGGCTCAGGGTGGCTTGTCTGCCATGTGGGTGGCAGTTGGTGGGGTTGCTTCCCTGGGTGATGTTTAGGAGGCCCAGGCTGGAAGCAAGACCAAGTAGACTAGTAGGGGTTTCTACTCCAAGGCCTATTTGCCTGATGCCTATTGCCTAGAATTTCTGCCATAATAGCTAGTTGTAACCTCTATAGAAAAAGATGAAATTTATCACATTCACTAGAGGCCAAAAAAGATGAATGAATCAGATCTTCTTTATTCAGTTGTTTGAGTCATATCTGACTCTTCATGACTCCATTTAAAATTTTCTTGGAAAAAATACTGGAGTGTTTGCCATTTCCTTCTCCAGTTCATTTTACAGATGAGGAACTGAGGCAAACAGTGTGTAATGACTTGCCCAGGGTCACATACCTAATAAGTGTCTGAGTTTAAATTTGAACTCAGGTCTTTCTGACTCTAGGGCCAGTGCTCTATGCACCATGGTGCCACCTGCCTGCCCTGGTTATCAGATCTTCTGTGTGCAGCTAATCTCTGGGTGGAAATCAAGTTGTTAATGGGGACATTATTCAGAGTTACAGCCAACTCCACTTTGGAGAGACTCTATTTCTGGGAATAGCTTAAGGCAGAACCATAACTAGCAATTTTGGCACCAGGAGTACAAAGTAAGCAAGTAGCAAATAATGTGTCCTCACCAAGGACAAACAGGATGAAAAACCTCTCAAACCAAATCTCTAATTTATGATGTGATAACAGCATAATAAGAAATGGAGACAAATTCACTTGAGCAAGAAAAACTACTTGGCTTCTAGCTGATGAAGGAATGTATGTTTAGTTTTTTGCACCCTCTAAATTTCACTGGCCTGGACCATAACCCTTGTTGACCTGACCTCATTATAGCCTAAAGCTTTGGGAAAATTGAAATGATTCTATTGAAATTTTAAATGACCACATTATTATCTCTGTGGTAATTTGGAAAAACTCAGGATATTGTTTATTTGTTTTTTCAGATCCATTTTTTTCCCAATCACAGGCTATGTCTACTGTAGACATCCCTTTACCTACTCAGCCCTATTTTTTCCTGCCTGAACCTCCCCCGTACTCCGACTCTTTCTTGCTGCAAATTTCCATTTTCCTTGGTGGCTGCTGGCCATGGCATCACAGTTGGAAAGCAAATAGAAAGCATGTTCCCCTTCCCATCAAAGTTCTTGCCTTCCTCCAGATATCCAAATTGCTTTGATGTTTAGAGTAAAGTGGAGAAGAATGGGAAGAGTTTGACATAAGGATGCCCTGAATCCTGGAGACAACCTACAGCAGTCCCTCCATAGATATACTCCTATTACTTGTATATCTTCTCTGTCTTGTTCTGGAAGTGTTTGCTATTTCTCTCCTATAGCAACAACAAAAACAATAATCATAATAACTAGCATTTACATAGCACTTTTCGGCCAGTTTGCAAAGTACTTTACAAATATTATCTCATTGAACCTCACAAAAAACCCTGAGAGGTAGGTCTATTATTGTACACATTTTGCAGTTGAGGAAACTGAGGAAGACTGTAGTTAAGTGATTTACCCAAGGTAACAGAGCTAAAAAGTGTCTAAGATTGGATTCAGACTCAGGCCTACCTGACTCTGGGCCTGGCACTCTGTCTACTAGGCCACCTCCTTAACTTTTGTATCTTTGCTCCTCCTTCCTTCCTGTACTCCTGGCCTTAGGTATCTCTGGTTAAGCCACATAGCTTTCTCTTGTGAGTTAAACATGGTGGTAATAAAAGCTTATTCCTTTGCATCACTGGTTCATCTAATTCTCCTTCAAACGCTAAATAAACAACACCCTGAGTTTTTCCAAATTACCACAGAGATAATGTAGTCATTTAAAATTTCAATTTCAATTGAATCATTTCAATTTTCCCAAAACTTCAGGCTATATATAACTAGGTCAGGACAGTGAGGGCTATGATCCAGGCCACTGAAATTTAGAGGGTGCAAAAATCTTCAAACTCCCCACTAAAAAAAGTTACTGGCACAGAACAAATGAAAGGCTCTTCAGCCTTTCTTTAATTGGGGTATATGCCTATCATATCTTAGACTAAAGCAGTGTGCTACAGCACATCAAGGTTTGAATCTCATTCCTTTCCCCTGTGTGGTCAGGGTCAAATCGCTTGAACCTCCTTAGGTCTCAGTTTTCTCATCTGTAATAGGTGGGCATTGGACTAGTTAACCTCCAGCTCTAAATCTACTATCTATGGCCTAAATTCTCTTTGGAATGTTTTCTTTCTTGTCCCACTCTCCATCCTAGCTCCTCTACAGCTTTTGAGAAAAATGTGATGTTTTTTTCAATCCAATGAGATTTCTTTTTTTTCTTTTCTTACATTTATTAATATTGATATCTTTGATATCTTTATTAATATTGATATCTTTGCAGATAGTGAAATATTCATGGGATTTTTAATAGAAAGAAACCTACACTCATAGGGAAATGAAAATAACTAATCTCTTATATGGGTACATCTCTAAATCATGTTCCTTCCCTATGTGCTCTAGACCTGAGATCAAGAATAATCAGATCAGTTAACTTAGAAAAATAATCTCATTTGAGGGTCTCATAAACTGGATCACAGGTTCTCTTTCACAGACACAACATTTTGGTAGAGAATAAAACTATCCAGGTGGCCTCTCTTCTAAGAAAGCCAAGTACATGAAAACCTATAGGGTGCAAAAGATAATCTAGGAGAAAATAGATTATTTACATTAAAAAGGATTCTCCAGTGAGATTTCTAAGCTCTGCACATATTTTCCCACTAAACTTTAATGAAAAAAGAAAAAGAAAATTGTGCAACTGTATAATTACCCAATCCTTCTTCTCCAGTTTATTAATGAGTGAGATTTCAAATGCTATAAGCCCTGGAAAAAAATGTTTTAGCATCATTTTATAGGAGAAGTAATTGAAAGATGAAGATACTACTACTTATTGGAGGCGACATGTTAATCCAAGTAGTCTGATGGTCAACTCCTCTAGCATAACCTGAAGTTTGATAATATGAATGCAGCTTTCATACCTGTCTTCACCCTGGTACAATCTGGATGAAGACAGAATAGTATCCACTTCAGTGCTTTAATTCCTACTTCTACCCCATTCAAGTTGGGTTAAGAGAAATGAAAAGGAAAATATAAAACTGAACAGGGTGTTGGAAAAAAAATAGATTTAAAAATTTTATATTTTCTAAATGAGACCTTTAGAGAGCATACTTTTTTTTCAGCATTATATGGTACCTTTCCAAAAGAGACCATTTGCTAGGACCCAGAGAAACCATAAATAAACATAAGAAAGCAAAATGTTGAACACATTCTTTATACATGACACAATAAAAATAATCATTAATATAAAGATTATTAGAAAAAGATTCAGCCCTAAGTTGAGACTAAATGATGATACCCTGAATAATGACTGGGTAAAAAAAACAAATCATGTAAACCATTAACAATAATATAAAAGAGAATGAAACATATATGATGGAATTTTAGATGTTGCTAAAGGATGAAAAATTATGTCTCTAAAATGAATGTAACCCCAGTCTCAAAGACCAGTGGTATCAGATGCTCTCCTTATAAATGGAGATCAATGTGTTGCACCTATGTAAGGGGCAGGGCAGAGAGTGTCAATCTCTTCAATCAATTAATCAATCAGTCTTCTTCAAGCTTTCCAGATGTTTTTCCTTCAGCAACCTTGAAATAGGTTGACATCTTCCATCTTCTCTTTCAAATCTGGATGCCAGAAGTGCCTTGAAAAAAACTTGAAGGAGACTGAAGAGACTGAAACTCTCTTGTGTTCCCACCAACTATGCCCTGACCCTCACACAGGCTAGGGGCATTGTTTTCCATTGAGGACAGGGCTCCATGCCAATGGACTTTGGGTCTGAGGTTATAGACATTTAAAAAAGAGGAAAAAAAGAAAAAATGGCTTAATAAACTTTCTATGTTACTAAAAATAGAACATCAACAAATTAACAAAATTAAAATAAACTCAGAAGAAATATAAAAAATTAGAGGTGACCTTGACAAAATGAAAAATGAAAAGCCTATAGAAACAACATACAAAACAGATAGCTGACATTTTGAAAATAATAATATTGATATATCTTTAAGTAACCTGATGCAAATAAAAAGAAATAGAAAATTCAAATCAGCATTTAAAAAAAAGTATAAGGTGAATTTACAATGAGTGGAGAGAAAATAAAATGGCACAGACCAAATGTGTCAAATACATTGCCTACAGGCTGACCCAAACCAGATTAAAATATATTTGGGAAATATTTAGCAAGATGAATACAATAAAATATAGATAACATTACATTTTAAAACTAAGTCAATATGCAGCGGATCCTAATGCATGGATTAGTGGTTCCCATTTCTATTTGAGGTTGATACTACTGACGTAGACTCTTTGCTATGTCTGGCCCCAGATGGAAAATGACTAGAAGTTGCAAAGAAGCAAATTTAGGCTTTGACTTCTAGAAAAACTTCTTAACAATTACAGCTGCCAGAAGTGGAATGGATTGTCTCAAGAGGTGGTGGATTATCCTCTCCTTGGAGGTCTTCAAACAAAGGTTGTACAATTGTTGATTCAGAATGCTGAAGTGGGGATGATTTTGTAATGTCTATGGCTATATTCTATATGACTGCTAAGGTCTTTCTGACTCTCAAATTCTGTGGTTCTTTGATGCTTCTTTTTATCACCATTCTGAATACCTTTAAACACCAGAATGTCAGTATTAGAAATAATAATAGTAGGGGGCGGCTAGGTAGCGCGGTGAGTAGAGCGTCCGCCCTGGAGTCAGAAGGACCTGAGTTCAGATCCGGCCTCAGACACTAAACGCACAGACAAACAAAAACCTAGCCATGTGACCTTGGGCAAGTTACTTAACCCCAATTGCCCTCCAAAAAAAAAGCAAAAATAATAATAATAATAATAGTAGGAAGACCACTTGGAATGTTATTCATTAAAAATGTCAAAAGTTTAAGAATGATGCACAGAATAGAATGACAAAGCTATTTGGGAAATCAAAAGTCTCAAAAGTTTAGCCATGGAATTTTAAAAAATTTCTCATGATGACATTAGAGCAGACAAGTTGTAAAAAAAATAAATAGACAAGAAAAAAAAAAGCAAACAGATGTTTTCCATCTTTGGCTATGTAATTCCATCTCCTGGAGGGATGCTTCATGCTTCATTTAAGGAATGATGACATCACTTGGATCATTTTCAGCGTGAGAGATGACCACAAATAAAGCATGTTGTTGACAAAGTATATATTTTTTAACCCTATAAAATGATAAAATTTAATTGCCAAATCTGCAAAATGCTAAAGAACTTAGTTCTAGGACTGACATAACAGGTAAGTTATCTAGACTACATTGCTCATTTCACAGTGGATGAAATAGACCCAGAAGAGTGAAATGAATTTTACATTGGTTCCCAGCAAAATTCTAAAAATGGATTAACAAAGGTTTGGTTTTTTAGTACTTATAAAGGGAAGAAGTGATTACTATGAACCAAAATGTACTGGTTAAGAATGCCAAACAAGTTTATTAAAACATTTCCCAAATAGTGGGATCCCATCATGTTTTGTTTTGTTTGTTTGATAGCACAGAGTTCTGCTATGAATATTTTGGCTTAATTCAACTTTACTTTCTGTTTTTTACCATCTTGGAGTATATGTCTAATTATTTAAAATTATTTTATAGATTGGTGAGACTCCTTTACAGTATTGTCAGTGGTATATTAATGTACCAGGCCTCCCATTTTACTTTTACAGTTATTTTTGTCTTTTGTCATCATTGCCAATTTTCTGAATATGTAGCAAGACCTCAGAATAATGTTAATTTGTGTTTCTCTTATTATGAATGACCTAAAGCATTATTTCATATGGTTGCTGATGTACAATTCTTTTGATAATTGTTTATATCCTGTGACCACTTTTCTTTTGGGGAATAGTTCTTGGTCTTATATATTTATGTTCCCTGCCTTAGATTTTTATTAGAAATATCTGATGTAATTATTTTTCCCAGTCAAAAGTTTCCTTTCTTATACTAGCTACATGTAATTTTTCTTATGCAAAAGCTTTTAAAAATTTTATATAGTCAAAATTGTCTATATTCTCTTTTATGGTAACCATGATTCTTTGTCTGGCTATTAATTCTCCCCTTCCTCAAGACTGTGAAACATTCTTTTTTCTATCTGCTTCCAAAACTTTTTTGTGATATGACATTTTGTATTTAGATCACATATACATTTGAAATTTATTGTGGCATACAATATAAAATGCTAGTCAATTTTTTTAAACAAACTGCTTTCCAATTTTCTGAAGAATTCTCTTCAAATAGGCTGTTCTCCTGGTAGGTTTTGTTTGGGGGGTTATTTTTTTATTTAACTTTTTTTTAAGTTTGTATTGGGGTTAAATGACTTGCCAAAGATCATACAATTGGTGAGTGTCTGAGGCTACATTTGATCTCAGATCCTCCTGATTCCAGGCCTGGTACTCTGTATTCTTGGGCTTATTGAACAGTGTACTACTGAGTTCAGATATACCTCATCTTTGCTCATTTAGTCCATTACACAGCTATTTTTCCATTTTTTAACCAGTATTAGATAGCTTGAATGATCACTACTTTGAGGCCCAGAATTGTAAACCCCCTTCATTCCTATGGTTTTTTTTTCATTTCCCTTAAGATTGCAGACATTTTGTTCTTCCAAATGTATTTTGTTATTTGGTATTGTTTTATTAAAAAAAACTCATTGATAGTTTGATTTATATAGCCCTAAATCAATCAATTAATTTAGGTTGTATTACAATTTTTATTATATTTGCATTGCCCAACCATAAGTAATGAATAACTAATTGCTAAAATATTTCTTTATTTCTGGAGAGGGCATTTTGTCATTCTATTTATATGTGTCTTTAATGAATCTCAGGAGGTATATTTCAAGATATTTTGTGTGTTTAGTAGTTATTTGAATGTGATTCCTCTTTCTATCATGTCTCCAGGGTTTTTGTTAAAATGTGAATTACTGTCTCCTTTATTATCATTATAAAGAAACTTATTGGGTGGGTTTGCTTTATATCTGGACATTTTACTATTAATTTTTCACAAGTAATCTCTTTACTGATCCTCTGGGGGTCAAGCAGCTGAGACCCAGGTCAGTCATGCTACCTCCTCCTCCCAGTTGTGCTTCTGATTTTCCAGATTCCACTACTTTGTCCTTATACCATGCCTTCCCTTCCCCTCCCTTTTTTCAGTTCTCTTTTTTTGTATTATCTTCTCCCATTAAAATGTAGCTCCTTGAGGTCAGAAATTATCTTTCTTTTTCTCTTTGTTTCCCCAAAGCTTAGCAAACTGCCTAGTACCTTTTAAATACTTAATAATTCTTTGTTTTCTTCATGCTTATAGCACTCTTCTTCATACCACATAACCAATCAGACGGCAAGTCTTATCAATTCTATCTCTATAACATCTCCCAGGATTAAGAATAATGCAGTAGGGGCGGCTAGGTGGCACAGTGAATAGAGCGCCGGCCCTGGAGTCAGAAGGACCTGAGTTCGGAGCCGGCCTCCGACACTTAATCCACACAAACAAACAAACAAACAAAAACCTAACCATGTAACCTTGGGCAAGTTACTTAACCCCAATTGCCCTAAAGGGGCGGCTAGGTGGCGCAGTGAGTAAGAGCACCAGCCTCGGAGTTGGGATGACCCGAGATCAGATCCGGCCTCAGAAAATGAGCACCCATGCATAAATAATGACTAGCCGTGTAACCTTGAGCAAGTTACTTAACTCCAATTGCTTTTAAAAAAAAAAAAGAATAATGCAGTAAAATGAACACTGGATTTGGATCTAGAAGGCTTTTAACTTGGATGTTTGGGCTATATGGAAAATGAGGAAATTGGACTAAATGACCTCTGAGATCCCTTCCAACCCTAAATTTATGACGCTATTAACCCTAGAATCCAATATAGTCCCTTCTGTTGATCATTTAAAGCCTTTTATAACATGATTCTCACTTGCATTTCTGACTTTATCACATATTAATTTGCTTCAGCAGTCTTTGATCCAGTCCAACTGACTTCCTCTCTGTTCTTCACAGAGAACATTCCATTTCCCATCTCCATACTTTTGCACCAAGAGTCCCCATGCCTGGAATATACTCTCTCTTTCCCTCTGCTTCTTAGAATTTCTAGATTCCTTCAAAGATCAGCTCACATGTAGTGTCCTACATAAGACCTTTCCTACTGTATCCCAATAGATTGGAAGTTCCCCTGGAGTCAGGAACTATTGTTTTTGTCTTCCTATCCTTAGCACCTGGAAGACGACCCAGCACATAGTGGATACTTACTTATTAATTAATTACAGAGGTAGAATTAGCAATATTTGGCAGATGTGAGAAGTGAGGGAAAGTAAAGAATTAAGGATGATGCCCAAACTGCAAGACTAGGTGACCAGATCATCAATGGTGCCTTCAACAGAAACCAGCACTTTAGCAAAAGGGGAGGTTTTGTAGGGAGAAATAACATGTTCTATTGTGAAGATGTATTTGAGGTACCTATGGGATATCCATTGAAGCCTCCTTATGTGAGACAGTATTAAATGGAAAAAAAGGAACACAAAATCATACACCCACAAAAACCACAACCTGGAAAGCAGTTCAGAATAATAGAAAAAGCACTGACTGAGCTAGGAGAAGGGAAACCTGGGTTCTAGTCTTGGGTCTACTACTAATTTGCTTCTGGGATTTCTATCTCCTTATTTTTATCACAACAAGGTTGAACTGACTGATTTTTGGTGCTTTCCCAGCACTAACATCTCATGATTCCCCAGTAAAAATACGTGTGTATGCACCAACAAAGAAAAGCCTCAAAGGGAAGAGAGCTGTAAATAAAGTTGCACGTTCACTGGGTTCTTTTGGACACGTTCCCAGAACTGCTGAGTTGGAAGGAAACTCAGAGGGCCCCTAAGGCCTCCCTGTACTTGAACGAGCCTTTTGAATGACAATCGCTCATAATTTTAAAAAAGCATTATGTACACATAACAAATAATCCAAGGGAGAGGACTTTCAAGTGATTCTGTCTCTTGACTTCATAGAACAGGGGCAGCCATATGGAACTTGAAGTACACACATGAAGAAGAGGGACATGGCACCTCCTGAAGCCAGAGGTCACAGCTGGAACTGGTGCAACTGGGACTTAAGGAACAGAAGATACTGTTCTTGAACCTTTCTCCCACCATGGAGTTGGAGACTCCCACCCCCAAATGCCAAGAGTCAGTTGGGATGAGTGACATGTATATGATATTTTGTCTCTGTTTTGTTTGGGGTTAGCATACAACCAGGGAAGCTAGGCAACACAGTGAATAGAATACCAAGCCTAGAGTCAGGAAGATCCATCTTCCTGAGTACAAATCTGACTTCAAACACTTATTAGCTGTGTGACCCTGGGCAAGTCACTTAACCCTGTTTGCCTCAGTTTTCTCATCCATAAAATGAGGTGAAGAAGGAAACAGCAAACCACTCCAGTATCTTTGCCAAGAAAAGCCCAAATGGGGTCACCAAGAGTCAGACATGACTGAACAACAACAACAAATATATGTCTGTGTAAAATTTTATCTCAAAATGGAAAACAAAACTTCATATAGGACTTTTGGAAGCTGTCATGCCTCAACATTGCACACCCTCATTTGATTCTTATGGCAGGTTATTTCTCTCCCATTCAGCTTTCAGAGGGAATGATCAAAGTACTCCAGGCTAACTATTCATGAAGAATTCTGTGCAAATCAGCATTAATCAGGGACTAAGCGTCTTCCTGGAAGGAAGCTGGGCATTAACACTCTCAGCCATACTATACCGAATGATACTTTGAGTTGAGACCCTTGGTCTCTCAAGCCTTTCTTGTCCTTTCTCCTTCTCTAAGGCTGCATGAAGAGGCAGGGCAGTAGAGTTAGAAGAGTATTAGTCTAAGAGGGACCTGTATTTGAACCCAGCCTCTGACTGTGTGATCCACCAGCCAGTTTTCTCATTTGTAAAAGAGATATAAAGTTTCCCTATTGAGCTACCAGGTTTGTTATGATGAAAGAATAAAGTTAAGGAAGTCCATGAGTCTGTAAAATCATCAATGTGAGTATTCCCTTTGAAGGGAATGATTATAACTTGTCAATGCCATAGAAGTATAGTAAAGGCAGCTAGATAGCCTGCTGGATAGAATGCCAGGAGGAAGACCTGAGTTCAAATCCAGCCTCAGATACTTACCAGCTGTGTGACCACTTTACCTGTGCCTGCCTCCATCTCTTCATTTGGAAAATTGGGGTAATAATAGTACCTACCTCCCAATGTTGCTGTGAGGATGAGACATTTGCAAAGCACTTTGTAAACCTTAAAGCACCATATAAATGGGAGCTATTTCTTACTGATGCTAGCAGTAATGGTATTTGTAGTACTTATAGGGAGTTATTGTGTAGAACATTTCATCAGGGTAAATATGGAGGGAGATGTTATAAGGCAAAGGACATCAAGCTAAAAGAGCTAAAATAATTAAACTTAATTTATCAAATTAGCAACTAAATTTTACTTTAAAAATGAAACATATCATACCAAATTCTTTTTGAGACATTAGGGTGTGCCTGGGTACACCCTGTTCACATGCCTGTACAGGGTCCTTGCCTTTTTCTCTTATGTAACTCTTGTCTATGTTTTCCTGTAAATCCTCCACTGGGAGTTCACTCCACATGCTGAAGGCCTCCCTTGACTTCTCTTGACATAGCGCGTATACCAGTGGAGCACAGAGACTGTCTAGTGGATGTCTCTCTTCTTGTTAGACAGTGGGTCCATCTCCTTTCCACATATCCCTCCAAAGAAATTCTTTGCAACCCTTTTCTTTCACAGTTCTTTGTTAGTAATGGGTTACACTCATGCCCATCATGAGCCTTTCTGGTGCCTTTTGGGTGATCCTTAATTTTAATTCTTCAGGGATCACTGCCTTCCATGCCTTCTAGTCAGTGGTATCAATACTTGATAAATCTATTAAGCATCTACTATGTGCCAGGCACTGTGCTTATTACTGGAGATACAAATATAAAGACAGTCCCTTCCCTCAAGGATCTTGCAATCTAATGGGAGAAGACAATGCAAAAAAAGGAAGCATGATTGCAGGGGATTGGGAGGGAGAAGACACAATGGTTGGAGAACATGATGGAGTCCAGTGTTAAGGAATGAAGTTGGCTGGGAAATAAAGAGATGACTGGCCTGAGAGGCCTCTTTAAATGGAAGCTTTGGGAGGAGTTTTCTGCTCTGCCTTCCAGCCCTTTAATCAGAGGGGCAGTGGGTATGGGGGTACTGATGAGGTGTGAGTACCAAAGGTGATGTAATCTCAATGGATGACCAGAATGGTGTGCTGCTAAATACTTAATAGGTGACTCTCAGAGGGAAAAAATGCATGCTCAACAGGTACCAAGCTTAACTTCCATTACTAATATTTTCTCCATCACTTTCTAAAGTCTAGACAAAAACTAACAGTAAATCAAGGCTTGCTTTGTAGTGTTTGCTAATTTCCAAAGTGTAAATGCTCACGCTGAAAATTTAACAACCAACTCCCTGGAGTTTGTTTAAGAGCTCTAGCACACTACTGCTTCTAGCCATATAGTATTACCTGAAGAATATTAAAAAGACGAGCCATTGTTTTAGGAAAAAGTTTAGAGTTGTGAAACCTATAATTACCCTTGAGAAATTGAGAAAAGTTATCAACAATCATCCTCTCCAATAAAACCTTAAAGCCCTACAGAAATGTGAGATATAACTTTTTCAGTAATAGGAACACATTGTTTCATCTATAATGTTTGATCAATTCTACCATCATATAGATGGACCATAGCTACTCAGGTGGAATAGTTATGAAGCAAAGTCAAAGCTATGGCTAAAAAACCATGATTTCTGACGCTGACTTCAGATGTCATATGAGTAAAATTAATATTATGACCTCATTGTCCACCGAAAAAACATTTTGGGTTCATTTTTCTTATTCTGTAGCAAGAATGAGGGATAACGAATGGAATGAATGAATACATGCAAAATCATTTACTATGTATAAGACATTGTGCTCAGCATTAAGAATAGAAATAAAAGTAAGACAGTCCTGACCTAAAAGAGCTTACACTCTAAAAGAGGAAAACACCAAACGTAAAAGTATAAGAGTTGGTAAGAGGAGTTGGCAAGGAAGAAGGCATGTAAGAGGTTTGGAAATGGCCAGAAAGTAGCATGGTGTTCAAGAGACCAGGTAAGTTAAGGCGAAAACTTGCCAACCCAAGGCCATGGTCAAGGGTTGGGAATTCAAGTTGCAGTGGGGAGAAGCTAAGGAGGAGGCTGGTGTGCAGGCAATCAGCATGGCTTAGAGATGGCCCATATGTTCTACTGGATTCTACATGATGGCAAGAGAATACAAGGAAAGCCTTCAGCACATTGGGTGGGCCCAATGTGCCACAGAGTGGCAAACTTATGGAAACACATGAACAAAGAGGCTAGGACCATGCTAAACTCTGGGAATACAAATGCAAACAGAAAGAAAAACAGTGCCTGCCCTCAAGGAGTTTACATTCTAAGAATGGAAGACAAGACATAAAAGGGGGCTTGAAAGGTGGGAATGGTACTTTCATTAGAGTGTGGCGGTGAAATCCAGAGAACGGAGGATGGCTAGTCTAGACTCTTCCTGAAATCCAAGAGAAACTCAACAGTGGGAGGCCAAAGAGAAAGATGGAGAAGACAGCGGAAACATGGTGGCAAAGAGTTTCACATTCTATAGTATGACAATATTCAGTGCAATCCTATAATAATAATAATAATATTATAGTCTGGATGGTGACTGATACTAAAACAGCATTGCAAAATTCCTTTCATAAAACAGCACATACTTGGGCTTCATTTCCTGCCAGGAATAGTACTTATAGGGAGGGAATGTGCTATCTCTGGCACAAGGAGTTCTGCTCAAAGTTTAGAGAGAAGGAAATGTCTTTATACTTCGGTGACTAGAATGAAAACACTTGTGGAAAAGATAAAAAACAAAAGGTCTGAGGAGTGTATGTTACCAAGGAGTGGGAGGAGACGTGGTTGGTTAGAGATGTTTGCCAATGATGTCATAGGTTTGATTCTCATGCGTTTCAGCCAATTTTATTCAGTTCCTACATCTATGAAATGTATCCCTAAGCCTTGAAATCTGGCCTACAAACTTGTCAAATCAATAAGCAATCAATTCGTCAATTAATGTGCTAAGCACTGGCAATACAAAGATAAAAATGGGGAAGTTCTTGCCTTCAACGAGCTTATATTCTCATGGGAGGCCTGGTTAGAGAGGGTGAATGGGTAAGAGCAAATCACTCACCATTACTCCAATATGCTTTTGGGTCTGTGAGCTCACAAATTTGGAAATTCTCACAAACATGGGAAGGTACAACTCTTGTCTATGTCTTCCCATAGATTCACTGCTGGAGGTTCTCTCAATATGCTAGGGGCTCTTCCATATTCTCTTTTAATGGTAGAGTACAGGGGTGGCTAGGTGGTGCAGTGAGTAGAGCGCCGGCCCTGGAGTCAGAAGGACCTGAGTTTGGATCCGGCCTCAGACACTTAACCCACACAAACAAAAACCTAGCCGTGTAACCTTGAGCAAGTTACTTAACCCCAATTGCTTAAAAAAAAAAATGGTAGAGTACATAAACTATTCATCAGTTATCTCTTGTTCTCATCATTTGGTCAGTCCATTAGTTTTGATCATACATTTCTCTATTGACTTCCTTTCCTGTAGCTCTCCCTCATTTATTCATTGAACCCTGCTCCAAAGAAAGGTAAATTTTGATGGCCGGAAGCTGCCCAGTTAACTTGGGGTTTTCTGGCTAGATTGTGCTTCCTTCCTTCCTCCCTTCCTTCCTTCCTTCTTTCCTTCCTTCCTTCCTTTCCTCCTTCCTTCCTTCCTTCTTTCCTTTCTTCCTTCCTTCCATCCTTCCTCTTCTCTCTCTTTTCTCAATACCAAACCTAAAATCCATATCACTCGAGCTCATAGATTGGACCACAATAGGTCCCTGCCCAAACACCATTTAATGGCTATATTTTGGCTCAGAGTGAATGTCAATAATAACTATTTCTCTTTTGACCAGCGACCCTGAGGGTCTTCCCCTCACAGTTTGATTTTTTTTAATTAAAGGGGCCATACCTTGTCTCACTTCTTTAAGAGGCCTATTCACTGAATGAGTGTTACCTCACTCAAAGTGAGAACTTGAAAAGGTCTTAGCCTAAAAGGGCCTGGGTCTCCCATTGCATCCTGGGTTATCTCCATTTGTCTTAATGAATATCTGGCCATTGGGTTCAGATGGCTCTGGAGGAGAAAGTGAGGCTGGTGACCTTGCACAACCCTCCCTCACTCAAATCAAAGTCAACTGCAAGTCATGTCATCATTTCCCTGATGTCATGGTCCTCTTGGAGAAGGACAAACACAACCTGTGAACCCTGTTCACACCTATAATGTGCCTCTTCATTGCCTCCTTAGTGGTACTAATTTTTAGTTCTTCAGCAGCTACAATGTTCCCTGATTCACAGTCAAATATTGAGTTACAATATTGTTGTTAAAAAGATAGGTCTTTATTTCTGGGAGAAATTTGGGATTACTAAGAGAGCTTTGTAATTTCCTGAAAGAAGCATTCCAGTTGATTTCCTTCTCCTGTTTGATGTATAATACAATTCATTGCCCATTTTCACTGTCTATCCAAGACATATGTCCTGATAGACAAACTCTAAAGTTTGTCCACCTAACTGCATGTAATAATCTAGACAATGGGAATTCCTCATCATGAATTGTCTTTGTAATGAAGTTTTATACATAGAATGATAACACAGTTAAAATGTACATGTTGCTGTCCCCTAGTTAGCCCTTTTAATCTTATGAACCAATGTAATTTAAAGAATAAAGACCATTTTTAATATATGGTAACAAAGGAATCATGGAACATCACTATCTCAGAAGGATTACAATTGAAAGCAGCCCAAAGAGTTATGGAAAGATGCCTGGTGGGTACAAGTGAGCTACAGCACATTAATAAGGATAATTATTTTGCAGAAGGTAATTTCAAAGATATCATTAAAGGCATGTATGACTGTTAAAAAAAAGGTACAAGGAGGGTATTATTATGTAGTGAAAGGGTGTAGCAGTAAGAACCCTAGCATACCCAGGGTGGCTGCCAACACAGGTTCTTAGATCTGCTTTTCTTTTTTTCTTTTTTCTTTTTTTTTTTTTTTTAAGCAATTGGGGTTAAGTAACTTGCTCAAGGTTACATGGCTAGTCATTATTTATGCATGGGTGCTCATTTTCTGAGGCCGGATCTGATCTCGGGTCATCCCAACTCTGAGGCCGGTGCTCTTACTCACTGCGCCACCTAGCTGCCCCTTTAGGGCAATTGGGGTTAAGTAACTTGCCCAAGGTTACACGGCTAGGTTTTTTTGTTTGTTTGTTTGTTTGTGTGGATTAAGTGTCGAAAGCCAGCTCCAAACTCAGGTCCTTCTGACTCCAGGGCTGGCGCTCTATTCACTGCGCCACCTAGCCGCCCCTAGATCTGCTTTTCTAAAGGAAAGCAACTTAAAATGGGTTAAGAATCTTACTTTAATCAAATAAGCAGACAGAAAAACAATTCAGCAGACAGGCTTCCAACTGTCTGACCATCTATACCTAGTCACAGTTACCAGAGAGGAAAACACCAACATTTGGGTTTTCAAAGCCAGGTGGGGCTCAACAGCTGCCCAGAGTCTTGTCTGATCACACAGCACTTCTCAAAGTGAGCCCCAAAACAAAGCCTCACATCAGAGTTTATATAGCCTTCTCCTGGCTCAGAGAATGTCACAATCCTCTTGACCCACTGCCCAATCACAGAGCACCAAGGTGTGGGCATTCCTGAAAGCCAAGCTTCCAGCCACAGGTTCCAGGTATACATAAGCCTATCAAGAGATCTAGGGCAGGGAAGATCTTAAATTTCCATTCCCATAACAGAGGGATGGATAACAGATGGGACAACCCAGTGATGCTGGTCTCAGGGAGATATTAAGAGAACTAGGGGAACCATTTGGGTGGATACCCTATGGATCAGTGATGTCTAACTCAAATAGAAATAGGGGCCACTAATGTGTATATAAAGATCCCTTTGAGACACATATTGATTTAGTTTTAAAATGTAATGTTATCTATGTTTTATTATATTTTATTTATTTTATTAAATATTTCCAAACTACATTTTAATCTGCTTGAGCCATGGGTTGGAGACCTATATTACCTAGGGCCTCACTTAGGGAGGATGATACAGACAAGACATGGGCCTTTATGATGAGCCTCATGTAATATACTCCTTGCATTTTCACTGTCCCCCATCCCCATGCCTGGTATAATCTCCCTCCTCATTTCTACTTCTTGGATTCTGTTAAAGTCTGTCTCAAAGTCTCAGCCAAAATCTCAACATTCTTCAAGAAGCCTTTCCAGATCTATCTTAATTCTAGAGCTTTTCCTCTGAGATTATATCCAATTTTTCTTGTATATATTTTGTTTGTAGATAGTTGTTTACATGCTGTTTCTCCCACTATATTGTGAGCTCTTTGAGTTCAGGGACTGGTTTTCCATTTGTATCAGAGTGCCTGGAATATAATAGGTATTTAATAAATGCTTGTTAACTTGACAAGAATGCATTAGATGAAAAGGCATGGGTGGGGGCAGCTAAGTGGTAGTGAATAAAGCACAGCCCTGTTGTCAGGAGTTCAAATCCAGCCTCAGACACTTAACACATACTGGCTTCGTGACCTTGAGCAAGTCACTCACTTAATCCCAATTGACCTGCCCTCCCCCCTCCAAAAAGCAAAAAACAAAACAAAACAAAACAAACAAACAAAAAAACACAAACAAAAAGGCATGGATGGGTTGGTGTCTACAACATGTTGTTTCCCTCCCAGCATAATGTAGCTCCCCATTTCATATCTCTGCTACTAAATAGAGTAACTGATACATAATAGATGCTTTCAAAAATCCTTGTTGGGGAGGCTAGGTGGCATAGTGAATAGAGCACCAGCCTTGGAGTCAGGAGGACCTGAGTTCAAATCCAGCCTCAGACACTTAACATGTACTAGCCATGTGACCTTGGGCCAAGTCACTTAGCCCCAATTGCCCTGCCTTCCCCCCTCCAAAAAGCAATAAATAAACAAACAAATAAATAAATCCTTTTAATATGACAAAAACAGAAAAGCATGGTGAGGGGTATATAAACTGATACAAAATGAAGTAAGCAGAACCAGGAAAAACAATATACACAATAACCACATAAATGGAAGGAACAAGAAAATAATTGAAACTGAAAGCTGTAAAATTATAGTGCCCAAGCTTGGCACAAAGACAAGGTAGAAGTAGGCACCCCCCAGCTCTTTGAAGATGTGGAAGACTATGTTTGTGGAGCACTGTATATAGTGTCAGACCTTTTTCAATGTTGTTTCAGTGTTGGTTAGTTGTGCTACATTTTTTTCCCTTTTTCATTTTTTTATCTGTGATGATTCTCTGAGAGACGTAAAGGGAAGGAACATATTGGAAAATGCAGGTCAAGTACAAATAAAAGACACAATAATCTTTTTAAATGTTTGTTTAAGTTGAAATAAATCAAATTACACAAGTGGAAAAAAATATCCACACCAAGGAGATTCCAGATGCACTAAAGTAAGACAGAATTTAAAAAGTGATTTTTTAAAAAAATCAATTCTCAGTCATTCAAACCCAACACTAGCCATGGTGCATTGCAGTTTCAGCATGCATGGGAGAATACCAACCATTTTGGAGTATATTTTAAAAACACTTTAAAAATAGACCCTCAAACTTATATTTTGGTTCCTTTCACATGAGCTTTTAAAAATATTCGCCCATCCCTCTGCATAGCTCCAGTCATGTGTTTGTTCACTTGCTGGTCTTTTTTGTAAAACAGACCAAATATAAAAAGCAGACAGAAAACTGAACTGCTGGGGTGGGGAGCTGGAGGAGACTTGGTGTGCTGTTTCTATGTATAGATGTACACCCCGTACTTGCTAAGAATTTTGCTTAGGACCGATTTCATGTATGCCTTATGGGCGCCTTTTAAAAATTAGAAATGGAGATATTCAAAGAATGTTCGTCGTGAATCTCAGTAATCTTGAGCTGGACAGCAGCTACTTGGATATCAGGAATGCTTTCCCAAACACTTTAGCTCTCAAACAAAGGTCTAAAATTGATATACATAGTAAAAAAACAACAACAACAACAAAAACCCCCACATATTTGGTGGCTATTAAGATGATTGATTAGGGAAGCTGAATATTTTTCAAGATGGCCTGATTATGGAGGCATAATAGACAGAAAGTTGGACCTGGAGTCACAGACACTTACTAGCCACATGACCCTGAATATGCCCCTTAGTCTGTCTGCCTTAGTTTGCTCAACTGTAAAATGAGGGTGATAATAGCACTTACTTCCCAAAATGGTGAAGACCAAATGAGATAATAGTTCTAAAGGGCTTCATGTAGTGCCTGACACAAAGAAGATGCTTAATAAATGTTGTTTCCTTTCATCCTACTCTGACCATACAAATCAGTTGCAATTTGTGTGAATGATTTATCCCCTGATATAGTTATATGCATTGCAATTTGCACTTTTCAAAATTATAATTACATCAAATATGGTCATTGGTTCCATCTCAATGGAAACATGTAATGCAAATAGTGCAAATTCAAATAACGTGATTCACACTCAGGAACTAGCTGTATAATAAAGTTAATTATAGCCTCATATATGTCTAGGAAACCTCAGTTTCTATAGGAAGCTTTTCCCCATCGCTCCACTTATTAGTGCTTTATTATTATTAGTGCTAACCAATCTAGCTTGCTTAGGTCCTTGATGGAGGCTATGTTAGTCTGCCACCTGGAGGAGTAGTGGAAACATTACAAAAGGCAAATTTCTTATCCTAAAATCACTGTGATGAAATTTTTTCCTAAGCACAGTCATAGTCTATGAGTTGTTCTGTTAGAGATATTGAATGATACATGCAAATAGTAGCTGTGAGGTCTGGTTGGAAATGTTCATCCAGTAGTAATATGAAATTCATTACTTCCATCTATATTTCTTATTCCCCAGGAGTTCCTTCAGGAGCTAGTTTAGAACCGAATGACTATGACTGATGGAGGAGAATAGACAAAGACTTCTATACCTCAGAGGTCTGGGATTTCAATGATTTGGGTTCTCTTCTACCTTTCCGATTTTAGTCCCTCTTCAAATCAGCAGTCATCAAGAATTGCTTTGGCTGGGGCAGCTAGGTGGCGCAGTGAGTAAGAGCACTGGCCCCAGAGTTGGGACAACCCGGGATCGGATCCTGCCTCAGAAAATGAGCACCCACACATAAATAATGACTGGCCATGTAACCTTGAGCAAGTTACTTAACCCCAATTGCTTTAAAAAAAGATAGAGTTGCTTTGGCTTGAGAAATTCATCCACTTGAGGCAAATATGAGGATGAACCTCTCCACATTCAACTAGGTTGTTCCCCCAATAAAAGACCCTGTGCTCAAAGCCTATTGGAAAGACCTACCACAATCTGTGTTCCTCACACCTTGGAGAGCACAGTGTCAACTCTCTGCTATCAGGTAAGGTATCAGAGGAAGAAGACAGATTATCTAGTGCTAAGTAAAGGTATAGAGGAATGAACTAAGAGAAGCATCAGGCTTAATTTAATGGATCAATTGTACCAGCTGGGAACCTTCCTAGGGAGTTCTGTCTTTGTATCCCTGAGACATAGTAGATGTTTATTAAAAGCTTTTTGATTTTTGTGCTTCTCCGATCTATTCATTCTATACTCCAGTTGTACTGCGTGAACAAAAGCAAGTCTAGTACAATTATCCCTTCCACAACCCAACTTTCCCTATCACGGTTTTGATATGTTGGGTCCAATATATTGCAGGTCGGCAGAAGAAATTAAAGGGGAATTTTGAGGAGTTTTGTGGAAGTCACAGACTACACTTGAAGGCCAGCAGATGATGGAAATGGTTTAGAAACTCAGAAATGCATAAAATATATGGATAGTATTAAAGAACATCAGCATATTTTATCTTTTAATACTAAAATAATTCAGACTTGTTCTCTTATATGAAGATATGGCCAAAAAAATTTACACAGATTTTCCAGATCTCAGGGGCACTGCACCCCTAACTCCTGTGATATGGAAGGTTTAACTTTACTGAGGATGCATAGGGCTCTTGTCTAGTTCTGCCCCTTTTTAACCAACTAACTTTGGAATGTCATTCTAGTTTTCTGAGACTGTTCATCAAAAAAGTGAGAGCCTGGAACAAAATAATAAAAGCAAAAACAACAATAATAAATAAATCACATTTATATAGCACCTCAAGATTTGCACAACACTTTCATCACAACAATCCTAGGAGATAGATAGTGTAATTAATATTTTCCCCATTTTACTGATCATGAAACAGAGGCTCTGAGGGTTTAGTTGACTTGCCCATTGATGAAAAATGTGAACCTAGGCCTCCTAAAGTCAAAGTGTAGCACTCCATCCACTGCCCCCTTAGAACATGAAAGTCATAAGTATAGTCAAAAATTAGACTAACCCTCTGCACAGCCTAGAAGTATCTAATGAGGTCATTCATTTTGTGATTAGTTAGCACCAAAAAAAAGATCAATCTCAGGCTGTTGAAATTGAGATTCACAAGGATTCAACCATTCTGGAGAGCAATGGAACTATGTCCAAAGGGCTACAAATCCATGCATACCCTTTGATCCAGCCATACCACTACTAGGTCTGCATCCCAAAGAAATCGTAAAGACAGGAAAAGTATCTACATGTGCAAAAATATTTATAGGCATTAGTGTTCCAATTTGACCACACCCATTCCAGTATTTGTCATTTTCCTGTTTTGTCATCTTAGCCAATCTGACTGGATAGATGTGGTACCTCAGAGTTGTTTTGATTTGCATTTCTCTAATCAATAGTGATAGAGCATTTCTTCATGTGCTTATAGATATCTTTAATTTCTTTCTCTGAAAACTACCTGTTCATATCCTTTGACCATTTATCAATTGGGGAATGACTTGTATTCTTATAGATTTGACTCAATTCTCTGTATATTTTAGAAATGAGTCCTTTATCAGAGACATAGGTTGTAAAAATTCTTTCCCAATTTCCCACCTCCCTCTTGATCTTGGTTACATTGGCTTTGTTTGTACAGAAGCTTTTCAATTCAATGTAATCAAAGTTATCTAATTTGCATTTTATAATGCTCTCTAATTCTTGTTTGGTCCTAAAGTCTTCCCCTCTCCACAAATCTGACAGGTGAACTATTCCTTGCTTTCCCAGATTGCTTACAGTATCATCCTTTATACCTAGATCATGCACCCATTTAGACTTGATTTTGGTATATGGTGTTAGATAATGGTCTATGCCCAGTTTCTGCCAAACTGTATTCCAGTTTTCCCAGCAGTTTTTGTCACATAGTACATTCTTATCCCCAAAACTGGGGTCTTTGGGTTTATCAAACAATAGATTACTATACTCATTAACTGCTGGATCTTGTGTGCCCAATCTATTCCATTGATCCACTACTCTACTCCTCAGCCAGTACCAAGCAGTTTTGATCACTGCTGCTGTATAATACAAATCTATTCCTTTCAATAATAATAATAGTAAATAAGATTTAAATAGAGCTTACTAAGTGGCATTATGCCAAGTACTTTGCAATTATTATTTCATTGATCCTCATAATAACCCTAAAAGGTAGCTACTATTATTATCCCTGTTTTATAGATGAGGAAACTGAAGCAAATAAAGGTTAAGTAACTTGCCCGAGGTCATCCAGCTAGGAGGTCTCTGAGGTGACATTTGAACTCAGGTCTTCCTGATTCAAGGCCTGTACTCTATCCTTTATGCCAGCTAAAATATACATTCCTTGACCATGAGTACTGTTTTCTTTTTTTTTATTTGTTTTTGTTTTTGTACTTTAGAGCTTAGCAAAAGTACAGTTGTTTGTCACAGGCACTTAATAAATGTTTCCTAAACTGAATTATGCAAATCATCTGGCTAAAAGTATTTAAAGAGACAGTCTAGCATTTGAAAGAATTTTTCAAAGAAACAAACATTGATTTGATGCTTACTATATGCAAAGAACTATGCTAAGGACTGGAGATAGGAGTCAAAAAGGAAGCTGGTCTTTGCTCTTGGGGAGCTCACATTCTAATGTGGGATAAAATGCACATGGAAAGTATCAGCAGCAATTCAGATGGGAAAATCCCATGATCCTCCAGGTACGGCAGCAAAGCAGGTGGTGATGGTTCTTCATTGACACCAAGTATATTTAATTCTTAAATAAAACTCACATTAACATTCAATTGTACAGAGAGAATATTTAAAGTCTTCCTTAACATTCCACAGTTGCTTTAAAAATAGTGTAAGGGTAATAGAAAACGCACTGGTGGAAAATTGCTCCTCTTCTTTGGAATTCCTCTGAATAGTTTGGTGATAAATCATATAGAATGTGGGTTTCTTTTTTCATCTTTCTTTTTTGCTTTAGGCTAAATACTAAAGTGACTCATGCCTATGCATGAAACAAATGTAAATACCAAGAGGGTGGATTCCCTAAAGGGAAAAGTCATCTGCAACATGTAAAGCAAAGAACATTTTAGAAAATTATTTTAGGCCTTTAGTATTAGCAAAACATTCTTTAGAGTCTAGAGTTAGGTACCAAAAATTCTGACCTGAGCAGGTCCTGCTGATATAATGTAGGACCATGGGCTGCCATCTACATGATTCCTCAGCAGGGTATAGCCTTCTGGGGGCTAGAAACATTTAAAAGCCAAGGCCTTGACTACAAGGTCAAGAGGTGATCAAACAAATAATCTTTGACCTCCTTCAGGGCAACCAGGCAATGCAGTGGATAAATCACTGGGCTTGGAATCAGGAAGACTCATCCTCCTGCATTCGAATCTGACCTCAGATAATTACTAGCTGTGTGACCCTAGGAAAGTCACTTTTCCCTATTTGACGCATTTTCCTTCTTTGTAAAATGAGCTGAAGAAGGAAATGGCAAACTCCTTCAGTAGCTTTGCCAAAAAAACCCATTTCGGGTCACAGAAAGTGAGACATGAATGAAACAACTTAACAACAAGTGCTATTGGAGTCTGACTCTGTACCTATTGCTGATTTCTCTTTTTCTGGTTAACAATTTGGTTTCACAGACACTGGCCACCCAACCATTCTATTAACAAGACATTCCATCTCTTTCTTCTAGGCATTCTTCCTGGCTATCCCCCATGCCTGGAACACTCTCCCTCCTTCATTCTGAATATTGACCTCCTGGCTTCCTTTAAGTCCTAATTAAAATCCCACCTTGTTAATTCTTTTTTTTTAAGCAATTGGGGTTAAGTAACTTGCTCAAGGTTACACGGCTAGTCATTATTTATGTGTGGGTGCTCATTTTCTGAGGCCGGATCTGATCTCGGGTCATCCCAACTCCGAGGCCGGCGCTCTTACTCACTTTGCCACCTAGCCGCCCCTTTAGGGCAATTGGGGTTAAGTAACTTGCCCAAGGTTACACGGCTAGGTTTTTGTTTGTGCGGATTAAGTGTCGGAGGCCGGCTCCGAACTCAGGTCCTTCTGATTCCAGGGCCGGCGCTCTATTCACTGCGCCACCTAGCCGCCCCCCACCTTGTTAATTCTATAAAAAAAAAAAAACAACCCCGATACAACCATTTTAAAAGGGCAGATTGTAGAGAAAAAAACATTGAAATATCAAACTTTTAGCCTGACACCCGAAATCTACAAGGAAATGATAGGAACTTAAGAGATCAACAATTTTTATCCAATGGATAAAATGATAAATCACGAAAGGCAGAAAGCTGTGCGTGAAAGAAGAAAGTTATCTGCAGTCAACTAAAATTGTTCATTACTCTCTGGCTCACTAGAAAGAAATATCAGAATGTTTTTTGATGCCTGCTATGGTGGCAAGATCATGCCCTTGGCTTTGTTTATGATGAAGCATGAGACCATGGAGTGAGTAAGGTAGAACAGGGCTGTTGGAAAGTCAGAAAACTGAAGATAAATCAGTTTGAGCAGGTAGCAGGGTCAGAAGACAACATGGGGGGATGAATGTGAAGGCAGAAGGATGTCCAAGTGAGAACTCTTATCATCAACTTCATTTTGGGTGAATGGGATATGGTTTCTAAGACCAGGCAGAGGCAGGCAACCCACCACTGTGTGACTAGTTGAAGCAGGTATGGGCCTAGGATCTCAGTGATGATTTCAACATGCTGATAACTCTGCCAATGATGATGCATTGACACAGGTGGATATTTGATTGGTACCTTCCTGAGGCTGTAATAGTTTTTGCATAGGGGAAATAAGTATGGATGAAAAGGTGGTATATGTTGACCTATGTCTCAATAGAATAATGCATGTGTGTGTGTGTGTGTGTGTGTGTGTGTGTGTGTGTGTCTGTGCACACCCTCTTTGTTGGCATGTGTGTGGGTTTGTGTCAGTAGGAATAGACAATAGAGGGGGATTCATTGAATCAGTCACTCACCACACCCCATTTAAAGTAACTACCTTTGTCAGGAAAGAACCTTTCCATTGATTCAATCAACACCTATATGAACTAGGTGCATATAAGGCCTAGACATCAATAGTGAACCAATCAATCAATCAATCAATCAAGGGCTAGGATGAGAATTTCTGAAAGTCACTGGATGAAATCAAGTGATGCTGTTCAGTGTATTTGATTGGCTGAAGGAACTCAGTCATACCATGTGGATCTTCTATACAACAGCAATTCAGTTCAGAACCCAAGTATTCCAGCAGGCTGAGGAGAGAGCAGTCCCAGTTAAATATCTGAGAGAGAATCATTAGGAAGGTAAGAGGAGGGAGTAATCATTTATTGAGCACTAGCTGGCAGGACCCTGGGCAAGTCACTCAACCTTTCCTTGACTTAATCCACTGGAGAAGGAAATGGCAAACCATTCCAGTATCTTTGCCAAGAAAACCTCATGTAAATAAAAGTACACTCATACATTGCTAGTGGTATTTAAATTTTTTTGGTGATTTTTTAGGTCCTTAGATTTGGAGCTAGAAATAACCTATTAAATCATTTAGAGTAACCCCTTTTACAGATGTGGACACTGAGGCTGAAAGAAGTTAAGTGATTTTCCTGAGATTAAGAATATATTTAGTAGTAGATCTGGGATGTGTATCTAAGATCCTCTGAGTGGAAAATCGTTTGGTAATTTACAATAAGGACACAGGAAAATTGATTGTACTTATTTCAAATATACCCTAAGGGTGTAGTTGAAAAGAAAAAAAAACTATCTCTAGAGCTATTTATAGCTTCATTATTAATAACATTGAGAAATTGGAAACAACTTGAAATAATGGTTGGTTAAGGAAAAACTAAATACATTGAGACATATTATAATGAAGCATGTTACATATAAAATGATGTGAAAATAAAGAAAACAGGAAAAATTACATACAAATTGGTTATATTAAAAAAATCCATCCCATGTATATGCATAAGGATGAAAAAAAATTGGCAGGGGAAATAATGAGCAAATTGTCTCAATTCTTTATTATCTTTGTGCAGGCATTCCTCCCTGGCCTGGAATACTCAATCTCTCTCCTCACCTCTGTCTCTTAGAATATTTCACATCCAGGTTCAACTCAGGAGTCACTTCCCCTCGGGCTACAAAGAAAACAGATGAGTAGAGGGAAAATCTGAAGCAAAATGATGAAGTCCAGTTTGGTAACTAGCTGCAATCCAGGGGGTTATTCTATCTTAGATTTTCTCTTTGCTGATAAGGTGTCAATTGGTGGCCCAACTGTTGTTTCCCAGGGAGGATTCCAGATTGGACAGAGATGAGGATAGAAGTACGTGTGTGTGTGTGTGTGTGTGTGTGTGTGTGTGTGTATGTGAATTGATTCCTTGGTAGTTAATGACCCCCCATTATGTTGCATTAATTTTGCATATATTCTATATTTACTTATGTGTACATGTTGATACCTCTTGAGAGCAGGGGCTATTTTCTTTTTGTTCTTTTATCTTTAGAGCCTAGCACTTAGTATTTTGAAAGTGCATATTATAAATAATTTTGAATATTTTCATATGGATTTGTCATTTTATGTCCATAATGAAACTTATTTAAAAACTTTTTTAAACCCTCCAGAGTACCCAAAACACTAAGTCTCTGATGGCTTTTGTAATATGTTGATATGTTGGCACATATCACATTATGTAAGATGTTTTAATATGCAATATTATTTAATATGCAATCTGTTGACACTTTGAATCAGAGTGCATGGTACATGACAAGTAAGAGCTTAATAAAATCTTGTTGATTGAGAAACTGAAGGACCCGTGTGTGTGTGTGTGTGTGTGTGTGTGTGTGTGTGTGTGTGTGTGACACCTGCCAAGGTTGCAGATTCTCTATATTTTCTTAACTAATGCCATTATCAGCTACGTTATTCTGTGAGTTTTCCATAAAGGACATCTCCAACCTGCTAGTGGTATCTCTTTATGGTAAAACTTTGTGCAAACGGGTTTCTACCAGAACCAGCCCCACAATTGGAGAGCTTCTGAAGAACTCTCCTTCAGATAAAAAAAAAATGACCTCTCCAACAACCCCAGACCAGAATGAAAGTGTTCTCTTGCATTCCCAATCTGCCTCTTCCCACCTCTCACCAAACACACACACACACACACACACACACACACACACACACACACACACACACAGAGTTCTTACTACTTCTTTCCTTATCTCTGTCCTCCCTAGGAAACAACAGTTAGGCAGTCAATTGACCCCTTACCAATAAACAGAGAATCTAAGATAGAATAAATCCCCAGATTGCAGTCAGTTACCAAACTGGACTCTGTCACTTTGCTTCAGATTTTCCCTCTATTCATTTGTTTTCTTTGTAGCCTGAGGATCTTTGCCCCTTTTCTAGGAAATAAACTTTGTTTTCCTCTTTTAAAAAATGCTTAAGTTGGAGCAAAGTTGAAAGTAGACTGGCCACCAGACAAGAGGTGACTTGGTCACAGACTGCCTGCTGAAGGATGGCAAGTTACAGGCTGGGTGGGTGGAGAGAGGATCCCCTTAGAGGAAATCAGTGATCTTTGGAAATATTAAGGAGGGTATCATACTGGAAAATGATTGTTTTAAATACTATATTGGTCTGAATATAGAGGGTTTTTTTTTTCCCCAGATCTAGCTTGTTTAAAACCTAAGTACAGTCCATAATTGTGTTCTTGCTAAGATATGATAGAAAAAAAGAGAACAGGGATAATTAAAATATGAGGAAAATATCTTTGAATTGAAAGTGATATTAAAATATGAAGGCTTTACAGTGAATTTGTTATATTTTAATTTTCTGCAATTATTTTTCCGTATGTATTTGTAAATGGGCATATATGTGCATACATACACATATGTGTGTATATACACATACACATATACATAAATGCATACATATATATATTTCCCCCCTTTTAAAGAGCTCTAATTTTAGGGCTAGAGGATAATTTGAAGCAATATGATTATGTAACACTTTGTAAGTAGAGAACAGACTTAATGTTCTTTTATGGATTTACGTGTTGTTTTCAACATTTAGTTTCTATTTTGAGAGGCAGTGTGGGTTAGTCGATAGAAAGTCGGCCTCTGAATGAGGAAGACTTCTGCTCCACTCTTTCCTTTGACACATATGGGCTCTGGGATCTTGGGCATATCTCCTAACTTCTCAATGCTCTAGGCAACTCTCTAAGACTACAAATTGCCATGAAGTTCTCAAGTTTCATTGTTTAAAATACTTTCCTTAATGGAAGTCCCTAACAAAGAGGAAAGATTCAAACTTCAAACTCCACCCCCAAAAAAGTAACATGTTAAGGTTGTTAGGGAGTGTGTGCTGTATTTTGCCCACATAGGTTATGTATGTTTACATGGGTCTGTCTGGGTTTGGCTTGAAGGGAAACAGGTATAGAGTCTCTACCAGGGAAACTTTGACTCCTGCTAGGAAGGGTGCAGGGGGTTGGGGTCAGAGGGAAAAGGACCCACGTAGAAAAATATTTACAACAGCTGTTTTGGAAGTAACAAAGAACTGGAAGCTAAGGGGGTGTCCATTAGGTGTGGGGGTAGGTAGGGGTGGGAAGTGTGTGCAACAATAATGATATGCACAAATACATTATAGTAATATTATAATAATAATTTATTTAAATTATGGTATATAAATGTAATAGAATATTAATGTGCCATAAAAAATGAAGGAGAGAAATCTGAAAAGATTTGTAGGAAGTGAGATTCTAGAGCTATCTATGCCTCTAGCTAAGCCACATCTAGACAGATCCATGTGAACACATATAACCTACATGGGCAACACACACACACACACACACACCCTACATAGGCATTGCTTCTTTTGAGCTAGGATTCTACATTTTATAAAGTTGCAGCATAAGTACAATAGTGCAATTCAAAAAGCCTGTGGACACTTAAAAAATTACCCTCAATAAAGTTACAGAATTGGCTTCTTGCAACATACAGTTCAAATATTCCCTTTATGAATTAGCACTATACAGCATACCTAAAGCAAACATCAGTGTCATCTTGGGAATGTGAAAGACCTAAGGATTTTTTCTCTTGCTTGGTGTCAAGGATGGAAACACTGGGCTTTGGACTTAAAAAATAAATGGAGAAGAAAAAGAGTCAAGAAGATGAATTTGCTTCTCAATGTTTCAGTGATAAACTCATTACCAAGAAAACATCACTGAAGTCGAGGTAAACTTTTAAAGGTTAAACCTTCCAGAAAAGTACATAGCTATAGGTATTATGTAATGCAATCCCAAATTCTCCCCTGCACACAGTCAACATTCCAGCCAACCCTTTCAACCTGGTGTTTCCTGAGCTCTGTACCCTTTCTCATTTCTCTGTGCTGTGGCACAAGCTATCCCCTTCTCCATGCCTTGGCAAAGGCTATCCCATATGCCTGGAATGCACTGTGTCCTCACCTCTCCTTTGTCGAATCCCTTAGTTTCCTTCAAGGCTCAAATCAGGTTGAACCTCTTTTTGGTAGGGGTTCTTAAATAAGAGGTCCATGAACTTGTTTAAAAAAATTTTTTTATAACTGAATTTTGATATAATTGGTTTCCCTTGTAATGCTATGTATTTTTTTTTTGGCTGTATTAAAAACTTTATTCTAAAGTGTCCATATGTTTTACCAGATTGCTAGAGAGGTCCATCACGCATGCAAACGGAAAGTTATAGAAAGCTTTTTTTCCTGAGATTCCTGACTATTAGACCTTTTCCCTCAACAAATTAGATTATATGACTTATTTGTATAAATGTTCTATTCCCTCCCATACCCCTGCAATATAAATTCCTTATGGAAAAAGACTGGTTTTGTTTTTGTATTTGTCCTTGTATTCCTACTACCCAAAATAGTGGCATATGTAACAGGCCCTTAATAAATGTTTATTGAATCAAATCCAGAATTTCAAAGCAATTTTATTGAAAAGCTGGAAGTTGTTGGAGACCTCCCAGTTATGGTTAATAATTCTTAATTTGCAAATTGAGTTCTACCCATAATTAAATGTTCAATTCAATTCATAAACATTTATTAAATGCCTACTATGTGCCAGGAACTGTGCGAAGGGCCAGGGATACAAAAAGAAGCAAAAGACAGTCCCTGCCTTCAAGGCTTGCTCATGGAACTATGAGTCTTACATTTATACAAATATGCTTAGCTAAACTGTCTGAAAGGGAAAAGGGGGAAAGCCCAGCCAAAGCTGACAGTAGTCATTGAATTTAATTATACCCAATCAAAGACTGAAAGAGTAGGCAAGTGCTACTGATAGTTTTGTTATCCAATTATAGGTTATTAACTGTGTAGGATGTTTAAAATTATGTGGGTTTAGACTTCAAGAAGTGTGTAAGCACAAATTATACTGCTTCTCTCTTGCTGCTATTTTAAGAAGCAATGCATCATTACCTACATACACTACATATCTTAGGGGATCCTTGTACAACACAGAATGGCCTCTGCTCAGGTAAGGAAGTAGGTCCTATAGAAAAAATAACCATTGTATTAGTCCCAGTACTTGCAAGGGAGCTGAAGGTCCTTTAGGGAAGAGATCTATAGAGAGAAAACATTTATTAAGAGTGTATTATGTGGGGCGGCTAGGTGGCGCGCTGGCCCTGGAGTCAGAAGGACCTGAGTTCGGATCCGGTTTCAGACACTTAAACACAAACAAAAACCTAGCCCTGTAGTCTTGGGCAAGTAACAACCCCAATTGCCCTCCAAAAAAAAAAAAAAAAGTGTATTATGTGCTAGAAACTGTGCTAAGTGCTGGTGATAGCGAATGCAAATATGAAAAAGGGTAAAATTCTGATGCTGCATTTGTGAGAGTGCAAATCAAAACATTTTTGTGAGATATTTCCCTTTATCCTTCCCCCTAAGATTGGACTGCTAGAGCCCAAGTGATAATAAATGGGCTACAAATGCTTTGACTACAGAAGGAAGTCACCGGGCCTTGACAGATCTGTAGAGGAATACCCGACTCCGCCCTTCCCTACACCTACTTCCAATAATAGCCCTCGATGTGGCGGGGGTCTTGACCGTCCAGCTGACTTAGATTTCTGGAGCGATGAGGAGTAACTGGATATTTTGAACAGAAGAGGACGTTAAGAAAATGAACCTGGCAGAGATGTATAGGGGTGGGTGGAGGTAGGAAGCAATGGTTAAAATAACCATTGCAGCAGGGGAACTTTGAAAAGAGACTTTCAGCAATCCAGTCCTTTGGAGAAGAAAAAGACCTTGTCGATGATGATCCAGGTGACACCCCGGGTGAGAAGTTAAGTGACGTGATTATAAGTCACTTATAACAGCAGTTGAATTTAGGTCCTCCCACAAAAAAGAAAAAAAGGTTGAGATGAATCATTTAGGAGGGGAAAGGCAAAAAGCATAGACGATCTTGAACTTGGCGGGGGGAGGGGACAACCTGGTAACCAGAGCCTTGGGACAGTAGAAAGAGGGGAGTCGGGAGGCTGGGGTTCAAATCCTGGGTCTGGACCCCGGTCAGGTCGCTGTAACGAGGGTGGTGGGCCAGTTGTAGAGCCTATTGTTAAGAGGGAGCCTTTACAAGTCAGAAATCGGCAAGCCCCAAGGGCTTGATTTGTCTTGTGGATTGTCCGGACTTAATCAAGAGATGGAGACTGTGTTTATAACGAGGATTAAACCCAAGGGAGTGTCAAGAGTACTCTTTGTTCTGAAATCCGGTGGTTAATCCCGGGCGTCAATTTCGACATCTGTAAAATGGGAGGGTTGGGCAAATCCGCTCTAGATATGTCTCTAAGATCTGGGAAGAGGTAATCTTGCACCTTCCAGCGAAGTGCCCCACCGCCTACTTCCGGCCTTCTCGGAACCGGAAGGGAGGGGTGAGGACGCCAAGCGAGGTGACGTGGAGACACCCGAAGCGCACCCCACCTCGCCGCCCCGCCCCCTCGCCAGGGCCTTGTGTTGTCTAGGTGCCGCGTGAGGGCGCTGCCGGCGTCACGACGGCCCTCGGTGCCCCGGATGTTCTCCCTTCTGGCCCCTGACAGGGTCGGGGCGCCGCCATTTTGATTCCTCTCAGAGTGGGTGGCGGCGGCGGCGGGTGCTGGCGGTCCGGAGCCGCCCGCCCGGGACAGGCACCTCGCCCGCCTTTTTTTCGGGAGGTGACTTCGAGCTTCCTTTTTCTTTTTTCCTTCTAGCCCCGTGCCGCGGGCCAGCTCGTACGCTTTCGCCAGGCACCCGGCGCGATGTCCGGCGACGGAGCCGCCGAACAGGTGAGGAGTGGAAGCCGGTGGGGCCTCGTGGCCACCGTCCCTCAGCCAGGGCCCGGCCGGGTCGTGAAGGGGGCGGGTCGCAAGGCACTGCGGGCGTGTCTAGGCCGTGGTTAGGGGGCGGCAGGGGGTGTGGGGGGCCGCGCCCTGACCCCAGCCGAGCCGCGCGTGGGCCCGGAGGGGGCGGGGCCAGGCCGGAGTGGACAACCCCAAAAGCAGCCCCGCCCCAACTTCGGGTCCTCCTCCGGGGACCCGTAGGAGCGGCGGGTAAACCTTTTAGGAGGGGAGGTGGTCTTTGGGTGGACGTCTGGGGGTCTCTTAGACGGAGCTGGAGGGTAGGAGCCTGTCATGTTCCCCATCCCGTTCCACCGCCTCCCTCCCTTCCCCCTCCCCCTCCCGAGCCTCGGGACGTGACAGCATAAAGCCAGGGCAGCCTCGGGGTCCAAAAGGACCTGGGGGGGGGGGTCGTCGCTCCCCTGCTCGTGGGTCCCGGGCCATTTAAAAGTTCTAGTGCCGTAAGCCTCGTGGTCGGTCCGGAGGGTGGCCGAGAGGTTGGTTCCCGGCGCTGTGCTCCCAAACTTGCCTCCTTGGTTCAGAATGGAGCTGTGAGCCAGCTTGCCTGCGAGGTTCCCTCGGCCTCTTGGGAAGGCGGCCCCGCTGTCTGTGGGACCCAAGGCCTGGAAGTGCGTTATAAAGCAGCTTTGAGCCAGACCTTCGCTCCTCTCACTGGCGTTGGGTGTTTTAGTGGCGTTAGCTTTAAAAAGCTGAGGTGACCCTTAGTGGCGGTTGTTCCAAAGCCAGGCCTATCTGAAGAGCCTTTAGTAGCGCTGAAGGGCCGGTGGGTTGGGTTGGCATGGCATCCGATAACAAAACAAAACAATCTCAGCTCCATATTAAATGCTTACTGAGTGTCCTTGCCTGGTCTGGGCAGATGACGCCATGGATTGAATTGTGGGCCTGGGCAGAAATGGGGTAGTAACTGTCCTTGCCTCCCAGGCTTGTCTTGAGGCACACATAGTATTAGCACAAGCACTTCATGCTAGCTACCTTTCTTCTGTTTATCCTCTTCTCCCCTTCTTCCTCTCTTGCTTTTTCGCCCTTACCACCTTTTCTTCCTCTCTTCACAGATAAGCATATCTGTATGTATCCTTAGAACCAAAGGGCCCAAGAGAGGCATTTTCCACAGGAAGTGGCAGACAGAAGGAAAGAAGAGTCTTCCAAGGCAGATTTGAATACTCTGTGTAGAAGTTATACTTAGAGAGTGGAGTATTTTGTTAAGGGATAGCAAGGAGACCTGTTTAATTGGAACCAAAAGTGGAATAACATATAGTAAGTCTCAAAAAGTGGTCTGGAGGCAGATTTTGAATTGCTTTAAATACCAACTTAAAGAATGTGTATTTTATCAGGCAGTAAGGAACCATGGAAGTTTCTTTAGTAGAAGAGTGATAGGATTAAATGTTTGTCTGTAGGAAGATGGTTTTGGCAACTGGGTTAGAGAGGGAGGACTATGATCAGGGAGACTAATGAGGAGGCTTTTGTAATAGTCCTGGAGAGTAGGGTAATAGTTGTGTGTGGAAAGAAGGGAACAGTGGCAAAACGACAGCTGATTGGATTGGGGGTGATGCTAAGAGAGAGGAGATAACTCTGAGATTGTCTGGGTACCTGGGTACTTGGAACAGTGAAGATGTACTCAGTGGAAATAATCAAGTCTGGTGAAAGGAAATAGGCCAGCTTGGTGAAGGGGCAGGTTTGGAGGGCAATATAGAAGATAAGTTCTTTGAAAGGAAGGCATGCAGAGATCTGTCCAAGCAGTCAGGTTAGTCGTGTGGGATTAGAGCCCTTGAGTTGGATAGGCTGTCTAGAGATTATAATTGAACCTTTGGAGCTGAGGAAATTACAAAGGGAGAGGGTGTACAGATAGAAGAAGGCCCAGGACAGAGCCTTGGAGAACCCACAAGATTAGGTGGCTGAACATAGGGGATCAGTAAAGGGGACCCAAAAGGAGTGGTCAGACTGGTAGGAATTAAAGCCAGTAGGGAAGAGTATCATTACAACCTAAGGGGTAAGAATATTCAGAAAATGGGGAGGGAGGGAGTGGTCAACATTGTTAAGTCTGAGATAAGAAGGATGAAACTGGGAACATGCTTTGTAGAACACTTGGATATACATGATCTCAGTCCCCTGAAACAGGTATTAGTAGTCCCAGTTTATAGATGAAGCTACTGAGCCTTCGAGGTTTAAAAGGTGATACAGTTAAATAACTGGGGCTCATAAGAGAGAGAAACTTTTCTCATCCAAGAATATTTAAATCTTTTGGTGTTCAGCAGGTTGGAATAGCTAACATACTGAGCGAAGTCAAGGAGGGTATAGAGAGCACAATTTATGATTTGTCTAATTTTCCTGCAGCGTAGAATATATGAAGGGAGATTACATGAAAGGATAGACCAGAAAGGCACTGAAGATTTTGCACTGATAGACCAGGTCTACACATAAGTTATTCTTGCCTAGAGGATTAAGATAGAATTGGAACAGACACAAGTTCTCTCCAAGAAAATTCAGCACCTGGAGGATAGGGTTTCTTCAGTTTTTGTTTCTGTATTTTCAGTGCTTTGCATTTATTTATTTTTTTAATTGATGCCTAGTAGAGGTGGGAGAAGTATCATTAAGGGGAAGAGTGCAACTCTGCAGAGGATGTTTGGGGATAGGCTCTAATGGATTAGATGTGAGATAGGAGTCAAATACTACTTTAGGATTTGGAAGATGGGAGACTGGGTGAGAAGTGTGCCACAGAGAGAAATAGAAAAGTCAAGAAGGAATAATAGGTTTAGGACAGGGGCGGGGAACCTGTGGCCTTAAGACCACAGGTGGCCCTCTAGGTCCTCAAGCATGTGGCCTCCAGGCCACAGGTTCCCCACCCTTGGTTTCAGAGGAAGGGGTGAATTTAGTTTGGGGAATTTTGAGTGTGTTTTCACCTGTAATATTTAAGTGAAAATATCTATAGGCAATTCAAATATCTGAGAAGTCAAGACTAGAGATTTTGATTAGGGAGTCGTGAAGCTGAGGGAGTGAATGAACTTGCTGGAATGGCTTAGTATTGTGGTACATGGAAGAGAGAACAGGGCCAAGGGGAACATCCATATTTAGGGATTGGAAATTCATTCTAACAAAGTAAAAGTAATTTGGAAATAGTTCAGTCACAAAGAAGGATATGGATAACTCATTCGTTTTGAGTTTTGAGGAGGAGGAAAAAGAGAGTAAAGGGGAGAATAACTTGCCTAAGATGATATGAAATTATGGGAAATGTATAAATTGTTAAAAAAAAAAAATCTGGACAAGAAAACACAGAATTGGATCTTGAAAAGTGTCAGATGTGATATCTAGATGTTATGTAAAAAGTACAAAGTGTAATCCTACTCTGATTACATGTTGTAAAAGACTCAAATATATTGTCTTAGTGTATAGAGTAAATGTTTATCTTTTAAAAGTGTTTTAGTGACATGGATTATGGTAGAGGTGAGGGGAAAAGGTTTGTTAAATTTTTCAAATCACTTGGAGCTAAGCTGCCTCAGGAAAAAAAATTGTTGACTTATGCAGTGCATGAGTAATGTCATAAACTTTCTTATATCCTGATATCAATCATTTGAAATGAGGGGTGGCATTGTGACTGGTAGTTCAGGAACCTGAGGTTTAGGAGAGGATTTGCATAGGTTCCTGAGGTCTGGAGACCATTATAACTACTGTGGAGTGTTCTTTTTGTGTATTTCTGGTCTCTTTTTTTTGAATGTTCAATATTAAGTGGTTTCAATAAGGAAATAATTTTATTTTTCTTGTTGCATCATAAAGTAGCACTTTATATGGAATCTGCATTATATAATAATTTTTATTAAACATCAAAGAGTTTGTGGTTCTTCATCTAATACTATATTTGCTGTCTTTGACAGCATATGGAAGCAAAATTGTGTTATGTGTAGTGACTTTTTACCAGAAGAAATGTCAGGTCTCTGTGAGGAGTTAGAGCTAAATTCTTTGTTTTGATTGGTTTGTTTTTTGGGGGGATCTTTGGGGGTTGTGGTTTTTTTGTTTGTTTTGGCATTTGAACTAAGTTAGCAGTCTGCAAAAGATTGACCCCCAAAGACATGTTTTCCTGAGCTGCTGTTGGGCTGTTATCTATTTCCTTCCTTCTGAAGACTTACTATCTTTCCTCATCCTTTAGAGAAAAGAATGGTTAAAAGTATATATTTTAAAAAAATTTTTTTTTAAGTTACTTAACTTCAGGAGCTGTTTTATTTATAATCAGCAAGCAATATTGAGGACCTCTAGACACTGCTAGGCACTGGAAATAAAAAACAAAGCAAAAATGAAACACTCCTCAAGCTTCAATTTTGTCTAGGAGACATTTATATGTATAAGTAATACAAAATGTATACAAAATAAATATAAGGCAGTTTTGCAAGGAGGCTCTACTAGGGAGGGGGGAATTGAGAAAGATGGCTCTTGGATTGATTTCCCCACTTAATAGTTATTTTATTTTTTCCAATTACATGTAAAAATAGGTTTTTTTGTTTTTGTTTTTGTTTTTTTGGAGGGCAATTGGGGTTAAGTAACTTGCCCAAGGTCACACGGCTAGGTTTTTGTTTGTGTGTGCAGTTAAGTGTCTGAGGTCGGATCCGAAGGGCCAACACTCTACTCACTGCGCCACCCAGCCGCCCCGTAAAAATAGTTTTCAACATGCACTTTTATGAGATTTTGAGTTCCAAATTTTTTTTCTCCCTTCCCTCCCCCCTCAAGACAGGATGCAGTCTGATACAGGCTATATATATATGATCCTGTTAGGCATATTTCCACATTAGTCATGTTATGAAGGAAGAATCAGAAGGGTGAAACCACAATAACTGTATTTCCCTCCATCCTGTTCCCTCCTCACCCCCTCATTTATTTTGTTGTCTCCCCTTTCACCCTGTTGGACCAAGCTTTAAAGGTAGCTAAGTGTTCTATGAAACAGGTGATCCAAGTGAGTACATTTTAGGCATTAAGAAGGTGTACATCCAGTGACCTTCGTGGGGGGTCTTTGTAAAGGCAAAGAGGGGAGGATAAGCACAAATGAATTACTAATGGTCCTCAAGGACAGTATTTAAGACAAAAATCAGTGTTTGATTTTATATTAGTGAAAAACCAAGGCATGCAGTGTTATTCAAAGGAGGGAAGTGTAAAAAGCCCGATGTGTTTTATAGTGTAATGTTAACAAATTGAAGAAAAGATTACATTTTTATTATCTGTTCATCAGCATTCAAAAGAAATTTCAACAATTACCAAGGCTTTTAAATCTGACTGATGTGGGAGGTGTGGGGAAAGGTGGGAAGTATATCTGTGAAAGAAGGAAATGTTTTGTTAGGTTCCTCATAGGATCATAGATTTTGAATTTGAGGATCCTTAGACATTATTTATTCCAATCTCATTTTACAGGCAATAAAACTAAGGCTCAGAGAGTTTAAAATGGTTTGTCAAAGCAACACCTAGTAAATGGCAAAGCTAGAATTAAAACCCAGGAACTTGAGTTCTATTGTATAATTGTACAACAGTGTAGAATATAGACATGCAAGAAGACAGGTGCAGACAAATTACTGTGTTGAGAGAAGAGGGAAATTACTTCCAGTTAGGGAGATGAAGGAGTGCCTCATGGAGAGATAGTGTCTTTGAATTGGATCTAAATGATGGATAAATAGGAAAGGGTAAGGAAAGAGCCCTCTGGGTCACACAAAGGGACACACAAAGTCAGAGACTTACAGGGATATTTGTGAGAAGTTTATGAAGGGGAAATCCAAGGCTTCTTATAGAGATTGAAGCTGAGAAAAATAGGATAATTCTATCAAGGGCCCATTGGATGAGATGGCAGAAACAAACGGGCAGTTAACTGTAAACTGGAGGTTTCTTCTGAAAGTGAAGAAAAGGCTAGATATTTTAAGGAGGAATGGATAGGTGTTAAAGGAAAACTATCTTAAAAAGTAAGAGATGAGATCATTTGCCATCATCAGGGTAAAACAGGTGGGTGTTTGAAAAAAATGGAAGAAGTTTGTAATAGACACTGGAGAACATTAGGAAGTAAACACGAGTTTCTGATAGCTATGATGTGAACGTAACTGTATTGTCTTTCCTTTAAATTATTTTAGCGTGATAATTTAAAAATACAATTGGTAGTTCTTTAAGGAAGGCTCTAAAAAAAGGAATTGAGAGGCAACTTTTTTTGAATGATGCCCTTGGCCGTCAGGTGAAGTCTATAGACCCCTTCTCAGCATGTTTTTAAATGCATAAAATAAATAGAATTACAAAGGAAATTAATTATATTGAAAAAATGTAATTTTTTTCCCCAGGATATGATATTTATATAGTACTTTAAGGTGTGCAAAGCACTTTATGTATGTTCCCCTCTTAAGATAAGGGACCCCCTGAAATCTATTCTCATGAATCCCAAGTTAAGAACCCTTGGTTTAAACTTAAGGGTTGCTTCAGTTGAACACATTTTAAGAACCTCAAATACAAATCTGTTTGTGGGTTGTTTTTTTTTGTTGTTGTTGTTGTTGTTCTGCTTTTTGGAGGGGGGGAAGGTAGGGCATTTGGGGTTAAGTGACTTGCCCAAGGTCACATGGCTAGGGTGTGTGTGTGTGTGTGTGTGTGTGTGTGTGTGTAAGTGTCTGAGGTTGGATCTGAACTCAGGTCCTCCTGACTCCGGGGATGGTGCTCTATTCACAGTGCTACCTAGCTGCCCCTTAAATACAAATCTGAAAGGTAAATACATTAGTTTGGTATTTTCAAAAAGTATCTTGTGGCTTAATATTTTGACTGCTCATAGTTAAAGGGGATGGGAACTGGACCAGTAATTCCTTCCACCTATGCTATGTTGGTCACCACCTTCTCTGTAACTTAATCTTAGCAAGTTGCCAGAGGTTGAGACATTTGTTCAGTATTGCAAAGCCTATCTGTTGTGGGACTTGAATCAGGTCTTCCTATCTCAGAGGACAGCTCACTCTATCTTCTAGGTCAGAAATTCTTAACTTTTTTTGTGTCATGGGACCCTTTAACAATCTGGTGAAATCTATGAACCCTTTCCCAGAATGTTTTTAAATGTACAAAAATACAAATGTACAAAAAGTACAAATACTAATTATATTGAAATAGTTTTTAAAATATTAAAAACACACAGGTTCACAAACCTCAAGTTAAGATTCCCTACTCTAAGCCATGATTCCTCTCCTAGCTAAGTCAGTTGTAAATTCACTTTCCTAGAGAAGCCATTTTCCTTGTAGTATTTTTTAAGTTGCTTTTTACTTTCAGATGATTTTAAGATACATGAACAGGTTCATCAAGGTTAAAAAGTATTAGAATGATTATTTTTGTGCAAATAAGCAAATAGCTGGGCATCTATTTTGACTTAGAGAACATAGAGATGCCTCCTAAAGTTAAACCTTTGAGTTGTCTGCTTACAACGAGATTTTTGAATCTTTGTAGATCTTGGAATCTGTTTTTAAGAAAAAAAAAAGTTTTATTGTTTCATTACTGTAATAAAAGTTTCGCTTTTTTTTGTCTTGGTAAAACTTTATTAATTTCACACAGCAGTTTTAAATGACTGTTTAAGGGCACAGCTGTCTGTTTCAGTTGGCATTAATCAGAGCCATGTGGCACCACCAAGTGTTTTTTTTTTTTTGTGGGTATGACAGTTGATACTGAAACTTAAACAAATTGATCCAGTAAATAGGTTTGCAGAGCTAACTTAAGTGAGCAAAGGCTAACTTAAAGTAAGTTACATTTGATTATAAAAATTTCTTGAGAAATGCCATTATCTCAAGCATAGTGAGAGAGTGTTTTTAGCTCTGGCTTCCCACAGTTTAAGGAAACCTGATAATATGAAAATCAATATTTTTAGGACGGCTAAATTAGGAGACCATTTGTATTTCAGAATGACTCATTATCTTATGTGCTTCAGTATCCTCAACTGTGAAGTGGCAGTATTCATGTTATAGAGCTGTTCTAAAGCATTTAGATTTCTTCTTAGCAAAGAACTCTTCTTTTTTTTTTTTTGGAGGGCAATTGGGGTTAAGTAACTTGCCCAAGGTCTCACGGCTAGGTATTTTTTGTTTGTTTGTTTGTTTGTGTTAAATGTCTGAGGCCATATCTGAACTCAGGTCCTTCTGACTCCAGGGCCAGCGCTCTACGCACTGCCCCACCTAGCCACCCCTAGCAAAGAACTCTTCTTTCTCCAAACATCTATTACATCCATTTATTTCTCCTCACTCACCATAACTACCCTTCCTAACTTGGAACTAATCTAAAATACAGCCTTTTGACTGGTCTCCCTGCATCTAGTCTTTCCTTCTCTAATCTATTCTCTATTCAGCTGCCAGAATAATAATCCTGACCATGTAACACTCCTGTTCTACCTAACTCTAGTGCCTTCTTTACAGCTAGGATGAAGTATAAACTCCTCTGGTTTTGAAAGCCCTTCACAATCTAGGTATAACCTGTCCTTCTCAAGTTGTACTTGTTACTCTCCTTCCCTTCTGTGTTCCTGCCAAACTGGCCTGCCTGCTGTTCCCTGTACAGAAACTTCTGTCTCTCTATCCCAGTGCCTTTGCACAGGCGTTCTCCCATGATTGGAATGCAGTTAAATTCAACATCTTTATATTAGTGTTCTCTGCCCTGGGTATACTGAGAGAGAAACAATCAGTGCCCTCGAGGAACTTAGATTCTATTGGGAAGCATTCCTGCCTTACTTTTCTGCCTGTTTATCTTTGCTTCCTTCAGAGATCTTGAGTCCCCTACTCCTAGTGAGGGCTTTTCTAATTTCCTTTCCAGGCAGCTAGGTTGACTCAGTGTGGATTGAGCACTGGGCCTGGAGTCAGGAAGACTTGAGTTTATACAGCCTCAGACACTTAACTAACTGGGTGACTTTAAGAAAATCACTTATCTCATATTTTCTCAATTTTCTCAACTGTAAATTGGGCATAATAATGTAGTACCTTGGGGCGGCTAGGTGGCGCAGTGAGTAGAGCGTTGGCCCTGGAGTCAGAAGGACCTGAGTTCGGATCCGGCCTCAGACACTTAATGCACACACGAACAAAAACCTAGCTGTGTGACCTTGGGCAAGTTACTTAACCCCAACTGCCCTCCAACAAAAAAAATGCAAAAAAAAAAAAAATAATGTAGTACCTTACCTCAACAGGGTTGTTGTGAAGATCAAGAGAAAATATTTGTGACAGGCTTATAACAGTCCCTGCCACGTAGTAGGTGCTATACAATTGCTTGTTCTCCCTTTTCTTCCCACCAACTCATGTATACATGTTATTTCTCCCATAGAATGTAAGCTACTTGAGGCAAAGGGATCTGTTTCTTTTCTTGATCTTCCAAGCCTGGCTCTATGCCTGGTACTAGTAGGTGCATAATAAAGGATGATTAACAGTTGGTATATGTATTAAATGATTCTTCATTGCAAAGGATTAATTTATCTGTTCTATAACTGAAATACCATATTTACAGAATATAGTGTGTTAATTGTATTTTGAAATTTCCAACATTAACATACATTTGGATAGAGCCTGGATTTGGACTCAGAGCTATTATTAATCAGTCGGTAAACATTTATTAAGTCCCTTCTATGTGCAGGCATTGTGCTAAGTGCTGGGTATAAAAAAAGAGAAAAGACAGTTCCTGCCCTCAAGAAATTCACTATCTAATAGAGGAGACAAGAAGTAAAACACACATAATACACACACATATGTGTGTATACATATATAAATAGATTGATAGAGAAATAGGAGAGGAAAGGCAATAGAATTAGTAGGGGTTGGAAAAGACTTCAGGAGATGGGCTTTTATTTGGGACTTAAAGGAAACCAGTAGGCAGAGATGAGGAGCAAAAGAATTCTAGGTATTGGGACTAGCCAGAGAAAATGCCGCAGAGCTGAAAGATGATGGACTGCCTTGTTCTTAGAATAGCTAGGCAGCCACTGTCACTGGATTGGAGAATGTATACTGAAGATTAAGGTATAAGAAGACTGGAAAGGTAGAAGGGGTCAGGTTATGAAGAGCTTTGAATATCAGTGGATTTTGTTTAATCCTGGAGGCAATAGGGAGCCAAGTTGTTTTTTTTGTTTTGTTTTGTTTTTTAGTAGGGTCGTGATATGTTTGAAATTATGCTTTAGGAAAATCAGTCACTTTGCAGGTTATTCCGGTAGTTGAGGTATGAGGTGATGAGGGCCTATGCCAGAGTTGTGAGAATGTCAAAGGAGAGAAAGGAATATGTTCCACAAATGTTGTGAACATGACAGTCCTTAGCAACAGATTGGATATGAGAGGTAAGAGATAGTGAAGCATTGATGATAATGCTTAGATTTCAAACCTGAAGGACTGGGAGGATGTTGCACCATCTACAGTAATGGGGCAGGTAGGAGAGAAGTGAGTTTTAGGGGTACAGATGAGTTCAGCTCTGGATATGTTGAATTTAAGGTGTCTGTTGAACAAACATCCAGTTTGAGATATCTGAAAGGCAGTTGGACATAGGAGATTGGAGGTCTGTTGAAAAGTTGAGGCAGGATAGGTAGATTTGAGAATCATTAACATTTTGTTGGTAATTAAATCTGTGGTGGCTGCTGATGAGATCTCCAAGTAAAGTAGTTAGTATGGAGGGAGAAGAGTTTCAGGGCAGAACCCTGTTAGACATAGTGGATGTTATCCAGCAAAGGACACTGAAAAGGAACAGCCAGATAGGAGAACCAGGAGAGAAGGATATCTTAAAAACTTAATAAGAGAATATCAAGGAGGAGAGAGTGATCATCAGTGGGATACTGCAGAGAGGTCTAGAAGAGGAAAGTAAAGACTGAGAAAAGGCAGTTGCATTTGGCAGCTAAGAGGCCATTGGTAATTTCAGAGAGAACAGTTTTGGTAGTATAAGATTGGAAGCTGCTAGAATGTAAGAGTTTAAGGAAAGAGTGAGAGGAGAGTAAGTGGAGGCACTTGCTGTAGGTGACCTTTTCTCGGAGTTTAGCCTGGATGGAAGGACCAAGTGAGGGTTATTTTTTCCAGGTTAGGAAGATGTAAGCATATTTGTAAGCACAAGGGAATGAGCTAGTAGACAGGGAAAGACTGAAAATAAGTGATAGAGTGGAGATGGATGACAAAGGGGACAATCTATTGGAAGAGATAGGAAGGAATGGGATGACTTGAACAAGTAGAAGGGTAAGGACGCCTTATTTGAGAAAGGGTGAAGAAGAAAGTGGCATAAAGTTTCTGAGTGATAGCAGATGAGGAAGAGGAGAGAATTGGGGTTTCAGGGTGAATGGACTACATAGATTTTTAAACCTGCCTCAGATACTTACTAGCTGTGTCACTCCTGTTAAATCACCACCTCTCTGACCTTCAGTTTTTTCTTCAGTAAAAGATAGATTATAATGGCACCTACCTGTAGGTTGCAGTAAGGATCAAATGAGATAACACATGTAAAACATGCCAAATCTTCCCTGGTATAAATTCAGATTATTTAAATAAATGTAGTATTTAAATACTGCTGTATGTGAGAGATACAAAGATAAATGACAGTCCCAGGAAAATTAGATTGTATTTTAAATGTTTTTCATTCAGATAATTTTGGTTTGACCTTCTACTAGAGTTTCCTGATACTTTCCAAGAGTGCCTCTCCTCAAATTTCCTTGTATTTACTTTATGTGTATTTTGTATTTATTGTATGTATTGTTTTCCCCATAGAAAGTAAGCTTCTTAAGGACAGTGACTTTTTGAGGGTTTGGGGGTCTGTTTATCTTGAGGGCCTCCCACTGTGCCTGACATATATAGTAGGCACTTAATAAGTGGTTGTTTGATCCAAATGAAAAATCCTTTTGTTCATCACACCAGCAGTTAGGAGACTTTAGTTCAAGTTCTTCCTCTCCACTTAGTTAGCCAGTATACCTCCCTTCACTTTCTCACCCAATCCTTCAGGATTCAATTTTTCTTACTGGCTGAAAAAAGGGGGAACAGGTGTTTGGATAGGAGTATCCACAGACCCCAGGCTGTGGATGATTACGGGATCTGTGGACTTGAATGGAGAAAAAAAAATTTACCTCTTTACTTCAATATTTGTTTTTCTTTGTAATCCAATATATTTTATTTTATGTATTTAAAAACATTATTCTTAGGAGGATCAGGATTCACCAGACTTCCAAAAGGGATTCATGATACAAAAACTTTAACTGCTGGACTGGATATCAAGGGCCCCTTCCAGCTCTAATACTCTGTGTTAAAGTGAATAATCATGCCACACCTGTTGTTTGGGTGAATTTTCAAATAATGGTTAGCCTTTGTTTAAATCAGGGTTTACTTGAAGAGAAATAATAATTTGATAGGAAACCAAACTTTATTCTGTTGTCAGTACCACTCCCATAATCTCTCTCCCCTTGTTATTTGAGAGAGAGAAGTGAGAATTCCACCTTTAAGCTTAGATTGTGACTTCCGGTGCCAATAACTTGCATCTTTTTTTTAAGTTACTACATATTTCTTGTTTCTCTTTTGATTTCCCATCTCTTTCCTTTAATTAACTGAAACATTAAAATAGCTTTTTAAAACCCCCCCCCCATTTCAGTTAGCCAAGATTCTATGCACTAAAAGCATTGTTTTTCCTTCAGAGAGCCTCTAAAAACACTTTAATGAAAAATAAACATAAAATTTAATAAAAACACTTTAATGTCACAAAAATCCTTCCCCTTTCCTCATTTTCCTCACTCTCCTCACCCTTTTGCCATGATATAAATCCTTTATGCTCTTCCACTATTCCCCTTCCTCTTCTACCTATTTTTTAGCTTGCTCTTGTCTGTTCCCTTGAAACTTCATTATTGGCTAATACAGGCCAGTAGTTTTTCTAGTTTACTATATGCTTATTGGGGGTGGAAAGGGGCCAGAACTACATAGCAGAAATAAAATTTATGAGTTAGAAGAAGGGTCCTGAGATGCATCTGAAAGAGCACTCCAATGAATTGTCTCTAAGGTACCTCCTAATTCTAAGATTCTTGAATTCTGTAAGATTATTTGCTCTCAACAGGGCCCTCAATCGCCATTGGTGAAAATGCTGCAGCTAGCAATATCTCTCATGTAAAATTAGGCACATTTTGAGAATATAGTTAGAAAGTGCAAACTTAAATTATTTTCAGGGCACTTTTCTTTTACAGGGAAATCTCTAGTTGTTTGCCATTAGATCCTCACCTTCCCCCTGCCCACCCCCTATAACCCTACTTTTTTGTGTGTGTGAAAGGTGGAAAAAATTTTAGATCAGTTTAAACTAAGGCTAACTAATCCTTACATAGCATAGTAATATTTTAAAATTTTATTAAAGTATACATGTTTTACAGTATTACCTTGCAACTGTTTTGAACCAGGCTGATGAGAGTGAACCAGTTTTATTTATTCTGCCCCCCCCCCAAAAAAAAAATTGGTTCAGGATTCAGTTAACAATGAGAAGTTCTTACTAAAATCTTTTTAGTGAATATTTTGATAGTGACTTATGTGGAAGAAAAAGTTCTGTACTTTTCACTTTGGGCATATATGTACCACAGATAAATTTATTTAAATTATCCCTGTTGAGTAATCTGTTTAATGAATACCCAAAGTCACAGATATCCATTTCGCTTCTGAAAATCTCTCCCAAGAGCCATTTTCTATCAGTTTATAACATTCCCCAATAAAAGACAGAATTCCACCAATTAGATAAAACAGTTATGTAGTTCAAGTGAAAGTTCCTGAACAATTTTGATTCATCAAACAGAACAGTAGTCATTTAATTTTTGTAGTGCCCTAGAGAATTATTTTCCTAAAAACATTCCTGACACTCGTATTACCAGTCCCTCCAATGTTTCTTTTTTCACACTGTTAAATCAGCTTTTTCCTATTTTTGGTCTAAGACTTAGGAAAAAGATATACTACTTTAAAGTGGATTAATCAAGTACACCTTTCCTTTGTCCAGTTACCACCTGATTCTTTAAAGAATAGAGTTCTCCCCTGAACTTTGCCTTACTTTCTATTCTATTTCTATTCTAGTGGAACCAAGGATTTTAGACATTTTAGATTTTCTCCCAAAGAACAAAACAGGCTTCCCATGCTTGGATATTAGGAACCTGTTTATATTGAATTGTAAGGATGTCTTTGTACTTATGTACACAGACTGTTGGCAAGTTTCTCAGGTTTTATGACTCTCTTTGACCCCTAATTTTAGTCATTTCATTTCTGACCAAATGCTTTAGGTTATCTATATCAAACTTATTTTTTGTTATCTGTCTTTTCTATAACAGATAATTGAGATTGTTAGCTTAAAGCTTAAAAATATTGACACTAGTGCTAGTCCTTATAGAATAAGGCTTTCTGTCATGAAAGTATGTGTAACATGTACAGGTTCCTCAGTTAAATCTGGTATCATCCCTTTGGGTTTTTATCATAGGGAGATCTTGAATTTTTATTTTTATGCTGCTTTTCATCTATTCTAGAAGCGAGGCAAGCTGTCCTGTAATCATGAAGTATACTGGTAGTGGAGAGAAGGAACCCTGATTTTCCCAGTCAGTTTCATTTTCTTATTCAAGAATTTTTTTTTTAAGTGACCGAGTAGTAATGGGGAAAATAGTTAATGCGGATTAGACTAAAAACATGTAGTCAGGGTGTAATAAAGAGTACTTTTAGTCTGGGCCAGTGTACCATTGAGGCATCATCCATCTGTGAATCATTTACTTTCACATGAATGGGAAACGAGTTACACAGATCCTATTTATTTCTAGCCAGCCACAGTGGAAAAATAAGTGTTCATTTTATTGATATTCTTTAAAAACTCTTTGAAGTACTTGGCCTACTGATGGTAACATTATTTTCCATAACCCACAACTTACCAGTTAATTTTATATACTCTTTGGTTGTAGGTCTTTTGTTTACTTCAGTTGGAGGTGTACCTTGTAGTTTTTAGGTAAAGTCAGCCCCCATTGAGTTCATTATCCATCCTAGAGTAATCTTGTTTATCTTGGGAACCATCCAGCTACTATACCACCCAGTTGATTTAGGATTTTGAACACAGTGAGCTCTTAGGTTCTTCTGCCCTTAATTGGATTGATGCTGGAGTCTTAAGTGATTGATGGGGATAGTGAGGGATATTCTTATAGGGCTTACTTGGCAATGAGTTTGCTGTGTGTGTAGAACTATAACGTCAGTTTGAGATGTTAAATTAGCTGGGTAGCACAGTAAATAGAATGCTGGGCCTAGAGTCAGGAAGACCTGACTTCAAATCTAGCCTCAGACACTTACTAGCTGTGTGACCCTGGGCAAGTAAGTCCCTTAACACTGTTTTTCTCAGTAATCCTTATCTGTAAAATAAGTTGGAGGAGGAAATAGCAGAAAACTCACTACTCCAGTATCTTTGCCCAGTTCAAGTTCAGTCATTTTTCATTTGTGTCAGACTCTTCATGCCCCTATTTGGGGTTTTCTTGGTAGAGTTAGTGAAGTGATTTACCATTTCCTTATCCCCTGTGCCACCTAACTGCTCAATCTTTGCCAAGAAAACCCCTAATGGGGTCATGAAGAATGGGGCATGACTGAAACTACTGAACCACCAGCACTGGGTAATATAAGGAATGTATTTTGCTTTCCCCAGCAGATTTCCGTTTCCTGTGGAGGCAGTACCTCTTTTATATAAGAACCTGGGGTGTGTGTGTGTGTGTGTGTGTGTGTTGTGGACCCTTGTGACAATCTGGTGACACCTATGGGACCCCCTTCTCAGAATAATGTTTTAAAATGTATAGCATATGTTGTTGTTCAGTCATTTCAGTTGTGTATGACTCTTGGTAGAGATACTGAAATGATTTAGTGTCTGAGGCCAGGTTTGTACATAGAAGATGAGTCTTACTGACTCCAGGCCTGGCACTCTTTCCACTGAATCACCTAGCATCTATAGATCAACAAAGGAAAGCTACTGAAATACTGTTTTCAAAAAAATTTTTTTTTAATTGATTTCATGGATCTCTGGTTAAGAGCCTCTACCCTATGGATATAATATTCCCTCTTAAATATGCTTGGCCAAAAAAACCCAAACAAACAAACCCCTGAGCAAGTCCAGGGAACAGAAATACTTTATTTGGTGATGTTTTCAAGTTTTTATAAGTGTTTTAGTATTACCATGGAAAATTTCTATTTTGTGAGATTGAACTATGCTACTAAACTAACAAAAGTGAACTACTTGCCATTTTGTTTTCATGCTTAGTAGGGAGAAACATTTTAGTGCATTTCTTAACATTGCTAATAGCCATGGCAAACTTATTTCTTAGTTTTATTGACTGGGAGGGACATTAGAAATTACCTCATATGGTCTTTTGTTTTGCAAACAAGGACACAAAGATGGAGTGCTGGGATTTTTACCCAAGTTCAGATTGCCTTGCTCTAACACACCATGTTCTCTCTATGATGATTCTACACTCTCCTTGATTTACAGTATAAATTAACCTAATTGAGTGGTATACCATTTGGTATAAAGGGGAAAGTGCTAGGCTTGTGAGGTTATCTGAAATCACAACTTTACTTTGTTAGCTCACGGGCAAGTCACTTAATCTGTAATCCACTATTTCCTCATTTGTAAAATAGGGGAAGGTAATTCCTCTCCCCGTTTTTTGAGGGAGGTATTTTGTACCCTTAAAGTGATATATAAATATGAATTGTTTAATAAAGCTAATCTTACGGACTTTTAGCTATTATTCCTACTGTAGATTTGTTCTCTTTTGTTTTTATCCTTCATATATTTCTTTTCAAACAAAGAAACCAGTTTTTTTCCCCAATAGGAAAATTGTGTCCTAGAATCCTTCTTTGATTGTGTGTCCCACCCACCCCAGCCCCCCTTCTTATACCCTCTTTTATAGTCCCCCTTTGGAATTTCTTCTGGTGCCTTGGGTTTAATTATCATATCTATGCCAGGATTATTAGATCTGTTTATCTAGTCCTAATCTCTGCTCCTGACCTCCATTCTTCTCTCTAAAATAGAACTCACTTTTTTTCCTTTCCCCTCTTATTTCCAAACTGTATTACTGTCCAAAGTACTGCTGTGCTCTCTGTTACCAAGGCCCACAACTAGAAGCTATCCTTCATCCTTCTTTTACTCAGTTCACACATTCAGTTGGTTATCAAGTTTTCTCATTTCTACTTTCACAATGTCTCTCACATATGTTACCTTATCTTCACTCACACAGCTGCTACCCTGCCTGGTTCAGGCCCTCATCACCTTACGCCTAGCCTATTGCAATAGCCTTGTAGATGATTGGTCTCTAGCTCATCTCTCCATTCTAATCTGTCTCCCACTCAGATGCCAAAGTGATCTTCCTAAAGCCCAGGTCTGACTGTCTCTAGTTCTTTTTTCCCCATCTCTCCTTCACTCTGCTCCCTTCTTTTCCCTCCTTTCCCCCAAACCCCCAATTCAGTAAACTCTGGTGGCTCTGTTACCTCCAGATCAAATATGAAATCCCCTTTGGCCTTTAAGGGCCTTCATAACCTGTCCTTTTCTTATCTTTCCAGGCTTAAACTTTACTCTTCTCTATGATCTCAGCAGCACTGGCTTCCCTGCTGGCTGCTCTGGCTTCCTTTGAGAATCAGAATCCTACCTTCTGTAAGAAGCAGTTCCCAGTCTCCCCTCTGATAGTGTATTTCTGCTCTGAGATGACCTTCCATTCACACTGTATATGTAGTTTTTGTACATAGTTGTCTTCATCTTGTCTCCACCATTAGAATATAAACTCGAGGGCAAGGGGCTGTTTTTGTCTTTCTTTGTGTCCTCAATGCTTAGCACAATGCTTGTAACATAGTAAGCTCTTAAATATTTGTTGACTTGCCTTAGTGTATACTTTACATAATGGAACATTTTTGGTGCTGTCCTAAGGTATTGAATCCTAGGGTTTATACATTGGACTTACATCAAGTTATTGGCAATGGGCATTTAAAACAGTAATTTCTGTTCATTATCTGTTTTTTTCCCCCTTAGGCTGCTGAATATGTCCCAGAAAAAGTGAAGAAAGCAGAAAAGAAATTAGAAGAGAATCCATATGACCTTGACGCTTGGAGCATTCTCATTCGAGAGGCACAGGTTTAGTGATATAGGATTACATTTCCTTCTCTATGGGTCCAATCACACTCTTTGGTTCTGGAGTAAATATTTACATAATCATAATATTGTAAATGCTATTTATTGGTTTTTAATTTTTAGAATCAACCTATAGACAAAGCACGGAAGACATATGAACGCCTTGTTGCCCAGTTCCCCAGTTCTGGCAGATTCTGGAAACTGTACATTGAAGCAGAGGTTAATATTTTTTATTTTACTTTTCCTTATATAACACCCAGTAGGAACTGAAGTTTACACAATAGTGATAGAAAATAGCAAATTAGGAACATTAACCACAACTAGGACAAGGAGGATTTAAATGTCTCTTGCCTTTATTTTGTAAAATAGGTATAAAGGAGTAATTAAAATGAATTCTGAAATTTGGGTCTTTCACAAGCTGATGATTGTTGCATTATGGAATTGCAACAACATTAAAACAGTTTCAATGGTATTGGAGTGCTTTAGCCTTTTATTTACTTGTCGTGTCAATTTATTGCCTCCTGTGTCATTTATTTAGAACTCATTTTTCTTTTTGTTCCTACTTACAAACTAAATATGAATGGGCTTATGTGAAAATATGGAAATGTTAAACTTAGTTTCCTAGGATATTTAAGTGTCTCCAATGATGTGTGAAACATTGTTTTGGGGCACAAATGATTTCCAGTTTAAATTTCTGTATAAATGTATGAGTTGTCAAAGTGTTGTAATCAAGTAATACAAAAAGAATTTTATGTGTCTTGAGTAAAGGTTAATTTTAAAGTGAAATAAACAAATTTATTTTGCTGAAGACACAAAATTTAGACAAAATTAATTGTAGAAATTCCTGAATTTCTATAGTAGCCATAGAAAAAGTTTAAAATTCATTTAATATTAATTAAATCTTCTTTGTCAGTTTAAAATGTAAAGTCAGGTTAGTATCAAATATTAATGAATTTAATCATTTGAAATTGATTTTTATAAATGTTTTAAAGTCCAAATTAAGCTACAAGTTGATTATCTTATAACCACTTTTATTTTGGATAGGAACTTCTCAGTGTAAATTCTCCACATGCTTAGCTACACTGGAACCTTTTTATAACATGATCTCACCATATATTATCACATTTATGACAAAATGGGTCTCTCTTAGAGAGTTAGTTGCCAGAAGTGCTGAAAGGACTTCACTTGTAGCACAGTTTCATCTATTATGTGTTCCACAACGTGGCCTCTAAGGATTGTGTTGTAGGGAGGCTCCAGTGTACTAATTTTATTTGTGGTCTGTTGAATTATATCATTTTGCAAAATTTGGGAGAGATTAGTTTAGAAGAGTATGAACATTTTGTGTGTGTGTTGCCGTGTGTGTGTGACACATACCTTATCCGGCGTCTGGTTGCATTTCTTCCTCTGCTTCACATGCTCTGAACAAATCTTTGAGGATACCTCGCTCATTCTCTGGTAACATTCCTTCCCCTTTAAAACTAAATCATCAGATTAGACTGCCACAACTATAACAGGTGAGTGAATAGCCCTATCTGAATTGCAGACATCTTTGCTGCTCTCTGTCACTCAGTAAAGAAGGAGCCTGGATCACCTGAACCTGATCTGCATTGCAGTGCTGGCTTTACAGAGAAACTAGCTTACATGCAAGCTCATCAGAAATGACTGTATATCATATGTAATGTATTTTCAATAATGGAAATATGGTAGTTCTTTGTATTAGAAATCTTACATTTCTGCCACTCATCTCCTGAACGAGACGTGATGAACTTAAAATGCAGAAAGAGTCATATGTTTTCAGACATGACCAATGTGGGGATTTGTTTTTGCTGCACTATGCTGGACTACATCTCTGGGACTTTATTTTTTCCTTTTTTTTTCTTCCCCCTCAACACGGGAGGGGTAGTGGGAGGAAGAGACAGGTTAATAACTTTTTAAAAACCTAAGGAAGATGTTAAGATAGTAGCCAAACATTGAAATTGAGAATTGGAAAAAATACCATAGGTCCTTACTAAGCTATAAGATGCAAGCCACATTCTAAAGCAATAAAATGTTTTTTTCAAAACATTTGCAACCAAATTGAATTGTTCAGGGGACTTAAACAGAGTTAGACTCATTTCATGATGATGTTTTAGAGCTGGCCATCCTTACTTTATTTGCCTCAGTAGTTTTATGAAATGTTTGCCGGTTCGTTTCATGAATGATACAGGGAAATAAGATTGGGGGGGGGTGTTTGTTTTTTAAAACCATAAGACTGCAAAGATTATACACTTTGTATTTTGTGGCATCATTTGCTTGGTTAGGAATTACTATAGTAGTTCATTTCCTTACTTTTAGAAGTAGTTATTTCTAGGATATATTTCTCTACTGATAATTGGCTCTCAATTATTTTTTCTCAGATTTGATATTTAAATTTTACACTTACATCAGAGTTAACACATTTTCTTTGGTTATCCTGCTTAATTTGGCATTGATACTTTTGAATGATATATAACATTTTAACTTAAGGTGATAACAATGGTGGCTGGCATAATACATAAGGGAAAATTCATAATACTTGTCAAGATACTCTAAATTATTATGAGACTTGCTATGTGTGACTGTAACAAAATGAAATTTTGTTAGCATAATTATATGATTCACTTAGGGAGGGCAGGTATTGACTCTTAATTTCATTCAGTAGCTTATTCAACAAAACTAATGTATTCAGCTGGACTGAGTATAATGAGTCTAACAAAGTAATGCTGTGATTTTCCCAAAAAGAGGGAAACCAATGATATTTGAATAAGTTATCCTTTCCCACCCTCCCAATAGAGAGATAGAAAGGGGGAAATAAATTTCTTGAAATTATTTTACACATTGACAAAACTATTACAAAACAGGTTGTTTTGTTTTGTTTTTTTGTTTTTTGTTGGGGGTTTTTTTTTTCTTCCAGTGTCAGTGATAAGAATGAGGTAAAAATCAGAACTTAAGTTTTAAAGTTGAAACAGTTAAAATGAAAGCAAATATAGATGGTTTTATTTAGGGAAAATAGCTCATTAATTTAAATACTGGCCAGTGGGATTTTTTTTTTTTTACACATAGAGTAAAATAACAGTAGTTAACCATTTAATGTGGATTAAAAACAACTATAAATTACATCACTCATTTTGCAGAAGATATTTGCTTGTAAATAACAAAATGGGTTACTTTACTATGCAGATTGATCTGTTACTGTGATTTAATTTCAAATCTTTGAAATTTTTTTTATTAAAAAATCTGAAATGACCAGTTCTTTGTGTATCCATGTGATATTTTAAAATCTATTTCTCCAAGTTACTTTAGACCACAATTTTGCCTAAAAGTATGTGAACTATATATATTAGGTCTTTAATTTCAAAAAAAGACGTTAAATATCCCTTTTTTCTTAGTGCATCATTTTCATAGTTTAAATCATATCTGTGTTGAAGTTTCTGATAGTTGGCCATATAACTTACTAGACGTGAGTTTGGAGACTCATGTCTACTAAAGAAACACCGGTAACAGAGTCCAGGTATCACCATCGCACGGTCAAACTGTTGTACATTTTTTAAATTATGAGATAGCAGACCTTTTTACAGTTTTTTTGAGAGTACAGCTATAATTAAATATTAAGTAAAAGTAGTTTGTGTTCTAAGAAATGCCATTTTCCTATATTCCCCTGGGTCACATGGAATGCAACACTGCTGTAATAACCACTGAGAAGAAACAGCTTTTGAATCTTACGTTATTTTGAATAGTTAAGAAAATAATGAAAATCAGTGTCAAAATCTGAACACTTGACATTTAACACTTAACACTAGAATTGTAGAATATGAATATACACACTTGTCATCTTGTTTGCTGTTCTTAATTCTATACAAATTTATGTGTAGGCAATGAAGACAACATAGAAACTGTTGCAGCATTCCGTTACATTAGGTACAACTCAGATTTTCTGAGCTCTGGCGTTTTATGAGGATATTTGTGATTTTTTGCCTTTTGAAGGATGTTTTTAATGGTAGCTAAATAAGTAATGAAAATGCTGCTAATGCTAGGATGAATGTTTTGTTTATACAAGCTGTAATTCTTGAATAAAATTATGTAGTGAGTTGATGATTGCTTCATTTGGAAAATGTTGAATTTTTAAAATTTGTCCCTTATTCTTCAGTTTTATCTTTATCTTACATATAATAGATTAAAAAAAAAACTATATGCCATTTTAAAAATAGGCTTTCTGCTTGGGAAATCGAAGTGACTTCAGGATGGAGCTGGAGTGACCTAAATCGAAATAAACTTCTCCACTGCTAACATTCCTCCTTAATACTTTTTTGAGCTAGCCTTCAATTATACTGTATTAGAACTTTATTTGTATAAATATAGCCATATGACTTTTACAAGTAGCCAATTCTATATGATGCTTGCCCTTCTTGTATACCTCCATACTGCATATATCATGTAGACAATAGTTTTTTTTTTTTTCTGTTTTATTCTTAGCCTAAATCTTTTAAAACATCTGTACTTTTTCCTGATGGACTTGCTCTTTTTCTGTTTGTAATAAATGTTGGTCCATGTCTGTGTGATTATTACAGATTTTATCGTAGAAATCAAGTGTGCTTTTTTTGTTTGTATGATATGCTTTTCTGAAAACTAGTCTCATGGGGTGTATAATTTTGATTGGAAAGGGGAGTGTGAAATTTTCTTACAAACACGTTTTATGCTAGCACAGAGTGAATCAAATGTATGAAGGCAATCATCTCAAACAGTTGAAGAACTATTAATATTTAGAAAAGGAATATGTTAAGAGAACACCTAGTATGAATAGATGTTAGTCCTTTGAACATCTTTTAGTGTTTACTAAAGTACTTTTCCTTTCCCACATCTCACCCCTTCATTTGTAGCATAGGTCCTATGTATTTCCATTTCCACAAACAGGTAGTGTTCTTTTGGTAATTATTCTTCATTTAACACTTTTCAAACTTACCGTATAAAGTCATTGTCTAAAGTAAAGGAAATTTGCCTTAGATATTTCTTTTGAAAAAGTAATTCATTTCCCTACAATAAAATCTTTTATTTTCTTTTTCTTCATATATCTTGTTAGAAGTACAAAAGCCATTTTTTTTCTTTGAAATTTAGCCTAATATATTTGGGGGGTACAAGATTTTCTAACATATTAATGTTATTCTCATTTACAAATCACTTTACACCATACACTTGTTTTTATTTCTCAGTCATTTTAAGTAAAAGCAGTTCATTGACAGACACTGAAAGAAATATACATTTTCTTACCTTTTAAACATATAAGTAGGTTTTTCTTTAGTCACCATACAATACAGTACATTCATACCTAGCAATATGAAGGTACATCTTTAGCCACCACAGTAGCAGAAAGTACCAGGATTTGAGACATGATGGTATGTAAGGGACAATGTGTCCGTCCAAAACTTCAGGAAAGATAGACTGTTAATATTTTATTTCGATTCATTGATTATTCTTCTTCAGATTATTATGAAGATGTTGTTGAATGGAAATAAACTTTTACATGTTGCTTAAATACTGAGCAATTTACTTTCTTGTTGCTTTCAGTTTATATGTTATTATGTATATGGTTATTTTTATTGTCATACATTTGAGTCCCCTGCCCCATCACATATTTAGTTATCACAATAGTTATCCTTCCACTTACACCCTCCATGCAATCCAATGTCCAATGAATGAACAGAACAAAAAATATTGCTATCAATGTTGAGAAAAAGTATCAACAGAGCAAAAATGGTGGCACATGTGTGTTGTTATTTAAAAGTCTGAGCATTTAGCAAATTAAGCCTTGACCAAAGACAAAAACATGTAGTATTAATTTTTAATTGAGATACCTGCCATGAACAAATATTCTTGCCCATTTGGGAACTGTTTTGACCATCTCTTTAAGTCATAAAAATAAAATTCTGAAAGCTAAAATTCCTCAAAAGTGCTTTCCAATAGTAGTTTTGTTTGGGGGTTTTAAATCAGTATTAACTGGGCTTTGCCTTTCTGTGTGTAATGACTAAGCTTTTGATCAAGCTTTAATGGAAAGAAACATGAAATTGGAGTCAGAAACATGGGTTTAAATTTTGCCTTTATTATCTGTGAGCAAATCACTTTGACCACTCTGTGCCTTCTTTTCCTTGTCTATAAAATGAAGGGACTGCAGTAGATGATTTGTCCCTTTGAGCTCTAAATCCTGTAATTTTATGAACTCTTCTAGACTCCACCTGCAGCTGTATACATATATGCCAGATTTCAAATGTACACTGTGATACTATTAATAAGAATAGCTTTTTAAACAGCTTATATTCCATGTACCTACTAGATTAGAAATGGCTATGTAGGTGATTTAGTGTACAGTCATAATTTATGCATATGTACAGATTGCTTTTTTCAAATTAGTAGATCACTTAGAGAATTTCATCAGAATTATGTTATAAAATCTGTGAGTTACGATTTTCGCCATGTACAAGTAATCTGGAAATTCAGTAAATACTTTGATTAATTGGCATGAGTTTAAATAGATTATACATCACAGAACTTGATAGAAGGCATCTTAAAGAATATCTTGTCCAATTTAACACATTTATCAAGAATTATCCTTTAGAGGGTCTTTAACTTGCCTGACTATAGTATGAGAGTAGTCCAGTGTTAATTAGTTCATTTTAAAACATTCTTTTTCTGGGTAAAATCCATTTTCTATCAAGAGGAAAAACCTTTCCCTTCCAAAATTCAATTAAATGCTGAATCAAAGAAGTTAATTTTCTTTGGAACCAAAGGAGTTGTTTCTAAAGCTCATTGCTTAACATTTGCATATGTGCATTAGCTTTTTGAAAACACTTTTAGATACATGATTTTTTAATCCTGTGAGTGACCAACTAAGTCCATAGGAGTTGTGGTGCCTTATCTATCTGTTACCTGTATATCTGTACTTTGAATTTAACAACTATGGAGACCCTTTTCACATAGTCCATTTGATAAGGAAGATAAGTTACATAATTTTTTGTATCCATAGCATGAGTACACTTTCACTACATTAATTTATTAAGTGCCTATTATATACAATATTATTATGATAAAATATTTTCTTCTTTGCCCTTTTTATAACTTCCCATATAAATTCATTAACCACTAAATGACAAAACCAGGATTTGATGCCCAGGTTCCCTTACTCTAGTCTGATCTTCCCACTTGAATTGTTTTATTTATATAATTTTAGAAAATGTTGGATAATTTTGAAAACATGTTTTTGGGTACTTCCTGTGTGCCCAGGACTGCTCTAAGTGCGATTAATTTTGTTGTTTTCACTGCACAAAGTTAGCCAAAGATTTGGCATTTCCTGGCCTGGTTTAGGTGCCATGGTCATTATGATTGAGATTTTATCTATTTTATGGTCTGACGCACACCTCTAAGAAGCTATGAAAATAATATCCACTTCAACTCTAAGAAGCAAATAAACCCCCTCTAAGTTTTGGATCCCAAAATACTGAGTTATAGGAACTGTTTGTATAGTTGTACTTATTTTAAAGGATAATTGCAAGAAATTAAAGTTTAATTTATATACATGGTACATACATATACACACACATATGTATATATAATTGAACTACTTTTAGAACTCTCTGTGCTCAGGACTACAGAGATTTTCTTTTCTGCCTTATAGCTTACTCTGCTTTAAATATATAAGATCATAGGAAATCTAAATTTATGAAGTACAAATGACTAAGACTTGTTTTTCTGTTCAATAAACATTTTCTATTTTCAGAAGAGTATGCTGTTAATATAAATGTCAAAGCATTTTTAAAAAATAGATTGCTTTTCCTTTTAAAAGATCACTTTAAGGGTGCTCTTCAAGCTTGATTTTATTACATATTTTATTATTTTACAATCAACCAAGTTTTACTTAGCCAAACGTTATTATGGATACATTTAAATAGAATTATGGAGGCATTAAAATAACTTGTTCATAACATTCCAAGCTGGTCCTAAGACCTTTAGTTCAACTTAACAAAAAGCATTCTAGCTTCATAGGAGTAACCTCAAAATCACTAAAGTCCATTTTGAGATATTTAGTTTTTGTTTTATTTAGTAAATGGGCCAGCAGCCTAAAAGTTAATGCTGCCTAAAGACTGGAGAATCTAAAAATAAGTTGTATAAAATGGTTTTGTCTTTCATATTTCTGACATCATTTTAGTAAATGGAAACCTAGTTTTCTGATAAATTATGGGACCTGTGATTCTGTTGGTATCAGTAATGCCCAGTATGGGAACTTCAGGGCACCAAGAACATTAGCATATTCACACAAGTTAGTGTGTTTTAGAGATTGGTTGAACTTGCATTCAGATCTTCATTTTTTCATGGCTGGCTCTGAATTCAATAGCCAGTGTTTGCTTCTTTAAAATATTTTTTGTATACATATACATATCTATACAGACAGAGATCCATATATATGTATAAAAGCATATGTATTAGGCACACTAAAACTATAAGAATGATGTCCTTGGTGTTTGTGCTACAGCAGTGTCCTTTTAGTATTTCTGGTTACAAACCCTATTTGTACTAAATTTCAAACCATAAAGGTTATAGTTAAATGAGTAAAATCTATTTTACATAAATGTATTAATAAATGTTAGTAATATAAAAACTTATATGGATAGGAATATTTAATAGTTGCCATTCGTGATTCTCACTAGGCTTAAAATGGAAGAAAAAAATTATTCATATACAAATTGGACTTTGGGAATATCGTGAAAATAAATTAGGGGACAGTGTGGTCTAATGGGAAGTGCTATATTTGGAGTCAAAAGAATCTTGATTCAAGTGGAAGTTCTGCTATTATAAGTTTGATGTTAAACCATTTTAACCCTTGGTTATTAATTTCTTCCTCTGTAAAGTTAAGTGCTTAGATAAGAGGGCTATCTTTCAGCTCTGAGTCTATGATTCAGTGAAATGGCTTTTACATTTTATAGGAAGTACTTTAAAAGTTTCATAGGAAAGAATGACATACATGGTTTGTCATGGTGATTTTCTTTTTCTTAAAATTGAATTTCTCTTAACTTGGTATTTATGGGATCTTTGAAAACAAAAGTTTTATTTTTTCTTCAACTTATTTAACCTCCCAGCTTCAGTTTCCTCATCAGTAAAATAACAATATAACTTGTTCTGTGTACCTGTTACTAGGAAAGGACATTGTAATATTAAAACACTATAGATATTTTGAAAGACTATGCAGTCATTAATGTTTAAATGGTTTTATGTGTTTCAGCAATGCATTGAACAAAATTTTTCCACTCTGTAGTTAAAACCCTTGCCAAGTGATGTACAGTATTAATGTAATTTTGGAATTTTTCCCAGCAGGAATTGCTAAGCAATGTTTCTATAAAATTAATAAAATAGTCATGTTTGAGATGGGTACTTTTATGTAGTTTCCTATCTTATCATAAGGTATTGCTATTAATAGAATGTAAGCTCCTTGAGGGCAGGGATTGTTTTTGCCTTTGTAACTTCAGGTACTTGCCCTGGCACTTAGTAGGTTTTTAATAAATTCTTGTTCAATTAATGATAGCATCATAAAACTTGATTTATTGCTTTCTTGGACATTCTTGAGTAAATTTATGCTATATCGACGTGGCTTAAACACTTCCTGATGTAGAAAATATTTTGATGAATTTTGAAGGGTTTCTTTAAAGAAATATGATAGGAAATAGTTGAACTTTACTAATAAGGAAGACAATATAGTTGAAAGTGAATGGGTTTTAATATCAAGTAGTTGTGCAACTTTGGGCATACTACTTGAATTCTGTTTTTTGATGGATGGAACTCTTGATAATATAAGGTACCATTTACCTCTGAAGCTGTTGAGCATGAACTAAAGCATGGATTAGTATAAAATCTATATTTTTTGATACCAATATTCTAGTTCAGGACCCTCCATCGTTCTCAGTGGCTCTACTGTAGTAACTGCCTACCTGGTTTCCTAGTCTTTCAGTCTTATCCCTCTCCAGCCCATCCTTTAGACAACTGTCAAATTCTTCTTCCTAATCATGAGTCTGGACATATCACTTCTGCTTTAAAAAGTTCAGTAAACTATAGGATAAAGTATAAAGGTCCATATCCATCTGTCTCTAACCTTCCTTTTTAGGCTTGTTTACAATGCTATTGACATATATAATATCAGATCTAAATTGGACTACTAGTAGCTAGTCTCCTATGGGCTTCTCATATCAATGAAATCCTCTTCGTGGACCATATTATATTTATTATTTTACTTGAAAGTGAATGCTCAAAATCATCAGGTTTTACGCCAGTTTTAGAGATTCCTCTTCTGCCCTTAATCTGTTCTACTTTGTCATTTGTGTACACGTTTTATCCTCTCCTATTAAGTAAGATCTTTGAGGAAAGATACAGCTTTTCATCTTTCTTTTCCCCATATCTAGTGCCTTATACTCATTAGGTGCTTAATTAATATTTGTAGAATTAAAGGAAAATATTTTATGAGGGGAAAAATAGAGTGGTTTTGGATGTAGCCTCCTGAGATGACTTTCAGTTTTACTGTATATATTACATAGGTTTGTACATTATTTTCTTTTTAATGTATACGGTAAAACTTTATTTTTTTTAATTTAATATGTTTAAAAAATTTTTGAAGGTTGATATGATGGAGAATTACCTGAGGTCATATACTTTTTCATATATGCTGCCTGAAAATCAGAGGTAGTTCTTTGTTCAAGATTATTTGTGGAACATTGATCCCTGCTTCACTCTTTTAATAATTTATAGGGGTAGTAAATAGTACTGTGATGGTTTGTTTTGAAGATTAATTGGCCAAATTTTTCTTTTTATAATATTAAGTCTAAGAAATTCTCCCAGATATTTTGTTTTAATGAAATTATGTATTTACCAAGTCAGTGAGCTTTCACATCAATTATTTTTTAATCACTAGGCAACAGAAATACAACAGTGACCCAAGGGATGTTAGCAGTCTGTGATTGTAGAATTCAATTTTTGTGTGTCCCCCTACCCTCTCCCTCACCTTCCTCCCAATTGTATAGCTTAATTTATAGTCAAACTTAGAATGAACAATCCTTATTCTTCCAAAGTTATGTTTGACAATCTTGGCTTTACAAAATCTGAATTTAGAGGATAATTATAAGTTGAAAATACAACTAGTAGTGGCTAACAGCAACATTTTGGAAAACTAATCAATGAACATTTTTATAACTGGAGAAAAGAGAAACCGTAAAAGAAGCTCAGGTTAGTTGAGAACGATAGCCTTCACCTTACGGTTTTCCTGCTTTTTTAAAGTTCTCTTGTTTCCTATAAAATGAAGATATAATAGTTCCTACCTCACAGGGTTGTTGTGAGGCTCAAATTAAATGATGTATATAAAGAATTTTGTAAGTCTTAAAGCTCTCACTATATGCTAGCTCTTAGTATTTGCTGTTTTTCATATTTTTCATACAATTTAGAATTATCCAGTAATGGGTGCCAGAGTTTGGGTGGACTTTCAAATTACATTTCCTCAGGAAAATTATTTGCTTGGATTGGGTAAGTATTACTCTGAAGGCAGCAAAGAAATTTGTGAAAATATATTTTGGGCCCAAAATACTATAGTTTCCATTGGATATTAGCATATTAAAGGATTTAATAGTGTTTTGGAAGTTAGGGTTTTCATTTCAAAATGGAATTACGTTCTTGAGCTTAAAGCAAGGCAAATATTTAGAATTTAGTTATTCCATCAATCTTGGGTCAGAATTTAGAAAAAAGTCAATGTCCCCCATAATTCCTAGTTTTCTAGTTTTTTCTTTTCAAAGAAAAATAGGTGCTTAATGGGAAAAAAAAATTCTAGATTTTTTTTCTAAGCTTATAACATAGTGATGATCATTGAACTGGGAGGCAGAAAACTTCCCAGCACTTTGACTAATTAGGTATTTGACTTGGGGCAAGTCTCTCCATCATTTTAAATCTTCTATGAAACACATTTAAATTATTTACCACAGAATCCCAAGAACCTCAGCAGCCATTTAGTACAGCCTGCAGATGAATACTCGATATCCCCAAGAGTTCATCCCAAATTATCCTTGAATACCCCTAAATGAGGAAGATTTTCCTACTTCCCAAGACAACTAATTTTTGCTTTGGGATAGCTTTTATGGTCAAGATTTTTCATCAAGCTGGAATCTGCCTTTGTACAATTTCTATGTATTGCTTCCAGTTCTACCATCAAGGACCAAAAAACAAGCTTAATCCTTGGAAGTACTTCAAGACCACTATTGGGTTTCCCCTAAGTCTTATCCAGGCTAAAACATTTCCATTGTCTTCCATTGATCCATTAGTATAATCTCAAGGCATCTCATCATCCTGTCCACCTTCTTGTGGATGCATTCTAGTTGCCCTTTATTTGAATGTGGTACTCAGACCAGATTAGAATTCTCCATTATGTGCACTTAACCTGGGCAGAGTATAGTGCTTCTATCAGTTCTCATGTTCTGGATGTGAATTATGCTTTTTGACCCAAATAAAATTGAATTAATCTTTTTGGAGACCCATTGATCTAAAGGATCACCAGATATTTTACATGTGAATTTGGCCTGAAAGTTCCTGCCAGCTCTAATGTCTTATGCATGGTTTTCAAATATTCTTTTTGAAAAAGTTGTATTTTCCCTATGAAACTTGAAAAAAATAATGGCATTGGAATTATGAAAAATATTTAAGAGATACTGGTGTATAAGTTGTAGGTTTCCCATTAATCTTTTTAAAAGTTCAGTGTGAAGTCGCTATCAATACCTATTAAAATTAGAAAAAACTCATTGCTATATTGGGTTGCATATTTTGTTACAAGAGATCTTTGGCCCTAAAACCAATTGTTTAAATCATTTTACTTATGGGGAAGAATTCACTTTTCCATAATTCAGTTTCTTTTTCTGGTAATTAGCAAAATTATTGAGCTTAGGTTAGACAAAATAAAAATATGATTTAATACATTTTGAATGATAGAAACCTGATTAAGAAGCCTTCCTTGGATTGTAAATGTAGTAATTTCTTGAAATACTGAATAGATGGGGAACAGAGAACTACTTCCCAATGGGAAATTTCTTAAGTTTAAAACTGCAGCTTTAGGGAACACTTAAGGTTTTTAAAATTTAGCTTCCATAGTTATGCTAGTCACTGACACTCCCTCTTTAAGAGGCGTTGTTTGTCCTTTGCAGGAAGAGAATTGCACTCACAGGAAAGCTGTTTTCATCTAAGCTTTGCTACCTACTAGTGTGCAATTTTGGACAAGTAACTTCAAACTGTCTCAGTTTCTCCATCTCTAAAATGGTCATAAAAATACCTGTCATACTGTTAGACTCAATTAAGAATAATTTGAAAGTGTTTTTAAAATATTTTAAAATTTTAAGCTGCAGATTATTATAATAGATGCTTTATAAATCAGCTAGCACTCCATAATATGACCAATTCCAGTAGTGAAATTGACTCAGATTGTTTTTTTAAAATGTTTTGGATGCCTCTTGTTTTTGTATCACCTTTAATTTAGGAATATACCCATTTTCTTCCCCTACCCACTGGTCCATGGCTCACTGCTTTAAAAAAAAAAAAAAAGAACCAGCATATTAATAAGAGTGAGACTATGTGTGCACACATACCACACACATGATGTTCCATACTCTTAGGCTCCTATCTATGGGAAGAAGGGAGGGGGTTAACATTTTTCTCACTTTCTCTTGCCAAACTTGTTGACTGCCAATTCATAATTATACCTAAGAAGTCTTCTGATCATCCCAACACTGGCTGAGTGTTCTGATGGATTTTTATATAAAGAAAGTGATTAATAATTGCACTTGGAGTTTTGCCATTGAATTCTATGGGCAAAAAAGTGACATCTTCCATTTTCTTTTAGGAAACTTAAACATTTGATCTAAACATGTTACTTGTAATTTTTTTTTTTTAGCTTCGCTATGTGAAGCTTGTCATAAAGTAGTTTTATTTAAAGAAAGTATACAATACATATTTTATATCCTGCCATCATTATATAGTACTCCCAGCATATAAGTACATTTTTAATCTGCAAAATAGTAATAGTAAAATCTAGAAGCTTGAGTGCTATTCAAGACCTATTCAGAATTAAGCTTTATTTATTACTTAGTATTTGGCTTCTAGGAATTGAGTAGATGATACGTAACTATTAAGATGAAATTGCCCCATACCACAAATGTGGCAGTCCGGGGTTTGCATTTCTGGGGTTAGGAAGTACGATAGGAGATGGAACATTCAAGTAGTCATGAAATCTCCAAGCTTTGCCAGTGGGATGCAATCAGTGTATGGGCTTATCTGACTGAAAAGGTTTGCAATTCTTGTTCTGTCTTTTGGCTTAGTACCAACTTATTGAAGTTCAGAGAAACTCATCATTAGGTTGGCCACAGTGGTAAATTTCTCACCCATAACAACTTGAAAGACCATCCACTAAGCCATAAAGGGTCTATCCCTGACATTACAAGATGTATATCTACACCAATAAAATTTCATAATGAAGAGGCATCACAGATCCATAGTTTAACCCAGTGTGAGTATTTTCTTAAATTGCATCATTTACACTGATTTCTTGGTATAGTCAGAAATTTCATTGCCTGGTGGCCCAATTGGTAACGAACCTCTTAGTACTTAGACTGATAGATGTGCCAGGCTTTACTATATTCTAAATCTATGTGCAAAACTATATGCCCGGAACTTTTGTTGACACTGGTAAACTTTAAAATAACCCCATGGTCACCTTCATAAGAGCTTAATGTCAGTATATTCTTAGTACCAATATAAATTTGGCTAATAGAATAACAAAGGTTGTATGTCTATTAATGGAAGATTTCTTATATATCTTCACAGAAAACTTTTCTTTGCCCAGAGATAGTTATTTTGTTTTTAAATCATGAATTTGAATAATAAAATAGCCCTTAGTCTGTAAAGCTTTTTACATTTTATGATAACTATGAGGTGAATTGGATGTTACACCAGATTAATTTTGAGATTCAGCTCTAAGAAAATTGATATTTAAAGGAACATTAAGACAATTCTTTCCCCCTACTCCCATTTTTCTGTTCTAAGTACATCTTAAGAACAGTGGCCTTTTTTTTTTAATAAAAGCTTGTAACAGTGATTTTCATTTCAAATAAAACAGTGCCCTTATTCTAAAACATCTTTTATTGTGAGATGTTTTTGAAATGTCATAACAAAATTTTACATTGAAGGCAAGTCAAAAAAGATTGGTGGTTTAATCAGTGTGAAATTTCTTAAATGACAGATACTTCCAAATAGTGGGTTTTAAGAGTCCCTGTTAAGTACTGTGTTCACACTAAAAATGTGTGAAGCTTCTTTAACTATTTTTTCCCAATTAGCCACAAATTTTACTTCAGTAAAATTATGGAATTGCAGGGCTAGAAAGGCTTCTAGAGATTAGTTCCTTGTCTCTATTTTATAAATAGGGAAATAGGTCCAGATAGCTCACGGAGTGATCTAGAAGCAGAGCTGCTGCTCCTATCTTGTTATTTTTTTAAGTGGCTGGCTGCTGAATCTGTATAGCTGCTGTTAACCTAGAGGGAAAAATACTAACTTAAGAATTCTCTTTTGGGGGCATAAAGGACAATGGCAGTTTTTGATAGTATTTTAATCATAGAAAATAAAATACATTGTATTTATATAGCTTTCTTAACTCTGTTAAATTCATATACAGAAGTTGACGTCTGTACTTAGGAAACTTATGTAGGCTAAATAATTTGTCGACCAAGTTATCTACATTAAATCTAAAAGAATTAGCTTTTTAGTTTTGAATAGACTCTAGACCTGTCATTTATCTTTTTTAATATTTCTTAAATCAGACTTTAAAATTTTGGTAATGTAAGATTAGAAGGAGGGTATAGTGTGGAGGAAGTCTGGACTTGTGACTTCACATGTTTGGGAAATCTTAGTTGTGGAAACTCCCTGCATTGTGATTCAGATCAGGAACTTAGCAATAGCTTACAGTTTTAGTGTAAGTGACTTGACAGTGGGTCACACAGCCTGTTATGTGTCAGGCTCCCTTACTCCAAGTCTACTTCATACACATCATGCTGCTTTTCAGAATTGTTTATAAACAGATGCTAACATCCATAAATATTTCTAAAATAGTGTAGTTAAGTCTGTGACCCTAAGATCACAAAAGGTTTTTTAAAAATCAAAAGAAATTTGTGGCAGTTAGGTGACACAGTAGATAGAGGACTGGCCCTGGACTCAGGAGAACCTGAGTTCAAATTTGGTCTCAGGCATTTAATATCTGTGTGACCTAGGGCAAGTCACTTAATCCCAACTGCCTCAAAAAAAAAAAAATCATAAATTTGAAGCAAGTGCAAAGAATAACTTGCCAGTACAAAATGTATTTTAAGATCTAAAATATTTTAGTAATGACAGCTAAAAGTTTTCTAACCAGAGAAATCTTTTCATAGCATTTGGTGGAGAAAGGAGGTAGGTGGAATTGTACTTTAGTATTAGTGAATTTTATTTGGTCAAGTTGACCATTTTTGACTTAAACTGTTCAAGAAAGTTAGACTAAGCCAAGAATCTCCTGTGCATAAACAGAGGCCAAAGATTAGTTAAGATGTCTATCTTCATCAATGACTGCAGAGCAGTTCACTTAGGGAAAGTAAAGTAAATAAAAACATTGGAGCTTATATTCCTAAACTAGTCATTTCTCAACTAACTGTGTTATATAGGGAGATAACGAAAATATTTCTATTTGAGAACAGATTTTTTAAAATTAATTTATTAGTTTAGTTTCAGTTAACAAGATTCGATTCCATAGTTCCTTGACTTTCAAATTTCCTTTACTTCCCTCCCCCCTCCCTACACGACAGCTTATAGTTCCGTATAGGACAGATTTTTTTTCGATAGAACATTTATGTTCCTTATCTGCACCACCAAAAAGTGAAATCTGTTTGTAGTGTTTGGACCACACATATGAGAGTCATGAACCAAAGCAATGAGGTCTGGCCTGCCTTCCTATCCTAGGATTTAGTAAACATTTTCTTTAGTGATTGACATAGTAGAAAATCTACTATGGAGATAATTAACCATGAAGTTTAAAGATTATTTGAATTGGCGGTCTCAATGTTTCTGAAAGTTGACATGTTATCTGCAATAATGGTTGTTACCTTTATTCTTCACTGAAGTTGAACTCTATTGTGAACTCATCCTGGGTTGGTATGAGCCTGGGTTCTTAAATGCTGTATCAGGAGAGTGCAGGCTCTACCATGGAAAGATTTAGAGCAAGTAGTTGTTTACAGAATAGCCCATCCATGTGAAGGGTTGGCCTTGTAGGGTGATGATGGATTTTTTTTTTTTTTTGGCAACAGCATCTTATGAAGTCATCAACCAAAATGGTTGTAACATTTTGATGAAAGCACAGAGTATTATATATTTAAGTTGCCTTGATTTGAGTATAATTGATCTGGTAATTTTTCCATTCACTAACTAAATAAACCAGACCTTTTGGCTAAGTTAGTAACAGAACCAGACAGTGGAATTGACTCTTCAGCATTCCATCTCCAGTCTCTGTTCATTTGCAAAGACTGCTTCTTGTGTCTGAAATGTATTTCCTTCGTACCTCTTTCTTAAAATTGTTAGCTTCATTCAGAGACTACCTCCTAGGGAAGTCTTTTTCAGGCTTCCCACACACACATACCTTGTTTGTTCTGTCTGCTCACATTACCTTGTATTACTGTATAGGTTGAATGTCCGCAGTAAAGTGCAAGCTGGAGGGCATGGGACTAGTTTGTTTTTGTCTGTTAACTCTGGCAGCTAACAGTGACTTGAGCAGGTACTTAATGCATGTTGCCTGAGTTGCTTAGTCTATAATTTGCTGAATACATACGATTTTCAATTTAACTATCACCTCTTAAGCCCCTAATTATGTGTAAGATCCTGTGAGCATGAAGATAAAAAGGAAAAGCTGCTCCTGCCTGCAAAAAAGTTACGTTATTCTGGGGAATACATCATGTATAAAACAGATAATAAATATGCAAAATAATTTGAAGGAAAGGAAACTATCAACTGTGGGGCTCTAGTTAGGCCTCCAGTAGGATACTGAGCTTTTGTACCCAAGCTGTCTTGAAGCTCCTAAGCCTCATCTTTAAAGAGATGAAGAGGAAATGTGTTCCCAGCATGGAGAGGTTAGGAAGTGGAGAGGGGAACTGTGCAAAGACATTTTGGGGTTTAGCTAAAAGGGCTAGTTTTGCTGGAATGTAGATTACCTGAGGAGGAATAAATCCTCAGTCTGGAAAGGTGGATTGGAGTCAGCTTGTGAAGAGCTGTAAAAACTAGGCTGAAGAATCTTGGAGGCATAAGGAAGCCACTGAAGAGTTTTGAGTGTGTAATGGCAACCAGACCTGTGTTTTGGAAGTTGATTTTTGTCAGCTATGTGGAAGGTGGTTTGGAGAGAGAGATACTAGAGGAAGGTTACATAAGAAGTTACTGCTGTAGTAGAAGTGAATCATGATGAGGGCCTTTAACTAGGGTGGTGGTTATGTGAGTGTGGAGAAGGGTCCAGACTAGGAAGATGTTGAGGTGAAATGGATGAGACTTCGTATGTGATTTGATGGATTGGAACTCAGATTTGGAAGTCCTCAGTTTAGAGACTATGATTGGATCCATAGGAGTTGATAAGAGTACTAAAATGAAGTGTAGAGAAAAGGGCATTGAGGCCAGGTAAGAGAGTTTTAAGGGATACTAGAGACTGAGAAGGAATGGTCAAGCATGGAAGAAAACCCGAAGAGAATAGTGTCATGGAAGCCTAGGAAGGAGGAAGAATAGTCAAAAATTGTCAAAACCTGGAGAAATTAAGTAGTATGAAATCGGAGAGAAGACTATTAGAATCAGCAACTAAGAGGTCTTGTAACATTCTTAATTGTTATTCATAAATTCATATTTTTATAGGTAGTACTTTAAAACAGCAGTTCTTTTGTGAAAATAATTTATTTTTATTTCATGGAAGGTAAGAATGGTTTAAAAATGGTAAAGTATTTTCAGAAGTAAGGAATGAGTCTAAAGTCTAGAAAATTACATAGAAGCTAAACCATCATGTATATTTGCTTCAAGAAAATAACCTGGCATAGGAGGGACTTTATTATTTATATAATATGAGAAACTTGTTACTTATGAAGTAATTTCTCAACCAACAGTATGTAGTCAAACCACTGACTTGTTAAAGTTCAATATTAATTTAAAATGAGGAAAAAATGAACAGGAAAAAGACCGCTACAGTCTTACCTATTCAAATAAGTTATTGATACTGAAAAATGGGAAATGAAGGAAAGAAATTTCTATGGTTTTTTTTAACAGAATTTTGTGTTATGTGAATGGTTACTGTAATGAGACCAAAAAGAACTTAAATAATTTTTAATTAGCAAGTACCTGTTCTTATCAAAGGGGAGAGGTGGCAGCCAAAGGTAATGCTGGTTTAGGCTATACATTTGTTATAGCTGTATCTTATGGAGGAGGGAATGAAGATTATGAGTGATTTCACCTTATAAAATAAGCAGTGGAAGGAAGAATAGGTTTAACAAAATCTGGTGAGAAAACCAACTAAATTATTATCTAGAAAGCATTAAGGATGGAACTAGAAGGAAGAAGATTATAGAACGTTCTTACAAATGTTTTGCCATCAAGGACAGTAGAGAATACTGCACTTAACACTACATTTGAACTTCAGCCTTCCAATTCAGGATGTGCTGCTTGAAGTGGAAATGGTACTGAAGAAAACAAAGATAGTAAAAGCAACGCAGCTAGACCAAGTGTATTTAGAAGTCGGTGTTCGGAAGCAAGAAAACGGTGATAGTGTTGAGGGACTGGATCTTAAGGTATCCAAAGAAGGAGAAAATGAGATTTGGAAAAAATATTGGACTGTTTTTGACTGGGAAAAAAAGTGATTAAGAACATCATTAACTACTAACCCATATGATTACTTTCCCACCTTTTAATTAAAAAGAGAATATATGCATTGAAGGCATCCTTAATTAGGAAATTAGAAGGGAATAAGTAAGCTTTTATAAGTGATATTCAAGTAGAGCACATCTCTATAACAATTCACAAATGTACAGAAAAGTATCCTTTGGCATATGTGAAAATTATGCAAGATTCTTTTATAACAAGAGAAAAACCCTTGTTCAGTGATATACTGTTTTCAAGCCCACAGAAACGAATGGAGTCTCCTAGATGAAATCCATAATCACCCAAAAGAGTTTGGCTTAACTATCCAAGTAAGAAAAACCAAGTGGATGAAAAGTGCCTCTTGTCCAATAGTATTCAGTTGGATGGACCCCCAGTAGAGGGGTGTGAGTGTGTGTGTGTGGCCCTTTGAGCTTGCAAAAGAATGATGAGTTGGACCCAGAATTAATGGGAAGAAAAGAGTGGGCTGAATTGCCTTAGAAAGATTTCAAAGTTTATTTTAACACAAGTAATCTGGTATGTGTGACTGGAAGTATGGAACAGTATAGTCCTCAAAGCATTGACATTAGGGATCATCCCAAGGATAAATGAGAAGTGGTAGGTACTGGCTGTGAATAGAATGCAACACATTACAAACAAGGGGTTGTGTAAGAACAATGGTATAAATGGTATCATCAGAAATAAATGAAAAAAGATAGATTAATCATATAGTGAGAGAAGAATGAACAGTCTACATTGATTGTCAAGAAAATGTGAGTGAAATTAATCCCTAGAACACTGAATGAGATCTCCTTTGGTGAACACGTTTTTTCCACTTATGGGATTTGCATATTGCACAGAATTGGCTGGACAGAAACGAATTGGAATGATAAGCTCAATAAAGAGTTCATAAATCTATTGGAGTATATGTGGAATAATTCTTGATCAAGTGGTATCTAATTTATAAATCATAGGTTTAGGAGATTACCAAAACATTAGCTTTCTCTTGTATCCAGTCCTACCCAAAGCACCCTTCCTCCAGTGCACCAACCTCGCCTCTACCCTGTTCTTTCCTCTCCCTTCCCAGACTTTTCCTTTTCTCCCATTCTTTTTTTTAAAAAAAAGCTACTTTTGTCTTTGGTAATTTTGTAACAATCATGACATTTTTAACTTCAGAAGTTGAATGACAACAAAATTATTACATGTAACAAGTATGTTTGTATTGATTGACTTGTGTAATCGAATTGGACCTACCAAGATTAGTCATATCTGAGCATTTTTGCCACAGTATTTTATATTTGTTAATAGCATGATGCCAAACATTTCAATGAAAAGTGAAAATTCAGTAAGTTTGGCTATATTTGAAGATGCATAAACAGTTTATTAAAATTTTAATGTTATCTAGGTATTAATATGTTCTATAAGGAATTGAGATTTTTTTAAACCATGTATTCTAACTGCTTCTCAAAATAATATTGTTAAATACATAAACTAAAATCCATAGATTACAAAAGAAATCAATTATATTGAAATGCAGTTAGCAAAATGTTAAAAAAAAAAATCATGAATGCCAAGTTAAGAACTCCTGATTTAAACAAAATGATTATATAAAATAGAAGCTGTCATAATTTTAATTTAATAAAACTTGAGTATTGCCTCTTTCACTGAACATATTTTTTCATATTAATATTCTTAAGATTCTTTTAAGTTCATGAATAGTTCTTTTACAATTATTTTTACAATCGTGAGTAAAATTATAATGCAATGGCATAATTCCTCGTTTTCTGATTGTGTGTCTTTGTTCCTCAGACCAAATAAAATGTTACCCCTTTAATTTTGATATAACGAACTTATTCACTAAATAATCATAAGTAAATTGGCTTTAACAGACTTTTAGAAAGCAATAAAATGTTTCATCATAGGCCTGATATCTTTCATAGTGACCATAAATTTAAGTCATTATGCAGCTGTCAGGGATCTATCTGTGATTTAATGGCCTCATTTTTATTTGATGTTGACATCACTGTTCTACATCAATGAAATAAGAAGTTCAGACTAAACACACACACACACTTTAGCAGGACAGCATAATTTTGAGAGGTATATTGTGTGGAAACTTTTATGAAATATGTTTTAAGCAAAATTTGTTAAAATAAGTATTTCTGAAGTGTTTAACTTAAATGTGAAATTTGAATTTGGTTATCTCAGAACTGTATAGATTGCTTCCTGAGCAGAGCAAATATTAACCTTAAATTTATTGGAAATATTGATTTGCATATACTAAAAAATTATGGGAGAGTTCCAGTATGCATTTATGGAGGGCATACTACATTTGAATTCAGCTTTTTGCAGTATTAAAACCATTTGCAGGCACATATTACGGCCCTCTTTTGTATGTAAGGCTACATGGTGTAATAGAGAGCTGAGCTCTGAGCCACTATCACTTGGGTCTAGGTCCTCCCTCATGACCCAAACTGGCTCTATTACCCTAGGCCAATTACTCATTTATCAGTTCAAGGTTATGAGTTGTAGAGAAAATGCTAACTGATAGAGGGAATTCTTTTATCTTCTTTTGAATTTATTTTTGGGAGGTGTGTCCCTAAATGCATATATCTTATGATTTCTTTATAAAGGAGGTATTTTAAACATAATTTTTTATCTTTCTTTGACAGAATAAATATTTTGACTATTTTCCACATTACTCAAGTATCTGTATCTGTTCTAATTATATTTGGTATTTAGTTTGTGTCTCTAATGTAAAAGTATTTCTGTTATACATATTGAAATTTAAAATACAAAGCTGTTTAAAAAAAAATCACAAGTAAAACTGAATTCAAAGAGAATCTTTTGTGCTTCAGGGTTATCTATTATTTTAAAGATAACAACTTTTAAGGTAATCATCTTTGATTTTCACATATCTTGAAAACCTTTTCTAACAAACAGGATTATAATATCAACATGAGTTGAAATTCCCTGCAGCTGTCATTTCTCTCACTTTTACAAATAAAGCTTGGAGGCACAATTTCCAAGTAATTGAATTTCATTATTTGTGATCTTGGTGATGGGCAAATCATACAGAAACTTTATTCATATGAATACATACAGGGATCAGAACAAATCATGCCTTTATTCTGATGAAATTTCTTCCTAATAGAAAATAACCAGTTACACAATTCTAAAATTTTCATTTTTAATACGTAGAGACTGTGTTTAAATTACTTTAAAGTTCTTAGGCTATTCCTTTCATCCCGTTATGCTTCTCAGACATTTATGCATGATAGAAAATTTAAGAAAAATGTATTCTCAAGTCTAGACATATTAATCTTTAAATAAATTGTAAAAAAACAAAACACTGAAAACATTAAAAATGTTTTAAAATTTAAATTTAAAAAATCCTTTTTTTTTTGTCTTTGCTAAGGAAAAGAAAAATATCACCTAAAAAAACATTCCTAAAACATGGTTTAGAATTGCATTAGCTTTCCAGGTACAGTGTTAGGCCCTCTAGAGTACTTTCTTCTAAGAAAAAATATTATTGCCCTTGAGGTGGAATTAGATACCTAAAGGCCATTTGGTCTGTTCTTATTCTTCAAGCCAAGTGGCTGGGTGGTGCAGTGAATAGAGCACCGACCCTGGAGTCAGGAGTACCTGAGTTCAAATCTGGCCTCAGACACTTAACACAAAACTAGCCTTGTGACCTTGGGCAAGTCACTTAACCCCAATTGCCCTGCCTTCCCCCCTCCAAAAAAAAAAAGGTAATAGGAAATAAGTAGGTAATAGTCACTTAGTTTTTTTAACAGAAACCTTAGGTAATTGCCTATGGCTGCCTATTTTGTTGTTTTAGTTTTTCTTACATCTAGTTGAAAAGTCTGTTTTTTGAGCTCATTTCCTTTATTCTGTCTATAAAGCACAAACCTCTTATGTAAAGCCAATCGTTCAGTTGAATGTTAAAAAATCCAGTTTTTCATGGAGACGTTTTGCTATCATATAAGCATAATATTTGATTGAAATTCAGCACTTTTATTCTAGATCTTATATTATTTGTAGGCATTTATGCAAATAGAATGTCTCATATAAATGGAACCAAATTGATCATTGTACACATATTATTTTAAACCCCAAAATAAAAATTATATAAATACATCATCACTAAATGGTTCTGTTTACATATAGGATACTATATGTATATGTATGTATGTATACACAGACACACACATATATGGATCCCAGTGCTTGTAATATTCCTCATATTAGTTTAAAAGATCATTAATATATCTTGACAGGCAATATGGTACAGTAAATAGAGCGCTGGCCTTGGAAGCAGAAACCTAGGTTGAAGTTCTGCTTCTTCTACATATTAGTTGTATAACTTTCAGCATGTCATAACCAATTAGGACCCCAGACAACTCAATACAAGTAAGTTCCAGATAAGCTGAAAGTTTGCCAGTCAGAATTGGTAGAAGGGGTAGGCTCCTCACACTGATAAAATCATAGTTTGGTTCCCCTCCTCCTAAAGAACAGGAAGTTGTTTTTTTTTTTTCAATAAGTTTAGTTATCCCAGCTAGACTGCAGTAAATGGTTTAATAAATGTTTATTGAATTATTGAAAACTTACTTGCCAACCAGTCATTAATTTTTTCCTATGGGTTCTTCCAATCCACTTTTTAAATTCCTTTAATATAACCTTCTTAGATATCACCCCAAATTGGATGTTTAATAACTATATAATTCATTAGACCATATCCCTTGATATTTTTATTTATTTGAATTTTTAAAAAATTGTAACACAAGATACATGTACATTGAAAAAGTAAAATTCCTTTCAAATAATACTCATGTTATTAAATATTTAATATTGTCTATTATTCCTCCCAATAATATAATATAATACCATTTTTTCAAAACATATGAAGTTTACTAAAGCTTTCATGATAAGCATCTATTTGGTAGTAAGTTTTTTAGTCAGATTGTCATATTTTTGTTTTAAATTGACTTTGAATTTTCAAAGAGTATTCCGTCAGTAGGACAAAATTCAGAATTGACGTTTTATTTGGGAAAAATTGGGTATGTTCCTATGTATGTGTTTTATACAAATTGTCAAGGAATTTTAGCTTAAGTATTTCTAAAATATTCTCTAATGGCAAATTGCATGAATTTCTCCATTAAGATTTAAGTAATTCTTTTCAGAGTTCTCATCCCATTTCTATGCCCAGGATTAAAGTTTTCTACAGTTAAAAACGTTTAGCTATTTGTGTTTCAATTCAGCACTAGTACTGTGTAGTTCAACTACATTTTCAAAGCGAGATGTTCATAGCAATCAATAGGTCTTTACATTTTTATTTCATCCATTGCCATAGTAGCATGTCTCAACTATTAACATAGTACATAAAACTAATATAAATTTAAACTAAAAATTTGCTGATCATTACTTACAGGTTCCTAACTCAGCCTACTTTTTAAAATCTCCTCACATTTGCCTAAAATGGATCTCTTCCATGCCCAAAATGGATATCATTCTCTGTCGTTCTCTATTGAAATCAACATGATCCATCTTGTTCATGAAGGTTTCCCTGAATCCCCTCATATCATGATCTTATATCTAGTGCAAACTGAATCTTCAGTATAGCTCTAAGGTCTCTATACTTAACTACTTTCTGAATACATTGTATTTATTTCTGCCTGTTCCTCTGAATATGATTTTTTGCTTGGAAAGTTATTTATAATTACCTCCTTTTGTTTTTAATATTGATAATCACAATTACCCTCATTATACTAATGAGGAAAGAAGTCCAGAGATGTGATATGACTTCCCCCAAGTCCCTTTTTTTGGCAAATGTGCAGTTTTGTTTATTAAAATTAATTACCAACTGGAACTGAGTCATCCTGAGGAAATATAATGGAAAGGTTAATTTGCACTGTGCTGAATTTTGAGTATGATATAATAGACACAGTTATGATACTGTCTCCAACTTTTTCCTCCTTTCCTCCAGTCTATGACAAAGGGTGGCATTTCTTGCCAATGCCAGTCTTTTCCATGTGTATTTGATGCTGTTCTCTTCTGTCTTTTTCAGCAGATTACAACTACAATCTTTTCTGCTCTTAAATCTTCAACTTCTCCCTATATATTGGGCTCTATTGTCTTCAAACATGCCCAAGTCTCCCCCATCTCTAAAAGTCTTTTGCTAGATGCCACCATTCCCCTAAGCTATCATCCTATAGTTCTCCTTCCTTAGCTAAATTCCTTGAAAAAATTGTCTACATTCATTTCTACTTTTCCTTTCAAATTACCTTTACAGTCTGGCTTCTGACATCATTCAACTGAAATTGTTCTTTCCAAAGTTACCAGTAATTTCTTAATTGTCAGATCTGATGGTCTTTTCTTAGTCTTCTTTCATTTTCACCTCTTTGCTACATTACACAGGCTGGACTCTTCCCGGTGTTAGACCCTTTTCTTTTGAAGACTTTCTCCTTTCTGGGTTTTCTCTTTACAATTGTCCAAGCATTGTTTCTCCTTTCCTGGCTGATTATCCATATCACAATTGTGATTTCCCAAAGCTAAGTCATAGGCCCTCTTCTCCCTCTACTTTCTCTCACTTGGTAACTTCATTGGCTCCCATGGGTGTAATTATCATCTCTATGTACATGACTTAGCCATCTGTATATTTAGCCGTAGTCTCTCCCTGGACTGTCATTCTTGTATCAGGAATCTCCTATTTAACATTCCAAACTGACTGTTCTGGAGGCATCTTAAACTGAACAAAATTGGATTCTTTTATCTTTCCCCCAAATTCTCTTCCTATCTTCCAAACTTCCCTACTTAAATCAAAGGCACCAGCATTCTTTCAGTCTCCCAGGTGTATAACCTTGGAGTCATCCTTGATTCCTCATCCTCCCTTACCCCACATGTGTGGTTGCCAGATTTTGCCTTTTGTGTGTCCTTAACATCTCTTGCCTCTTATCCTTTCTCTCCATTCATACTACCTTAGTGGTGAATCCTTAGTTCAGGCTCTCATTACCTTTTACCTAGATTATTGTAATAGCCTCCTAATTGGTCTCTCTGCCTAAGTCTCTCGCCACTCCAGTCTGTCCTATACAGTATTGCCATTGTAATTTTCCTTAAGCACATATTTGATCCTGACATTTTCTCTTCAACTCTGTGTTATCAAGTCCCTCTCTTCCTTTAAGAATCAACTAATGTGCCATCTTCTGGACAAAGGCTTTTCTTATCCCAAATGGTAACTGCCTTCTCTTCCACTTTACTAACTTATATATGCAGTGTATCCCAAAAGTCTTAGTGCACCCGGCAAGCTTAAAACCATACCAAGACTTTTGGGGACAAACCATCTATTTATTCACTTTATATGTACTTGCCTCTGCTCCTAGAATATAAGTTCCTTATGAGGAGGCATATTTTTGTTCTTATATCCCCAGCACCTAGATAGTGCCTGGCATGTAGTAGGCACTTAATAATACTTATTGCTTTTATTTGTTCTGTTATATAGGGACGAATGCTTTGTTTTGATTTGGCAAAAATCCAGATATCTAATTTTCATTTTAAAAAAAAATTAGGCCCCCCCCGTTCTATATTATCATATTTAAATTTGAATTTATGTTGCATGTATATATATAAATATATATATATAGTCTACATTCTTTTCATTTTTTCATTGTAAATGCTTGGAATAATTTTAATTGGAAATACCTTACATAACAAGAACTACAGGATATTTTTCTTCCATTCAGTAGGTTCTGTTTCCATTTATTTAATTACTTTCCAAAATAGAATGAAAAAACAATGGAAGAAACAAAGATTAATTCTAGTCGTATGTAATATACATATATACATACTAAATATATAAACATAAAGATGACTAGATTTTTATGTCTTATATAACTTAGCCTCTTAAATAGCAGTCTTTATTCTGAATGCCCCTGCGTGGACTGAATTAAATACAAACTACCTAATCACTTTAGTAGCATAACTTTTCTTGAGTCATCCAGTCTGTATTGAGATTTTGTTGATAGAAAAGGACAGTCATGAAAAGAAAAAGCTATCTTCCAGTATAGGTAGGGAAGTATTTATATGACTCTGAATAGCTTTCTTATGTACAACTGTTGTTCTATTATTTTTCATGTAATATTGTTATCTATTAGAACTTATTTGGTGTTTTAAAAGTTTTTGGCCGCAGTGAATAGAGCGCCGGCCCTGGAATCAGAAGGACCTGAGTTCGGAGCCGGCCTCCGACACTTAATCCGCACAAACAAAAACCTAGCCGTGTAACCTTGGGCAAGTTACTTAACCCCAATTGCCCTAAAGGGGCGGCTAGGTGGCGCAGTAAGAGCGCCGGCCTCGGAGTTGGGATGACCCGAGATCAGATCCGGCCTCAGAAAATGAGCACCCACGCATAAATAATGACTAGCCGTGTAACCTTGAGCAAGTTACTTAACCCCAATTGCTTTAAAAAAAAAAAGTTTTTGGCCAGTTTTAATACTTTCTTAACTTGAAGTGAAGACTTAACAGGAGTATTCTGTCTACATCTCCTGACCACTGAATGTTTCCAGAACAAATTTTAAAATTTATTCCTACTTTTTCTAAGGCGTTGGTTCTTAACTTGGGGTTCATGGATATATTTCAGGAGTCTATGACCTTTCTTGAGAAACAAATCATTTATTTCAATATATTTGATTTCCTTTGTAATTCTAAGCATTTTATTTTATTCATTTAGTAAAATATTATTTTGAGAAAGGTTCTGTAGGTTTCACCTGGCTGCCAAAGGGGTTTATAACAAAATAAATGAAGCGTTCCTGTTTTAGGGGGCAAATTTGCAACATTCTCTATATGTTTGGTTGATAAAAAGCAGCAGGATCAGGAAACCTGGTCCTCTGAAGAAATTCTAAGCATCTTCACTAGAACACCAGTGAATAAACTTAGCCTTGCTAGCTGTTGGGTTGTAGAGATGGGGTCACAATAGAACTTCAGTTTGGTTGTTTAAAGTTATAGCCTAAACAAACAACTGGTCACTTCTCAAAATACCCAAGAATGCTGGAAAGAGAATATTGGCTTCTGTTTATGAAACCTAATCCAGGTATCATCCCCAAGGGCCTCCCAGCCCAACCCTCAGTCTTGCTAAATTCTTTAACATTATATGAAATGTTCAGTAGGCTTGTGACAGAAAAGGTGTATCCTTGTTTTTATCAATGGTACCACCAAAATAGTAAAATCACAGCATTAATTTTCTTTTAAAAAATTGAGCCATTAAAATATATTCTGCATCTAATTGTGTTTTCTTACTTTTGGTTATAATTAATATTTTCTTATTTTAGTTTTTTTAACTCAAAAGTTACTAACACAGTATCCATCTTTGTGTATGTGTGTGTTTATATATGTGTATGCATTAAGACCAATATAATTTATGACAACTTAAAAAGGAAAGAACCCTGAAATTCGAGTCAGGAGAAATATTTAAATATAGATTCTTGAACATGGGCAAATCCCCCTCTTTGAACATTAGTTGCCTTATCTCTATGAGGGTAGTTCACTGAAGAAAGTGCTGGACCTGGAGTCAGAAAGACCTGAATTCAAATTCTGCCTCAGACACTGATCATGTGATGCTGGGCAAGTTACTTAATTTCTTAGCCTCAGTTTCCTCATCTGCAAAATGGTATAACAACACCTGCCTCCCAGGGTTGTTGTGAGGATCAAAGGAGATAAGATTTATAAAGTATTTTGTAAACCTTAAAGTGGTATATACATGCTAGGTATTCTTATTACTAATCTTTCAAGTACTATACTATTCTTTCGGTGATATATAAATTTGAGAAAATTAAATTTCAGTTTGTATGGCAAACATTAACTTTTAATAATTATCAATATTAAGCAAGGAGATTTCCTTCCTAAACAATTTCAAAATCCATTTCTTGTCTCCAACAAATAATTTCCCATCTGGTAGCATTTCTCTGGTTTCCCTTGTTGATGTAAAGAGGATGTGATACCTATGTAGCCAGTGTGCATTTTTAGATCCTCTGTCTATTTGCCCTTTCTCAAAATTCTTAAGGTATATCCCAAACTACATTTTACACTTGAATATTGTGGTATGCAGAATGTCTGCTTCAGAAATTAAAACTATATATCAGATACACGGCATGAGGAACATGTGATTTAGAAAATAAGTATTTAAGTTGGGAAACACACAAGCTAATAAGATCTCTTAGCCTCAGAATTCTAGCTTAAGTAGAATTTTTAGTCCATAGTCTATCCCCTTCCTTGCTAGATAGTGATATCCTTTTTTAAACAAAAAAGATTTAGGAAAATTATGTCCTGTCTCTGCCTGATATAGGTGATCTAGAATACAGTCATAATCCTAGTAATATTCGTAAACTAAATGATTTAATTTTTGTCAAATAGATTGAATTGTAATTTCAAAAGGAATGGTGGCTTAAAAAATGACCTACTTGCAAGTATATGTGTATATGTATTTATGGGCAGTTAGGATCATTGGATCATAGATTCAGATCCAGGAGTTCAGCATCTATTTCAACCCTTTTATTCTACAGATGAAGAAAAAGAACCAGATAGGTGAATGACTTGCCCAAGGTTACATAGTTAATATATACAGCTGAGGCAGGATTTGAATTGAAGTTTAAGTACAAATATGTAATTCAGTATCTCAGTAATTCTAAAAGGTGAGAAGGGTTGAAAATGGAGGTTAAAAATGAGTAAATCAACCCTAAAAGACTTAAGAAAAAAGTAGAGATTTACAGCAATTTAGAGTGATCATGTAACTGAAGCAAAGAACTGATATAAATGAATGTTTTTGCATTGTGTTAAATATCTAATGCTTATCAAATTTCTTGCGTTCATTTCAAAGATAGGGTTGACCAAGTTTAGATAAATGAAATTTAAAAATTGTAAACATTATGATCATTTCTTTATTCAGGTTTCAAACATGAACCTATATCATCTCACCTGCTTCTCAAATTCATGCCAGGGGGATGTGGTTCTTTAAAAATAAAATACACTTAGGAAATGGTAAAATACAGCATATAAAAGACTTTGAGGGTCAAATTACAAATATGAATTGTGTTTTCTTGACTAAAAATTTGGAGTGAAGAATGAATTAAAATTTGTAGGACAATAGATTGTCAGGTGGAATGGTGCACATATAATGTCTGACCCATCATTTGTACTGGTGAAAGATTATTTTGATAAGGTGGTTTTGGTGGGACATTTTATTTTAAAGAAGAATGTGCTTGGTATTCAGGGTTTGCAAAATGAGTTTTATAAGCTTTCAGGATTAGTGATCTTCACTGATAATAGATTCCTTAAGAATCAAGCAACTCAGCCTTGCAGCCTTGAAGTCAATGCCCTTTCCCTCACCCTCCACTCCACACTATCTAATCAGTTGCCAAGTCTTGTAGATTTATTTTGTCTTGACACTATTTCTTCCATACCCTTCATTTGGCTCATTTTGCTGCTTTCCCTGTTCAAGACCCATCACCTCTTGACTGTACGATTTTACCCTCTTAATTAACCTCTACATCCAGTCTACCCCTTTTCCAATATATCGTCTACACAGCTCCCACAGTTATATTTCTAAAACAAATCTTGAGTATGTCACTGCCTTACTCAAAAATCTTCATTTGTTCCCAGTCGCTTTAGGATAAATACAAAGTAATTTGGGGGGGGGGGGTGAGGAGAGAGACAATAACAGTAGGGAGAAACAAAAGATCTCTTATAGGAGGTAATACTTGAGGTGCTCTTTGAAGGAAGCTAGAGATTTTAAGGAGAAAGCGAGTAGGTCATCCATCCTAGGCATGGAGAGGACAGTCTGTGCAAAGAAGGAATGTCACAGGTGGGTAACAGTGAGGAGTCTAGCTTGACTGGACAGTAGAGTGCCTGAAGGGAGGGAGCCTAGTGGAGATAAGGCAAGGATAGATAGGCACATTGGCCTTATGTTGTGAGGAGCTTTAAGTGTGAAATTGATTCTTTTTGTTATTTTAGTTGTTATTCTAGTTTGTATTTGATTCTAGAGGAAAGATTGAGTGACATGGTTGGACCTGTGCTTTAGGAACATCTCTAGGCAGTGTAAGAAGGGAGTGTGCCAGGGAGAACACTTACCCTATTTCAGTTATCCGGGTGATGGATGAGAACATCGACTCCAGTGGTGTGTCGAGTGGAAAGAAGGGGATGAATGTGAGAATCAGTAAGACTTGGCACACTGATTAGATATGTGAGGTAAGTGGGAGTGAGCAGTTGAGACTGACCAAATTTGTAAATGTGGGTGACTAGAGGATGGTGGTGCCCTCAACAGAAATTTGGGAGTTCAGAAGAGAGGATAAGTTTGGTCAGGGGAGAAATAATAATTTCTGTTTTGGACATAATATTATTTATATGGTGCTTTAAGGCTTTCAAAGCACTTTACATATGTCAACTCATTTGGTCCTCACAATAACCCTGGGAGGTAGTTGCTATTATTCTCATTTTGCAGATGAAGAAACTGAAGCAAATAGAGGTTAAGTGACTTGCCCAGGATTGTATGACTATTTGAACTCAGGTCTTTCTGGTTCCATGTCCAGTACTAGCTACTGCACCACCTACCTGCTAACATATTGAGTTTGAGATGACTACAGGACATGCAATTAGAAATGTCCAAAAACAGTTGGTAATATGGGATTAGAGCTCATGAAAAGGACTTCGCCAGAATATGTATAGATCTGTGAGCCATCTGCAAAGAAATGAAAATTGGACCAATGGGAACTGATGAGGTCACCAAATGAGAGAATGTAGAGAAAAGAAATTATCCCAGAACAGACTTAGGGAGCACCTACGTACAGTGAATGGACCAGCAAAGAAGGGAGGAGCAGACAGGTAGGAGAATCAGGAGAGAATATTACCACAAAACCCTGGAGAAAAAAAAGCATATTTAGGAGGAGAATGTGGTCAATGCTAAGTACAAAGGAGACATAAATAAAGATGAGGAATGAAAAAAGACCCATCAGGTTTATCAATTAAGAAATCATTAATAACTTTGGAGAAAGCCATTTCAGTTGAGTGATGAAGTTAGAAGCAGGCTGCATGAAGCTGAAAAGTGAGAGGAGAGGAGGTAGAATGAGCTTCAGGTTACCCCCTCCATGAAGGTATTCAAATAGAGTGTTGACAACCACTTGTTAGCTGTTATGATTTTTTTAGAGTGGATGGTTCCTGAAGAACCTTCCCAATTCTCAGATTCTGTGAAGTGGAGGCAGTGAGTATAGACAACTTTTTTTTTTTAATGAATTTGAGTCTGTAAAGCAAGAGACATGTAATACACAATATCTGAAGGCCTTTCATGTGGCTGAAGATTAGACACCTCCCCCACCCCAACCTAGTTCCAGAAGGCACAACTAGGAGCAATGGATAAAAGTTATAAGAGAAAGATTTAGTCTTAATATATGACAAAGCATCCATTTAAAACTTAGTGGGCTGCTTCACCGATAATGAATTCCTTCACCCAATATCATCAAGCAAAGACTCAATGATCATTTTGTGGGTATGTGATAAAAGAGATTCCTTATTCAGGTACTGAATTAAAATGGCCTCTGAGGTCCTTTTCAATTCTGATCCTGTGAGAGTAAAGAAACCAAGTGTTAATATATGGAATGGCAGTCTTATCTCTACCAACATCACCACCAAGATTTCTGTTTAGTTGTGAAGGATGGATAACATAATGGACAATCAACTCCCTAACATTCAAAGTAAAAGAGATATTTTGAATATGGCAAAATATGCTTGCCAATCAAATTATCCCTGAAAATTGCAAAAAAATAATGATAAAAGGAAATTTTTTGAATAAAGGTATATTCATTGATTCATGTTTTATGCAGGCAGGACTTTTACATTATCAAGAAGAATTTTTTAAAAGTTAAAAATTAAAGAACAATAGAGAATTGTGTTATATTAGAAACATAGTTTGCCCATTCTGTAGTTGCATATGAGGGGTTAGGTAAATGAATTATCTCCATTTCCTTGAATGTCATTTAGGCTATCAAGTAGGAAATTCATATACTCAGATATTCAGGTTAGTGGTTTGCAAATATAGTTTTTGTGACATCCTTAGGTATTTCCATGTTTTGAGGTATGACAAAACTCCAACAACTTTGAATATTTACTGATAGAAGTATTTCAAACCAAAAGGAATACTCTCCAAGTTAACTCCAAGTAAAAAAAAAAAAAAGATTTTTTTACTATTGGAATTTTTAAGATTATTTTTAAAAATCAATTTTTTACTTATTTTGAAAAAATATATACTAACAAGAAAGTCTATGTATTTACACCATAATACTGATCTGAAAGAATCCCACCAAAACAGTTTAATGTCTGTATGACACATAAGGCCAAGGCCAAGGCAATTTGTGAAATGGAGTATTGGCAAGCTTCATAGTCATTCAGGTTAAAAGTGTTCCTGAGGCATTGGAATAATCATTTTTGTTTATTTACATTACCTAGTGTGCCTGGCAGTTGTTTCATTTCCTTTGGTTTTGTAGGCTAGGCTAAGAGCATTAGGATTTCTTTGTCTTTAAGTACTTTAAAATTGGAATAGTTAATTCTGGGGGGAAAAGTTTTGTGTGTGTGTTTAATGGGTCTCTGAAACTGCCCTCCCAGGACGATCTTATTTATTCTCAATTCCAGTTATCTTTTCTATATCCTTTGTCTCCTTGCCATATTTGATGCTATTGACTATTTTTTCCTTCTGGAAAATCTTTACTTCCTGGTCTCCTTGATCTTACCCTTTCCTGGTTTTCCCACTTCTCTGCACCTTCTGTTTCCACTATTCACTCCCTAATTGTGAGCACTCCCTAATTAGTTCTTAACCTTAAAAAAATATTTACACCTATTTCCTCAAAACTGATTCCTTCTTATATCTTTGAGTGTACTTATTCAGTTAATTCAATTTATTCTGCTGATGTTTAAAAAAAAATTATGTTTGCTAGCATAAGCTCCAGTCCCATACTTAGAGTTGCTAATTAGACATTTTCCATTTTGCTGTCTCTGTCCCCTGAAATTCAACATATAAAAAAAAAATTTACTTGTCTCCCTAACAATAGCCCTTGTAATCCAACTTCCATAAGTTAATTTAATTTAATTAAGTATTCAAAGTAATGCAGTAAGCAAGTGAAGTTTGATCTTAATTCATTTGAAAGTATAGGGGGCGGCTAGGTGGCGCAATGAGTATGGCGTCAGCCCTGGAGTCAGAAGGACCTGAGTTTGGATCGGGCCTCAGACACTTAACACACACACAAACAAAAACCTAGCTGTGTGACCTTGGGCAAGTTACTTAACCCCAATTGCCATCCAAAAAGAAAGTATAGCTCACAATCTCTAAATTAATGCTCACTTAAATCATATGCATCATCTCAATTCACCAAGCATTTACTAATTGTCTATGTACCAGGCACTGGGGACACATAAAAAAATGTTACAGAAAAAAAAAAGTTCAGAGGAAGAATCTATTTGGGGAGAAGATAAATTCCAATTTGTACATGTTGAATTTGAGATACCTAAATGGCATCCAATTGGAGATATCCAGCAAACAGTTGGTGAGATGGGATGGGATGTCATTAGAATTAGGATTGGACGTGTTGATTTAGAAGCTGTGTGTTCAGGAGGAGTAGATGAGATCAACAAGAAAGAGGATAGTGAGAAGAGAAAAGAGAAGCCATGATGAACAGAAAGTTAGTGAAATTTGGGGACTACATTGTAAGCCAAAATTATTTATCTGAAAACACCTGAAAATAAAGTCTGTTAGGATCAAAAATTGTACTTTTAAGCTCCCCATAATTGACTGAAAACTCCATTTGTTTGAATAATTTCCAAAGTAAAAAGTGATAACTGATCAATTTGTGGTATAGTGGAAAAGCACTGAATTTGAAAGATTGACCTAGAATGTGTAATTTTTAGAAACAATCCATAAAAGCTATTACTGTATTATTTAGGATAAATGTGATTTATTCCAATTAGTGAAGAGACTGACATTACTCAGAAAGTCACTGACATTTTAATTTTGTACTTCGATATAGGTAAAGGAGCAGACAGGCAAAGTATTTGATATGGTACAATGTGATGTAATCAAGATTATTTTGTACAGCTTTTCAAATTATATGTCTAGGCCTTATATGTGTGTATACATACATACATATATATGTGTATATGTATACATGTATATGTCAAATTTCTAAATTGGATTTTTATTTTTTTACCACCTTTTAAAGAAAATCCACTTGTAGAAAGTTATTTAAATATGTCTTTAATTTGTGTACCTTAGCAATTTGTTTTTATTTTTATTTTTTTGCTTTTTGGAGGGCAATTGGGGTTAAGTAACTTGCCTGAGGTCACACGGCTAGGTTTTTGTTTGTGTGTGCATTAAGTGTCTGAGGCCGGATCCCGAACTCAGGTCCTTCTGACTCCGGGGCCAACGCGCTACTCACTGCACCACCTAGCCGCCCCTACCTTAGCAATTTTTAGAGAATGCAATTATAATTCTTTTTTAGGGGCATAAATATTTTAATATAACATGGTTAGGTAAATTTTATTATTAAAATTGAATATGTAAATCACTATATAATCAAACATTTTAAATAAAAACAACTATAGAAGTCTTTAAAAATAATGGAAATGAAGGAAATAAAGTATCATAAATTGAGGGCAAAGTTGATCTTATTAATTTCAAATGCCAGATAAGAGGTACCTTAAACATATTCTGGGCCAACTTCCTCATTTTGTAGCAGTGAAGACAAGATTGAGGTCCTCAGGTGACTTGCCCAAGTTCATGCAGAGCTGATAGAGCCACACTATGAAATGCTATCCTTTTGATGATAAATCCATTTTTCTTTGCACTATGCCATACATACATACATACATACATACATACATACATACATATATATATATATATATTTTTTTTTTTTTTTAAACTTCAAAAGTCAATCAGAATGAGATTTTTGGCCATTTGTGGAGATGCTTCTAACCACAAATTTGCTCCCCTGGGATTCAGAGGAAGTAAGAGATGTCAAGATGATCTAGGAATGGAATTAGGGACACAAATCTGTGGGTCTAAGGAGGGAGCACATCTGATATTTATATGTGTTTTGATGGTTTGCAAAACACATAATTCTCATTTAATCCTGACCAAGGTGTTTTGATGAAGGTGTTACCACCATTTTGCAGATGAGGAAACAGGCTCAGAGAGGTAATTTGTCCAGGGCTAAGCAATTATTAAATGTCAGAAGGTATTTAAAGGCATAAAAAAAAATTCATTTTCTTTGCTGGATACTGTATGTTAGTAAGCTAAGATACAAAGACAATCCCTATTCTCTGAGAATTTATATTCTATAGGGAAACTAGAGAAAGAGCATGAATCTATCCTTATATAAACTCAGAGTTTTCCTGTAATTCCATAATGCTATGAAAATGTAATTGGAAAGGCAAAATTGATTAAATTTCTGTCACATAATAAACTTAAAGACCTGCTATATTCATGTGGTCCACCTGGTTTCTTCCTAGGCATTGCTATATAGAGCTATCTGCATACAAGATTCATTGTTTAATATGTCCTAGAGAACCATTCTGTATTAATTATACACACTGATAATAATGCTTATGGCCACAATATTTTTAAAAATTAAATCATTTTTATCTTTTAACATGATCTCAGATTTGAAGATAAATTCTTTGAAAATTTGAGGATGAAAAATGTTGATCAGAATGCTAGAATCTGGCATATCAGAGTTTTTTAAAATCCTTAAAATTATTATTTCACAGGAGTTCATACTAATATGTCTATAGAAGGAAATTGTAATATATTTTCCATAAACTGAATGCTTATACCTCTCTTAGGTCTTCATGCACAGGGCAGAACAAATATAATAAAGATGCAGTATTCCTTTTCTTTTAAAATAATCCTTGAAGACTACCACTAATAAAAATGCTCATATACATAATAGATGGCACTCTACTAAGATACCAGTTTATACTTAAAATAAGGAAGAGGGTATTTGGTTAGAGGGGATAGATTTTTACATCTTTCAAAATGAAAGTACAAATTCTACCATCAGCAAGAAAATTAGTTGTATATGTTAAACTCACATGACAACTGAAGTTGCAAAAAGACAATTTTTCTTCTCAAAATGAAATACTTGATTTTTAGCCAATGCACTAAATCTTTGATATTACTGAAAACAATGACTTGTACTTTCCGAAATGACCTTAACTACCTTCTTTGCCTCATTCTTTTTTCACTTTAGAAGCACCCCAGATACTTATGGAAAGAGCAAATGGTGAAGTTTTATGCGATACTTTTGTCATTGTATACATATATATGATTTTTAAAACAAAAATGTCCTTTTTTTATCTTGGGAAGGATAAATGGTATCGTAAACACATTGCAGTAATTGTCTAGACAAAATTAGTTTGAGTAATAAACTCCAGTAGCATTTATGCTAGTATATCCATCAATCAGAAAGAAATATTCCAAGATGCTATGAAAAAAATTGTTTACTTTTTAATAATGTTTTTAAATGGCACTTCCTACTGGTACTGTTCATTAATTGATCAAGATTTAGCCTAGAGCAAAGGTTTTTCCCCATGCCCCTTGGAGCTTAGTTTCTGAGATATAAAAAATCCGTAAACCAAGCATCAGGAGAGAATAGTAAAAGCCACCATTTAATAATAGCTAGAATTTATATAATGCTTTAAGATTTGCCAAGCACTTTACAAACATGATCTCATTTGATCACCACAACAACCCTGAGAGGTAGGTGCAACTCCAGACCTAGTGCTTTATACACTAACTGTATCTACTCTAATGAAAACCTAGGGTGGAAAACATGGAAGATGAGAAGGGTGTTCAGCAGTGACAAAAGTACTAGCTACATCAGCATGAATGAAGTGTGAGAAAAATCTGTCACAGCTATGGTCCAGGAATATTTTGGAAAAAAGTAGGTTCAGTTGAATGATGAGTCAGCTACCAGCTGCAGATTGTTGAGGACATGAGACAGTCATCCATTCTATATAGTAAAAATTATAAAAGCATGATTACATTATTTTACCACCACCAATTAATCAACACATATTGATTAAATGCCTACTATGTGCAGTCACTGCTAGGCACTGGGAAAACAGACAGAGAATGAAACAATCCTTATATTCATAACATACATTATAATGGGGAAGGCAACAAGTGTGTTGTTTAAGTAGATACAGAATAGATAAAGTGAATAAGTACAAAGCTATATTCATATAGTTTGGGAGAGAGAGCAGTAGCAATTTTGGGAATCAAGAATGGCATCCTGCAGAAGGCAGTGCTTGAGCTATATTTTGGAGGAAGAGTTGAGGAAGGCGTGTATTCTAGGCATCTGAGACAGTGTAAAGGAATTGGATAAAAGAGATGAACTGTCATGTGAGGAAAAGAGAGAAGACCGATTTGGCTGGATTTCAAATGCAGGAAACGGGGGGAGTTATATCTGAAGAGGCAGGAAAGATAGATTGGGGCCAGATCATGAAGGGTTTTAATGGCTAACTAGTGTACAACTGGAGTTAAGTATAGGAGTGACATGGTCAGATCTGTGCTTAAGGAAAATTACTTTGGCAACAGAATTTAGGATGGACTTGTGCGATGAGAGACTTGAGACAAAGCTGTTGCAGTTATCCAGGAAAGAGGCAAAGAACTTGAATTAAGACAGCAGCTGTGTGAATGGAGAGAAGGGATCAAACACGAGATGTAATGAAAGAAATGGCAAGGTCTGGAAGTTTCATATGTGATGTGAAGGAGAGAAAGGAGTCAGGAATAGCACGTCAAGAATGGTGATATCTTCTACAGAGATAGGGAAGTTTGGAAGAGTTGAGTCTTCAAAAGGAAAATGGTTGAAATGGCCAGTAGGCCATTTAGGTGGTGTAAAACTGAAGCTCAGGGGAGAGACTTGAGTTGGTAAGATGTGTAGATATAAATGTCATGAATGAATAAATAGTAAGTGTTTACTATGGGCCAGGCATGTATGCATGGGAGATGATAATTAAATAAAAGATAGCATGTAGAGGATTCCTGAAATCCCTGGAATGGAACCTTGGGGAATACCCATGTAAGCTGTTGTGTGATGGGAATGATAATCTAGTATAAATAAGCTAGGAAGAAGGATGCTTAGCAATTAGGAGAACCAGGAGAAGGAAGTGTCATGAACACCCAGAGATAACTAAGCATCCATGAGGAAAGTGTGTCCAGCAGACAGGTCAAAATGGATGAGATCATGGGTAACTTTGACGAGAGCAGTTGAGGTCAGAAACCAGATTGAAAAGTGTTTAGAAGTGAATGACAGAAGAGGAAATGAAGATGAATAGTGTAGATACCTTTTTCAAAGAGTCTGGCTAGGAAAGGGTAAAGAGCTATAGGATAACAGCTTGAGGGGATGGTGGCATCTAGTGAAGGTTATTTAAAGATGGGTTGACAGGTATGTTTGATGCAGTGGGAAGAGGCTGAAGATTTGAAAAAGAATGTTTGAGGTTGTAATCTACTAAAGAAGACAAAGTGGGGGTGGCTAGGAGGCACAGTGAATAGAGCACCGGCCCTGGAGTTAGGAGTACCTGAGTTCAAATCCAGCCCCAGACACTTCACACAAAAACTAGCCACGTGACCTTGGGCAAGTCACTTAACTCCAGTTGCCCTGCATTCCCCCCTCCAAAAAGGGCAGGAAAAAAAAAGAAGACAAAGGATGGGATCAACTGCATATGTAGCAGGATTGGCCTTCATAAATTGGGCTCGGGGAAAGAGTGGAGATAATGTCAATAGGTTTTGAAATTAAGAAAACAGGAGGCTAGGGAATTCATATTTAATGGCCTTAATTTTCTCAGTAAAATGGGAAGTAAGTCCTCTTCCTACAGAAGCAAGGGAAAGTTTGAAATTAACTTCTATGGAGAATGAGATAGAGCATCATTTAGAGGGAATAAAAAGACTTACTTTGCTGCAGTAAGGGCCTAGTTGAAGTTGAATAATATGAATTTATAATGTACCTAGTGAGCCCAGTTGTGAGACTTCCTTCAGTAGCCCATGAATAGGAGTGGAAGACATAGAACTAAGTGGCATGTTGAAAATAGTTATGTATGTTCATAATTTGGGGTATTTTGTATTTCTACAATGCGAATGAATAATGCTTTTTGGGGGGCGGGGTAGCACACAGGAATTCCCTCTTAAGGGAGAAGCTTGATGCAGTAAGATCCCTGAAGGCTATTGGGAGAAGGGAGTTGTATAAGTTGTGTCAACAATTGCCCTTATAGTAAGATCTTAAACACTTAACCTTTGATGGTATAAAGTGAAGCTTAAAAATAGTTAACCCTAACTACAGTAATTTTTTAAATTAAATTTTATTTTTAGTTTACATCATTCATTTCCACAAGATTTTGAGTTACAAATTTTTTCCCCATTTTCCCCTACCCACCCCAAAACAGCGATCTCACTGTATACCCGCCTCCCCCAATCTGCTCTCTCCTATATCCTCCTCTATTCCCCTCCAACTTTCTGGTAGGGCAAGATGGATCTCCATCTCCCAGTGCCTATATATCTTATTTCCCAGTTGCATGTAAAAATAATAATAATAATATATTTAGCTACAGTAATTTTGTAAGAAATAATGTAATGTACTGTTTGCCTACTATTTGATTCAGTTGTTTCAGTCTCATTAGACTTCATGACTCCAGGGTCACATTCAGCAAGTGTCTGAGATTGGATTTGAACTGGTGTCTTCCTAACGCTAGGCCTGGCCCTTTATTCACTGTGCCACCTAGCAGCCCCAACAACAACAAATATTATGTTTGCCAACTATCCATAATCCTATTTGATATCTTAATCTCATCAAGTACAATGTTTAAAGCATTGGAAACAAACAATATCATAGATAATTCTATAGCTTTGAGAAGAGATGAGTTCACATTACTAAAGTATAAAGACCTGACAGTTATATTCATTAACCACAGATCCAATTTTCTAATAATTGGATTTATATGCTATGATACATACATACACACATACATACATACATACATACATTCAGAAACTCAATGAAATTAACCTCAGTGCCTTTCCCAGTAGTTTCATTCTGTCACACTAGTTGGGGCTACTTGGTAAAAACAAGTCTTGAATCAAATTTTACCCTCAGTACACATTCCAAATAGCCTTCTGTCAGGTGGCCCTCCTACAGATTCTTGCTTTTGGTTTTGTCTGTGGAGTCAATATTTTGTGTAAGTTGTGAGGTCACTTCAGAGCCTGGAGTAACTGGGCTTTGTCCCAAGGCACCAGTTTAGAGTGTACTAATAGTATTTGTACTTCAGCAGGACAAAATAACTGAGCTTAAATGCCTAATCGGCAAGTATGATTGTTTAAAATAAAAAACTACCAGATGGGCTTTCCCTTGGTGATGGATGTACCTACCCTTGTTCTTTTCCTGGCAATATCTTCCTTAACAGTCTCTCCTATCCTCAGGTTTCTTTCTCCCTGCACCATAGGACCTGTGTCCTAAAGTCTGAAGTATCTCCCTGAAATCTCTCCTATAACAGAATTTTCCTTAAAAAGCTCATTTGAGGGCACCTATCCTGCTGCTTGTCCTAGGACCAATTTTGCAGTACCTGGTTTGCCTTATTTGATAATTATGCTATCAAGGCTATCTGCCTTGATATTAAAAGTTTGTGAGAATTATTGTGCTATAATAGTTTTCCAAGTAAAATAAGTTTACAGGCCCAATTTTGCTTCCATACTCTCATAGTATTTGCTATTTAAGGAAAAACAGGTTTCTAAGAAAAGAAACTATTAATAACATTGTATGAAAACTTATTTCTGTTATCCTAAAGATAAAAATTTAAGCCTTTGTTTTTTCTATTTCTCTGCAGATTAAAGCTAAAAATTATGACAAGGTTGAAAAGGTGAGTACATCTATTCAAACATACTCAAAATAAATGGTTTAACTGGTAGTTGCAATTATATTTTAGTGGCCATAAGTAGAGGAATAAGCTTGATTGCTTAAGCCTCCACTTTATAAATAAAGACAGCCTAGACTATAGAAGTTCTTTCCTCATATTTATGTACCTTTGTTTATGAGAATACAAAATTTCTCTAATGCAGTTGAATTATTTTTCTTTCTGCTGAATTTAAATTCATGAATTTCACCTCAATAATGTAAAAGTGAAAATGTTTTATACATAACTAATAATATTCTCTTGTGTTAACAGTTATTTCAGAGATGCCTTATGAAGGTTTTACATATTGATTTATGGAAGTGTTATCTTTCCTATGTCAGAGAAACCAAGGGAAAACTACCCAGCTACAAGTAAGTTAAGCCAGGGGTCCCAAAAGTACAAACCAACCGTGACACATATTTTCACATGTGCTCCTATTACTGCTCTCAGACACTAAAAAGAGTTTGGGAAAATGTATGGACTTGAAATAATAGATTTCTACATTTCCACATTTGATTAGTCTTTTAGACCTTGGGGTCTTCTACTCAGCCACATGAAAAATTCTCGTTTCAGTGAAAGCAAGTGGCTCAGGTACTTCTATGGTCCCTCAAATACATATTTGTTTTTTGTGTTGAAACACCATACTTACCAGAATTCAGCTTAGTTTGATGCCAACTGTGTTGATAGTTTGCATGATGTGGCAGTGCCTTAAATAATTTTACAGGACTTTTTTGGCAATCCTCTTTTTTTGTGGGGACTAAGTGATACTTTTAGCTGATAATGTACTCTTTTGTCTTTTTAGGTGCAGTTTTAATTTTTTATATTTTTGAAATTTTATGGTTTTATTTTTCATTTTTCCTTGCTTTATTTTTTAAAACATCACATGCTTAATATTAAACATCACATGTAACCAAATTTACTCTCCAAATATTTGTGTTTAACAAGGGCATTTAAAAACATAAAACATAATTTTCACTCTTTATTTCTAAGTTCCCATCAATGTTCTTTGTTCATTCATTTTCATCCATTTTTCTTCTTAATTTATTGTAGTAAATATGTACAAAAAAAGGGTAAAAGTAAGTGAGTTCATCTGCTTTTCTTTTTCTTTACGTTATTTAGTAAAGGCCTAGATTTCTTTATATTCCTTATTTGTCCATTTTAATTGCATTATGTATAGTATTCCATTACATCAACATACAACAATTTGTGTAACTCTTCCCTTACTTTAGTTCATTTAGGTTGTTTCCAGTTTTGGGTAATTATAAATACTACTGTTGTAAAAAACCTTTAATAGATGGCGGAGGGGGGAATTAACCTTTTTTTATAACATTTTCCATTATATTTACAATAATGGAATTATTCAATCAAAGGGATGATTATTTTGTAATTTTGGCATATTGCCAGATTGTTTTCCAAAAGGATTCTACTAGTTTGTTGGTCCACCATCAATGAACTTGTGTGCCTGTTTCTTAATCCCACCAGCATTGTGTTTCCTTACTTTCAGTTATTTCTGCTAATATGATGGGTGTAAGGTGGTACTTCAGAACTGTCTTAATCTGAGCATCTTTTGTATATTAATGAGTTTAAGCCTTGGACACTTTTCATATGCAGGCAGACCAGTGAGTCATATGGCCATAGCCAGAATTCTGTCTTTGACCTGATATAGGACTCTTTACTGTCTTCTATAACAAAATACTTACCTTCTAACAGATTTATTCTGAGACATATTCTAAAAAGGACATTAAAGCACATTAAAGACTGTAGTCTTTCTGTAGAAAACCATATTTTCCTACCCTTTTAAGTGTTCTCCCTCCTGTTACATAGTCTCTGTGCCTGCAGCTTCCCAGCATTTTCACTAAGCAGTTATCGACTGCTTTTGGTTTTTTCGGTCTCTGGGGATGCAAAAAATATGAGTCCCTGCCCTTGAGAGACTGAGAATCTAGCAGGGGAGACATAGGAGTACAAATAACAGTACAGAGTTTAACAAAAACTTAACTCTGGGAGGAGGAAGACTGTGAGGAGTAGGATTTAAGTAAGTAGAGAAATAGATGAGAGAGGAGCAGTTCTGAGAGGGAAGTGGATTTTTTGGAGGGGCGGGTCTGTGTGTGCTGTTTTCAGGGAACAATGAGTAAATCGGTAGAGTAGTCTGAAGGCGGAAGTGTAGAGATCAGCCTAAATGCTATAGTATCTATATTGGACTTCCACCTGTAGTCAGCAGAGAAACAATGAACAATTTGGAGCAGGAGGTTGATGTTTGGAAAGTGGTATTTTAGCAATGTTAATAAATAACACTATGTATCAGCCAGTAGAAGGTATGTATAGATCTATTGACCATTTGCAATTTGTTCTGAGTTAAAAGGAGTATCAGGCATGGCCAATGAAGTAAAAATTGAGCTCTTGAACACATTCTGCACTGTAGCATCCTATGTTTGCAGCCAGGTAATCAGCATCTTTGTTTGCCTCTGGCTTCTTTTAATTTGCTCAAAGAATATTAATGTTCTAATTGTAGATGACATTTTAGATTCCCTTTCTGAATATTGTTATCACTTCTACCTCCACAACATTTTTCATTGCTTTCTCACAGTCATTAACCTACTTTAGGCCCTTGTTACCTCTTCTCCATTATTGAAATAGCCACCTAACTGGTCTCCCTACCTCCAGACTGTCCCTCCCTGACTCCATCCAGCTACCGAGTCCATATGCCCAAGTCACAGCTATGGCCATGTCACTCTCTCTGCTGTTGCTGGGATCAGGTTCCAGGTCGACTGCAATCTAGATCCCTGCCTAATGTGTCTCCACCAATCGTTCTAATCAGTCTAGACAGCCTTACTTTTTTATTAGATCTAGAGAAATAGATATGTCTCTTTATAGATGTATCACTGGGCAGCTAGGTGGTGCCATGCATAGAATGCTGGGCTTGGAGTCAGGAAGATTCATCCTTCTGAATTCAAATCTGGCCTCAGATAGTTACTAACTGTTTGACCCTGTCACACACCCAGATTTGGCTTACACTACTCTTCTTTGCCTCAGTTTTTTATCTGTAAAATGAGCTAAAAAATGGCAAATCACTCCAATATCTCTGACAAAAACAACTCCACATGGGGTTGTAGAGATTCAGACAGGACTGTACAACAACACAGATACATCTAGATCTCTAGATTTAGATATCTATATAGATAGCTCCAGATCTATAGTTCAGTCTAGATTCTAGATTTCACAGCTTATAAATTTGCTTTTTATTATTCCCTCTTACACATTCTACTTTGCAGCCAAACTGGTCTATTTGCAGTTCCCGTGCCAAGTCCATATGATTGTCTCCCACCTCCCTGCCTTTGCATAGGTTGTACCCCTGGGATGTTCTCCCTCCTGACTTATCAAGTGTAACTTAGGTACAGCCTCTTATAAGAAGCCTTCTGAGCCCTGAAGTTGTGAGTGCTTCCCCAGTTATTTTGCTTTGACTGCATATTTTGCATTTCATTTTCTGTGCTTTCTAGTTTACCTGTCATAGAATGTGCCTTAAGGGCAGGAATTGTTTTATTTATCTCTTTGAATCCCCAGCACAAGGCCTGGTGCTCAATTAATGAATTAAATTAAGGTCTTTTTTGTTACCTATATTTCAGAGAAAAAATGGCACAAGCATATGACTTTGCTTTGGATAAAATTGGAATGGAAATTATGTCTTATCAGGTATGTTTTGTTATAAAAGTATTTATACCAAATTTAATGGATATAAATAAGTAAAGAAAGTGAATGACCTTTTATTTTATTTCTCAGATTTGGGTGGATTACATCAATTTCTTGAAAGGCGTGTAAGTATTTTCAGAATTTCATTTTATGCTTGAACTGTTGTTTTAGTGTGATAGCAAAAATGACACGTATTATCTGTCATACAGGGAAGCTGTTGGATCTTATGCAGAAAATCAAAGAATAACAGCTGTCCGGAGAGTTTATCAGAGAGGTTGTGTTAACCCAATGATCAATATTGAGCAACTTTGGAGAGACTATAATAAATATGAAGAGGTAAATAGTCACTGATTGGCAACAGAGTAGACCAGACATTGAAAGTTCTGGCCTTCCTAGTGCCTGGTCATTGGTGTTCCTCATTACACTTAATGAAATGGTTGCTACAGGGCTCAGGAGTATTTGAGTTTCGTGTACTGCTGATAAGAGTTACTTATAAGTATGTTCTGACTAAATAGTGTGAAGTACAAAGGACATTTTTGACTAGACTCTATCTTGAATATAAACTATTTAGAAAAAAAATCAAGTAGAAAATAAACTATGCTGCCCTTAATTAATATAGACTATGCTGCTGACTTATCAGGAGGGCCTATGATTTAAATGATTTTTCTAGTGTTGGTGACAGTTTTCCCTCAGCCATTCATCATGTCCTCTCAAACGACAGTGACTAGTGGGAGCTAATTGAAGCCATGGGGCAATGTGGTGTAGTGGAAAGAACACTGATTTGGAATCAGAGGAGTGGGTTTCCTCTTCTGTTCTGATTTATGGTACCTTTGTGACTCTATAAATCACTGTCTCTCTGACCCTCAGGGTCCTTCCTTGTGAGGTGCAAGGGCTGGCTCAGATGCTCTCTGATGTTCTTCTGCCCCATTAGCACCAGATCTTAACCAACTAAGTTAACTGGTCTAGTCAGGGGAGGACGCCTGTGTTTAGAAGGAAGTTATTCATTATCTCCATGCTTATTTGGAAACACTTTATAAACTAGTGAAGGAAGTATGACCTCATCTGTATCTTTCGTAGTCTTGTTTGAATTTTCAGAAAGTCAAAGTCATAAAGAGAGAGGCAACCATAAGGAATGATTTGTTTTTAGTGTTGAATGGTCAGCTCCTTCTTTCATTCTTTATGATAGAATTTTACTAGAAACTGTATTTTAAGTAATTATCCTTTTTTATATTCTGTCCTATGTTTGAAGATGTTTTAATCATCCTTAGCTAAATATGTCGGAGGTCAAGGTCAGATTGCATAGAATAGCATGCCTTAATATGTCATAATAGTTGAGGGAAAAGATATTTTTTTTAAGGTATGAACTAATGATGACTATCTGTAATTCCTTTCCCTTGTCAGGCTCTCAATGTTAAGTCATCAAATATTAATACATAGCACTAGAAAGCACTCATATATAGGAGACATTTTCTATCAAAGCCTTTATGCCCTGTCATGTAATGAATGAGACTTGGGCATTTGAAGACTGCTGCATTACATTTATGTGAATACAACTGCCCATCTTATTTCAATATGTACTTCCAAAATAAGTCCATTCTTAGAATTAAGTTATTTGTATACAACCCTACTATAAGTTCTTTGTTCAGAATTTTTTGGCTTTAAAATGAATCCTAGAATTTTTAAATGTTAATAATGTAACATGTTTTCTGCATGTTTTATTCTAGGGCATCAACATACATCTAGCCAAAAAAATGATTGAAGATAGAAGCAGAGATTACATGAATGCCAGGCGTGTGGCAAAGGTTTGGAATTTTATTTGTATGTTTAGTTTAATAATTAATTACGAATACATTGCTCTTTGTGAGCTCCCATGTCCATTATTAGAAAGCCCACTGGACTGGAAGTCAGGCCCTGGACTCCAGTCCCAGTTCTAGGACAGTGGCTGTGTGAACTTAGACAAGTACTGAATTTGGGGTTCCTTGGGTGAAAATTGTTAGTATATTGTAAAGTGCTATGTGAATATAAGGTATGTATTCTACTGCTATTCTACTGTCAGCCTGGATCAGTGTTCACTAGAGGCCGATATTGTTTGGTAAATAAAATACAAAGTGAATATGGATTTAAAAAGTTAAACTTGTTGGGGCGGCTAGGTGGTGCAGTGAGTAGAGCGTCGGCCCTGGAGTCAAGAAGGACATGAGTTCGGATCCGGCCTCAGACACTTAACACACACAAACAAACAAAAAAACTAGCCATGTGACCTTGGGCAAGTTACTTAACCCTAATTGCCCTCCAAAAAGCAAAAAAAAAAAAGTTAAAATTGTTTTTCACAAGTATAACAGCAAAGAGGGAAACAGAACCTGAATGACAAACTGGATTTGATCTAAATACCTAAGCTCACCTTGGTGAGACAGTCTGCCTCAGGCCCTGTCCCTGTAGGTCAAAAAGAATTCTATATTCCTACGTTCATCTTAGAGGAAATTGGAGAAAATATTCCTATTGTATTGTACTTTATTGAAAAGCTAAGGTAGAGGCATTTTTAAAAGTTGAATAATCTTTAAGTTACTTCATTATTTGCCAGCATGTTCTCTTAGATCACCCCCCAAAGACCCAAAGGAAGGGGCTTCAGAGCCATTCTTGTTGGAGCAATCATTGTTTTCCATTGTTACACACCAGCAGCCCTCCTTCCTTCTTCACTGAAATGCAGAACACCAGTACTTTTTAGCTATAATAAAATGACCGGGATTTGAAAAAGCCTTCTGGACAGTTGATGTGTATGACTGTTTTCCATTCCATCTACACTTCAAGTGTACTTGGTTCACTACTGCTCATTTGGGCAGCACACAGACTAAAATGGGACTCCTGCAGAGAAGAGTAAGATGGCTTCCACACAGGGAGTATGATGAGCAAATTCCTGAAGGCTTCCAGATTCTGAAAATAAAATTGGATTTTTTTAAGCCAAGAAAATAGACTTACTAAAACTTGCTAAATATTTATTTTCTAGGAGTATGAAACAGTAATGAAAGGTTTAGACCGCAATGCCCCTTCAGTGCCTCCCCAGAATACTCCCCAGGAGGCTCAGCAAGTGGACATGTGGAAGAAATACATCCAGTGGGAAAAGAGCAACCCTCTGCGAACAGAAGATCAGACACTCATCACAAAAAGAGGTAGCTGATCAGCTCAGAATGGGGGGCTTTCTTAGAAATTGGGAGAGGAAGTTCCTTCTGTGGGGGTGCATGTGCGTGTAGGCCCTGAGAGCCATTTGTTGGGAAGGTTGGAGAGTCTGTTGAGACCAAGCAGCTATAGCCAGACTTCTGACCATTGCTGTGTTGGAACATTTTCTTGTAGTGATGTTTGCATATGAGCAGTGCCTGCTGGTGCTGGGCCATCACCCAGATATTTGGTATGAAGCTGCCCAGTACCTGGAACAGTCCAGCAAGCTGCTGGCTGAGAAAGGGGTGAGTCAGCCCAGAGCTTCTTGGTTTATTCACTGGGATTGGTTAGACCTGACCCTGCTTTAACTTGGCATTCAAAGATGAGAATCAGACCAAAAAATTGTTGCACATTTTGAATGCATGTCAGTGAGAAAGACTAACAATGAACAGGCCTCTTTTTAAAAGTAAATATAGAGCAATGGCTTTTATTTTTTAAAATTTATTTATTTACTTTTAGTTTACAACATTCCATTCTACAATCGCTTGAGTTCCAAATTTTTTCTCCCCCATTACCCTCCCATGGGAGCATGCAATCTGATATAGGTTCTACAAATACCTTCGAATTAAATATTAGTCAAGTTGTAAAGAAGGGTCATAACCAATGGAATGAACAATGAGAAAGAAGGAAAGAAACAAAACACAAAAGAGAGAGAGCAAGTAGTTTGCTTCAATCTGCATTCAGACCCTGTAGTTCTTTTCAAGCAATGGTTTTAAATAACTTCATTAATGATGATTCCGATGGCAGTCATTTTTATATATTTCTTTTACTGTGTGAGTCTTGGGACTGATTGTGTTTTGAATTTATTTGGTGATAAATCAAATGAGATAATATTGTAAAGTGCTTAATTAGCACAGCACATAGTAATGTTTCTTCCCATCCCCTCACCCCAAATGAAATGTGAATTTTTAAGCTTTTAACAAAATATAATCCAAATATATGTATTTATGCATAAAGAAAATAGGATAAAGTCTATTAATTAACTGCATTCTCAATTGTGTTAAAATAACTGAAGGTGAGTCTTATTTCTTACCCTTACTCCATAGGACATGAACAATGCTAAATTATTTAGTGATGAAGCTGCTAACATATATGAGAGAGCAATTAGCACTTTATTGAAGAAGAATATGCTTCTTTATTTCGCCTATGCAGACTATGAAGAGGTGAGTGAAGAAAACACATGTTTAGATGCTTTTCCTAAATGTAGGTGTATTATTTCACTTATTGCTGCAGTGCTATTTTCAGGTATCCCCTTTGCCTTATTTATCCTTGCCAGGGGGAGAAAATTGAATGAAGAGTTATAAACCCTTTGCTTTTTATGTTTACTTATATGTGTAAAACATGTCATAATGCATATGGGAGTAGTTCTTATGAAGCGTAAGGATTGAGCATAGGGCCTGCTATACAGTAGGTGTTAAACAAATGCCGATTGATTGAATATTGCTTACATATGGACATGGAAGCAGGATATAAATTTAGATTTGTATTGTGTGCATTTATCATTTGTTTCTGAATCTTTTCTACTACCTCAGAGTCGTATGAAGTATGAGAAGGTGCATAGCATATACAATCGCCTTCTGGCTATTGAGGACATTGACCCCACTCTGGTGAGTAGTAGCTTTAATGCTTCCTTTTCCCCACCTTTATATTGTCTTAATGGTTTTTCTTTATGAAATAAGAGGCATAAGCAGCTGCCTGTATTTCACATGTTGAACTTCCAGAAGAGCTTGGTGTGCAGCCACTCTAGACAGTGGCCACAACACTGTCTTCAGGGTCCATGGGGGTGAGGTGGCAGGGGGAGGTGGGTCGCACTTCAGAAAACTTGGGTTGATAGCCTACATTTTGCTCCATAATGAATAGAATATCGGTGAGATTCCAATATGTAACCTTTGGAAATCCTTGTATCTTTAGCACTAGAAAAATTAATTGACAGAGTTAAATGAATGCTATAGTACTTACATTGGAAAGTGATACTCCTTTTCAACACTTAAATGCTCCTTGAATGATTTGAGCTAATGCTTACATGATGAGGCTATTAAGCAATTGGGGTTAAGTAACTTGCTCAAGGTTACACGGCCAGTCATTATTTATATGTGGGCTCTCATTTTCTGAGGCCGGAACTCCAGGGGTTGGCGCTCCTCCTGACTCCAGGGCTGGCGCTCTTACTCACTGCGCCACATAGATGCCCCTATCATTGTACATTCTTATTTCTGAGAAGATCAAGATTGCTGACTAAGAAGGGAGTAAAGTGTGATTCCGACATTTACTGTGGCTCAATAATATGCCAATGTGTTCTCAGATTTTATGAATGATTTTACAAATCCCTTCGATCTATGTAGGTATATATCCAGTATATGAAGTTTGCAAGGAGAGCAGAAGGCATCAAGTCTGGCAGGATGATATTTAAAAAAGCAAGAGAAGACACAAGAACCCGCCATCATGTCTATGTTACCGCAGCATTAATGGAGTACTACTGTAGTAAAGTAAGTGCTGACATGTCAGTATGAAAAAATACCATTTTCTTCTATTGAGAAATATTTCTGGAATTAAAGATCATCCTAGAATTAGTTATTTAGCTTGATTCCTCAAAATTTGAAAGGCTCCCTCAGGTTCCATGTTGTGAGATCCCCCCTAGCCGGGGGGATATCTAGAAAATCTCAAGGTGACTTTGTGAACACTTTCTAAGTTGTGAGTCATTCAGCCCATTTAGAATAGAGGCTGATGGAACTCTGTCATTTTCAGTTAATACATGTTTCAGTGCCCTGCTCATCAGCAGGCCATTTTTTGGATACATAGCAAACCATTTGAATTTGAATTAGTGAGGTTTTTTTCCCCTCTTTCTCTCTAGGATAAATCAGTGGCCTTTAAGATTTTTGAGCTGGGGTTAAAAAAATATGGTGACATTCCAGAATATGTATTAGCCTATATTGACTACCTGTCTCACCTCAACGGTAAGTAAATGCTGGAGTCCAAGAGGATGACTCACATGTATTAACTACCACGTAACAGTTTGCAGAGCACTTTCTTTACAACAGCCCTGGTGTGGAGGAGGCAGGGAGGGAGTGCCAGGATTAGAGGGAGGTCCAGCACCAAAGACCTGGGGTGGAATCTTGCTACCAACCCTAGATTGCCCATGACCTGCCCTGAACCCATCTTTAAAATGGTGGCCCTCATGACACCTGTCCCAAGCTGTGCTGAGAATCAGATGAGATCCTAGAAGGAAAGCCCTGGGCAGCCCATAAAACCTTTGACGAACAGGAGCTACTCTTGGTTTCGCTGCCCAGATGAAAGATAAGGCTCAGAAAGATAAAGCAGTTCGGTACCTTGTCCATGGTCACCAAGCCATGATGGGAGCCTGGGTTTCTTGACACCATTGCCACTGCTGTAACCCTCCCCTACATTCTGTGAAATTATTGGAAACTATCCAGCTTCTTTTTCTAGTAGAGGCCTCAGAGACAGAAAAGGAGACAGGGACAGAGAGAGGAAAGAAAACTAAGAGCAGAGAGAAAAAGAGAGAGGAGAAAGTGACTCTAGAAAGGCAGTGACAGAGAAGGAGAGAGACAGATGGGACAGACAAAGAAGGGACAGAGAGAGGAAAGAAAGCAGAGACAGTGACAGAGACAGAGAGAGAAGAGCAAAAGAGAGGGAGAAAAAGAGGGCGAAAGGAGAGAGAGAGAAACACAGTAACACGGAAGGAATGCTCCATAGGCGTGCTCTAAAAGGCTTGTCCTTGGCAAGGAGGTTTCTCCGAGACTGGAGGGAATGGCTGGATTTATAGATGATTAGGAGAGATGAGGGCATCATGACAGATGCTTGGCCTCTTTTCCCATAAAGTTGGGGGCAGCCATCTGCTGAGATGGGAGGGTGTAGGTGCAGTAGAGCGTAAAATCGTAAGAGGGAAGAGGTCTCGTGTAAAATTGTAAGAAGAAGCTGAGGGTCACTGCTGTGTAGCACAGTGATGGCCATAAAGTCAGGAGAGGCCTGGGGTTGAATTCTGACCTTCACACTTATTAAAGGCTGACCTGGGTTGGGCAAATTACTCCACTTTCCTAAACCCCAGTTTCTTCAACTGTAAAATGGGGATAATGGACCCCATAGTATCTCACAGGAATGTTGGTTGTAAGGATTAAATGAGCTAATGTATGTAAAGGGTGTAAAACAATCTGAAATAATTAGCTATTATTAAAAATCCAGGATACAGGATAGGTAGGTCCATTTGCTGCTCTGTTTATCTTACGTCCTGATTTACAATGAATAAATATCCTCATCTTTTAGTTTTAATTTTATTTTTATTTTCAGTTCTGAATTCTCTTTCTCTCTCTCCCCCTTTTCCACCAATTGAAAAGGTGAGAAATATGATCCCCATTACATATGTATCATCTTTTAAAAGAGAATTTTAAAATTTAAATTTAAAAAATTTAAAATTCTTTGTTGAACTTGTGAAATTTAAAGTTATAGCAGCAAATGATACTTACTTTCAAAAATATCATAGAGACAGTCTAAGTGTGCCCCTTCTCCTATTTTTAATATGCTAACTAAACACACAAATTGTCTTTTTTTTTTTTTTGTCTTTTTGGAGGGGGGAAGGCAGGGCAAATGGGATTAAGTGACTTGCCCAAGGTCACACAGCTAGTAAGTGTTAAGCGTCTGAGGCCGAATTTGAACTTGAGTCCTCCTGACTTCAGGGCTGGTGCTCTATTCACTGTGCCACCTAGCTGCCCCAAAATTGTCATATTTCAATGCAAGTGTGCTATATTGGCTGGTCAAGCAATTAATTATAAGACTGTCTAGAAAGTTACTCTTAGAAACAACATTCCCTCTGCTCCCCCAACCTCCAGTCTCCTAGTACATTAATGTTTTTTTTTTTTTTGAAGAAAAATTTAAAAACTGGTTAAATTTGAAGCCTGTAATCCTTTACACAGAAAAAAATTTTTAAATTCAACTCTCCAAAAATCCTTTTTTGTTGATGTTTTTTGTATTAAATATAAAATCTAACATTTATAAAGTCAGACTTAATTTGCATTTGATTATGAATTATGTTTATTAAAAATGGTTATGAGCCAATTTTAATAATTTGTTTTCTTCTTGAATTCCCTCAGAGGACAATAATACCCGAGTTTTGTTTGAACGAGTATTGACCTCTGGAAGCCTTCCACCTGAGAAATCTGGGTAAGCTTTACCCAAAAGTATTAGCCCATAAAGACTACATCTACCTGGCATTTGGACTTAATGATGAATTTCTTCTTAAACCTAGTTTCAGGAAAAATAAATACTTTTACAGATGAATTCGTATGCTTCTTCTTCACATAAAACAAAAGGCTTATATAGTCTGTCCATGTTGGTCCAGTTTCTAGAAAACTTATTTCCAGTTTCAGTGCCCATTTGTATCTCACATGCTTTATATAATACCTAAGAAACTTTGCTTCCTTTGAATATACTATATTTTGGGGGGGTTCCCCCTAAATATCTTATTTTGCATTGTTTGAATTTGCAAACGGCCTCACTTCATTTTGAAAATGAGTGGGGGAAGCTTAAATATATTCCTTATTAGTCTTTCAATTTGTGTCTCCTAGAGCAAAGTAAAATGACTTCTGACCACTTCTCAGTCACTTTTGTTGGCTCATCATCAATATCATGCCTCCTAATTGTGGGTGTTCCCAAAGCCCCACCCTAGACTCCCTACTCTTCTTTCTCTGTGCTCTCTTATCAGCAGTGCCCTCCTGATTAATCTCTCTGCCTCCTCTCATCACTCTGATCCATCTTCCCACTTCTTCCAAAGTAATTTTCCTTAAGCATGAATCTTTACCATGCCATTACTCAGTGAACCTCAGTGGTTCCCTCTTGGTTCTAGGATAAAATATAAACTTCTCCATTTAGCTTTTAAAACCCTTCACAGTCCAGCCCTAGCCTCATCTTCCCAGTCCCCTTGAGGATATCTTGCCTCCCCAAAAGCTGCTATGCAGCCAAGCCTTCCTTCTCTGCTCCTCACACACAACTCCCCATCTCCCTTCCAAGGCTGTCCCTTGTGCCTGAAACATGCTCCCTCCTCACCTTGACCTTGTAGAGTTGACCCCTTTCTTCTTTCAAGATGCTGTCCAACCATCACTTTTGGATGAACTTTCCTGATCCTCTCACCCCTGCTTAGTGCCCGCCCTCCCTCACTGACACATATCCTGTCTTAAATATTTTTCTAGTTAATCTGTATATTCTTACAGAGGGTGTCCCAAAAGTCTGAGTGCCTTTTAAACAACTTAAAAGGGAGCTCATTCTTTTGGGATGGGCTGTAAATGTACTTATGCTCCTTGGCAGTCTATCTGTCTTTGGATCTGGCACATAGTGGGCACTTAAATATTTATTAACTTCCACTTTAACTTCAGCAACTGTTCTAATGTTTTGGTGCCATGTCCCTGACCATTTTCTGACATTAGCATACAAGGATACTACAGAGATGTCCATTTTAATAGTCTCCCCAGGCAGAAGTCCTTCTAAGGCCTTCCTAGTCATCTCTATTTTGTTCTGCTTTGATATTCAATTGTTCTTGCTAATTGTTTTTACTTTTCTTTTATCTGAGCTTTCTTTCTTCAAGAAAGTACAATTAGTAAATCCCTTGAGCTTTTATCTTAGTTTTCAATGTATTCTTTTAACATCAGAGATTCCAAGTAGTTCTGTAATACTCTATCCTTGGAGGTACAGGAGAAGCTCTTAGTTTGGGGGGCTGTGATTATGCTAGCCCAAGTTTTGGTAATTTCATGCATTCAGTTCATAGAACTTAACTGCTGTGCTCCAAAATGTCCTTCTCTGGTACCCATGCCAGCATGATGAAAGAGTGATTTTTAGGCACCTTAACTAGTGACTACATGTGGTTCCTTCGTGAGCCAGTTTTGTAATGATTTTGTCACTGGAGACAAGGGCTTTTGAGGGACAGGTTTAAACAGCTCATTCTCACCATGGCATATTCAGGAAGCCTCTCTTTGCCCACGTGACTGCATCAAGCTCTGTGTTTTCAGAGGGGGGCGCATGCCCATCACTAAGAGGGCAGCTGATGAATGCCGCTTCCTCCCCGGGAGGCAGGTGCCTGGGCTCGCCAAAAATGAAAAGTTTTGTGAATCATATGACCTTCTGGAAGCATCCACATTGTCAGCTTTGAGGAAGACTGTCATGTTTCTGTTACATAGAGATTGGGATTAGCCTGCTTTGCTAAGAGACTAGGGCAGAACCAGTGAAATGCTGCAGCAGCTCATCCTGGCTTTCTGAAGCCAAATTGCCACATTTTCCGTGTGAGCATTTATAACCTGGAAATCAACAAATGTCAAGGATTAATTTATTGTTGTTGACTATCTAGACTTAAGGAAGTGATGGAGAAAATTTTAAAATAGATCACATGTACATTTGGAGGGGAGACAGTTGTTAAACATTGCCCAGTGCACCTGTACTACTCAACCCAGGGCACTTTTCTTTGGTTCACTTAATGGAGAGATCGGATGGTCCTTTCCCCTCCCAACCCCAAATCCAAAGTTCTCCCTAATCAAAGGACCTGTCTGATGTTGGGAACTTATACCACTTTAAGACTAATTTCAAAACCAAACTACTCAACAAAATCTGCAAACCTCTAGCTTTTTAGGCCACAGGCTGTCTGTCCTGCCCAATGGGGAGGCCACTGGATGATGCCCAGGGGCCCTTGGTTTCTGTCTGGCCTCTAGCTGGGTCTAGGGGGTTGTGGCCTCACTCCCTGCAGAATAGCTGCTGAAGGAGGGACATGGGAAATAAGAAAGACAGAAGATGGATTAGAACATGTTCCAAGAAGACTAGGAACTACCTCTTGTCTCCTTTCTTCTCCTGGGCAGAGAAATATGGGCCAGATTTCTTGCTTTTGAAAGTAACATTGGTGACCTAGCCAGTATCCTGAAAGTGGAGAAAAGGCGATTCACAGCATTCAAGGAAGAATACGAAGGCAAGGAAACAGCACTGCTGGTCGATAGGTACAAGTTCATGGATTTGTATCCCTGCTCTGCAAGTGAGCTGAAGGCTCTTGGCTATAAGGTAGGTGATGGGGACGGTGTTCCATAGGCAGGATGTCGTTTTCCTCCTCTGCTCTACAGTTTCTTGAGCATTAAACCATCAGAAATACTGACAGTGAATCCAGTCAAAGTCAGATTTGCACTGAAGCATTCTGTTTGCACCTGGCTCCTGAGCTACTCACCCCATCTTGTTAGTACCCAAGGTTATGGAAGTCAAACAGAATGGGAGGTTTAAAAAGGAAAAGCAAAATTCTATCAATTCTCCCAGGGAGTTCAAGCTATTCTTTTTTTTAACATTAAAACATTTGGGGTGGGGGGAGGGTAGTGGTGGTTCAGGTGCTGTTCATAAAATTGATGAATCGTTTCTTAGTTGTGGACCAGACTTAGTTCTGGTATGTAATAGGAACTTAATACATGTTTATTGATTGATTGGTTGATTGAAATAGCTCCTATACTATGGTTTCTAAGATGCAGTGAAAAGGAAGCCTTGTCCTCCCCTTACATCAGCAGCATTTATTGTCATGGAGGTGTCTGAGCCCTCACAGCACAGGGCTGAGGGCCCCAAGGCCCCAGGGGGATGATCTGATCTGGAAGCAGAGCTCGGGTTCCTTGTGAGCTGAGTCCTCAGAAGACCTGAAGCCAAAGTGGGGGCCGGGGGAGAGCAGCGCATTGAAGCAGCCCGAGGAGCCGCTCACGTTTAGGAACCTCGTCTTATCTTTTCCTTGTGCTTCTCATGAACAGAGGAGAGACTGTCCTGGGCCATCCAGGGCCCATTGAAAGCCAGATGATGTGCCAGAGGCACCTGTGAAAAGTCTCTTCCTTCACTGTCCCCTTGATTTCATTTCTTTCAAAAGTGCAAGGGATGAGAAAATAGACGAATAATTGGTATTGATTGGGTTGGCCCGGTGGCTTACTGAATAGAGCACTGGCCCTGGAGTCAGGAGGACCTGAGTTCAAATGCGGCCTCAGACACTTAACACTTTCTAGCCATGTGATCTTGGGCAAGTCACTTAACCCCAATTGCCCTCCAAAAAGCAAAAAAAAAAAAATAGTATTAATTATTGCTTTTAATTCACAGTTGCCCTAGACCTGGTCAGAATGGCGGACTGAGCCAAGAGTTTAGTGCCTACATATAGCATGTCCGTGTAGCATTCACTTCTAGCCAAACCAGCTCTTAATGAAAATTCAAGAATATTTGGACAGAAGGCTCTATGTTTCTCTTTCCTTAAAAAAAGTCACAAAGCTCTTTTTCTTACAAGAACCCAGAATAAATATTAATTCCATTGTACAAATGGGGAAACTGAGGCTAAGGTTGAGTGACTTGCTCCAGGCACTTCCATTATTTAGCCTCCCTAGTATCAGGTGTTTCTTGTAATTAATCTGCACTTTTGCTGCCATTACAGCTTCTTTCCCCATGTTCTGATTTCTGGTTGGAGAACTGCATGACTGTCTCCACACCCCCTCCTTCTGCTTCAGGACTCTCCTGTTGTGCTTTTTCAGGATGTCTCTCGAGCCAAGCTAGCAACCATCATTCCAGACCCTGTGGTAGCTCCTTCCATTGTGCCTGTCCTTAAAGATGAAGTGGATAGAAAACCGGAATATCCCAAGCCAGACACACAGCAGATGATCCCTTTTCAGCCGAGACATTTAGCACGTAAGCCCTTCCTGGCCCTGCATGTTGATTTTCAGATTCTAAAATGTTTTAGGTAGAGAGGTGGGGTGGGGTGAGTGAGGCAGTGGGGGGGAAATAACCTAAAACAAAGCCTTGGAGTGAACATCCTTTGGCAGGGATGTGCAGGCATTTCTCAGAAATGCTGTTGAGTAAATCTGCCCACGTGGCCTAACAGTCCACTCACACTTCCTGTTGAACAAGTCCATGAGGCTCTGTGGACAAGTGCCAAAGGGGCCAACTGCTGGATTTCCACGCTCTGGTCCCAGTACTGGCCACAGCCAGGATCCCATGTTGGGATCTCATAAGTGTGGCTGCTCCCTCTAGTGGTGGAGAAGGAAAACTGCCCAAGTTCTTGCTGCCTCCTCCTGCTCCAGGCTCCTCTGCTGTCGAGGGGCTGCCCAACCTCCCAGAGGGGGACCTCTCACTTTTAAAATTTTTCACGGGCACCAGCACAGCCCACAGACCATCTGTTCCTTATCTACTCAGTTGTCAAGGTGGCTTTAATGCTCACCTGCCACCCAGGTGAGGTCCCATATCTGTCTGGGGGCAACTGGCTGCACTCCCCAATCACATCCTGTGGCCCACCTGCTTATGCACATGAACAGAGTGCATAAGCATCTGGGGGTACTCTGGAGGCAGCGTGGATGGTACAAATCTGCCTGCTCAGAAATCTACCAAGCCTTTTTCCTGGTCATCTCACAGTCTTCTTTCCCTTTCAGCCCCAGGCTTACACCCTGTGCCTGGTGGGGTATTTCCAGTGCCACCTGCTGCTGTAGTTTTAATGAAACTCCTCCCTCCTCCCGTCTGTTTCCAGGTTGGTTCAGTTTTCCTATTGGTTTCAGGCCTCATACTTTGTGAGAGGGAAAGGGGAAGCGACACTATTTTTCTTGCATTGCTGTGGATTAAAATCTGTTCTCAAATACAGGGTCCTTTTGTACAAGTAGATGAACTGATGGAAATTTTCCGAAGATGCAAGATCCCGAGCTGTAAGTTCCCAAAGCATGAGCTGTGCAGAGCTGGGGTGCTATGGGGGGACTAGGAAGATTCTTGGCATTCAAGCATGGCATGAGGTTCTGATGGCTATATTGAGTGTACCCCACCTGATACTAAGTCAAATGCCATAAAACTCTGTTTTTTTATTTTAATGTGAACATGAATGATCAGATTGTGAAAGTGATGTTTTTTAATTGTTATTTTAAGTGGCACTAAAGTTATTTTAAAAAACCAAAGGCAAATGGTTTCTAAAACCTGGCCCAGTTAAGAAATGGATGGGGAAATGAATGCTGTTGGGGGTTTTTTTGGAGGGGGGAAGGCAAAGTAATTGGGGTTAAGCCCAGGGTCACACGGCTAGTTTTTGTGTTGTGTCTGAGGCCGGATTTGAACTCAGGTCCTCCTGACTCCAGCTCAGGTGCTCTATTCACTGGGCCACCTAGCCTCCCCTGAAAATGAATGTTGTTGATAAAGGAAACTGAATTAAGTCTTGTTCAGTAGTGTATCTTTAGTTTTGTTTTTTCGTGACAATTTACACCTGAAACGTCCTAAAACCACCACTGTGTTGCTCCTTTCAAAGCTGTTGATGAAGCTGTGAGAATCATTACTGGAGGAGTGCCAGACCTAGCCGTGGAAGGGAATGGCCCCATGGAGAGCAACACCATGCTCACCAAAGCAGTCAAACGGCCCAATGAAGATTCAGATGAGGATGAAGAGAAAGGTGCCGTGGTGCCACCCATCCACGACATCTACAGAGCCCGCCAGCAGAAGAGAATCCGGTGAGGAGGGCAGTGTTCTCCTGCGGGAGATAGACTCACGCACAGACATCCCTTTGCCTCCTACATCCTTTGTTTAAGAGATAACACTTTGTCACGAGCATCTTAGGAACAAAGTGATGCTGTCACCGGTGCCTCTTTCTATCCAATGGTTCTCAATAAAAACTTTAAAAGCCAACTACAAGGGTGGGTCTTACAATGTTGAGCAGATATGTGCTTTGAGCAAAACTAGGTTTTCAAAAATGGGGAAATAGTGCAAAATGTCTGAACACATTTTGTTCCCTCTTCAAGTGTGTCTACGGACTCATCTGAAGCGTTGTTGGTTTTCAACAGTTTTATTTTAAAAACTGGATGGCTTCTGATTGTGAAACATTTTAATTCACTTGTTCTGGAAGTTACTCTTTTTGCTCATGTAAAGTCCTGCCTTATTGTTTGTTTTTATTTATGGCAGAATGTATGGAATCTGTTTTGTAGTTTAAAAACGGAAAGAAAAAAAAAACACCAGTTCTTTTAACAATAAAAGGTTCTCCAAAACTCTGTGCCTCAGTCTACTTTTATTTAGAAACAACTCCTACTTATCGAATGTGTATCATTCAGCCAAAGCCCTTTTAAAAACATCTCACTAATCCTTTTTTTTTTGCATTTAAATTTTATTTTCAGTTCCAAATTCTCTCCCTCTCCTTTCCCCACCTACTGAGAAGGCAAGAAATAGGACAGTCACTATTCAAATGAAGTCACATTAAATGGATTTCCACATTAGTCTCAACAATACATTTAAACATGTGCAGTGGTCAGTCATCCTTCAGTTTCTGTGCCAAATGAAAACACACACTTTACTCAGGAAGTCCTGCCTTGACTGCACTGAACAGGATCTATTTCCCTTCCACAAGACAATCAAATTTAATTGTGCCATAGCCTGAAAGCAGTTTTTGAAAGGCATCTCATGCCAACCATCCTAACCTTTCACCAAATGACTTTGTTTAGGTGGCCCCACAAGCACACTAGAATGTTTCACTATTGTTTTTACATTAAAATAAAATTATTTGGGAAAGATATTAAAACCAGTGTTTCACCTGCAGACGCCCATTTCAGGAGGCCAATTTACAATAGTATGTTTAACCACAAGCTTGCATATTCAGTGTAAGCAATGTTAAATGAACTGACACTCACAAAGTTAATTCCACTTAAAAAGCTCAGTTCGAACAACAGCCATGAAGGTGTTTTTGTGAGCAGTAAATGTTGAAGGGACTGTTACAGCAGCATTCTGACCTAATGGCTCATTTCTGGTTAAATTAATCTGTTTTGCATTTGACTGGCAGCTGAGCATAAAACATTTACAATTCAGAATGAAGGACCATAGCTAAGAAAGAACAGGCAGAAAGAGGGTTCTATCACATGGTTATTGGGCATGCATCACACAATTTATATATAGTAATTTATCGTTGAAATTTCAGACACAAATCTCACTGCTGCAGTTGATGTTAAACATGAAAAACAATTTAACACTAATTTATTAAACTATTTTCTTACAAGTCTATATCAAAGCTCTAAGTATATTAAGTCACTAGCAAGTATAGTCTCATTGTTTTCCAGTTAAAGCTAAGGTTGTCAGAATAAATATGGATGGCTATAGTTCATTTTGGAGATGACAGCATCCTTTTCAACCTATGGTTCTCATAGTTTGGTTTGTTAGGCTGTCTACAAAGGGTCCCAAATGTAGACAAAGCCCCCGCCTCAAGAACCCTGAAGGCACAAGCGGTACCAGACAGCAGACACTGAAAGAAGACACAGAACCTCTCTCAAAACAGCATGTTGGAGGAGGAGCCCACCTGATGCCTCAGGACATCAGTGAGTAGATCACGGGGTTGGGGGCAGGTTCCCCTCAGCTATGTGTGTGCTACAGAGGAAAGAGGATCCACTTTTGTGTCAGTAAAAAGCCCATCTCTGTGTTAATGTGGGTAAAACTCTTTTCATCTCCCCAGACCTCAATTTCCTCATCTATAAAATGAGGAGTGAGACTAGCTGGCTTCTAAGGAGCACCTGCTCTGGAGCCCTGATTCTGTCAAGAAAGCTAATAAAAAACCAAAATGACAGGAAGAGAATTTGGAACTGAAAATTTTAAAGAACAAATGTTAAAAATTGTTTTAACATGTAACTGGAAGAAAATATAAAGGCCAAAAAACTCTCTAAACCCAAAATGAACATTGTGCAGCAAAATAAGGTATGCCCACTGGCCTCCCAGACTGGCCAATGGAGACTGACCTTCAGATGATAAAGGTCAATGCAGACTTCTAGGATTATATTTATGATGGTGTCTACAATAACTAGTCCTAGGCTTTTTTTTCTCTAGAAATTATTCATTTTCAAACATGAAAGGGTCTCATAGGAAGAAAATTTTTCTAATGTCTTAACTTGGAAGCTATTGCAGAGTTTTATGAATATTTGATAATTGAATTTTTATGTTAAGCTTTTAAAAGCTTAACCCTCAGGACCCACAGTGCCTTCACATTAGCCCTCTTTTGGATACGAGCCTTTTCACATCGATTACTGTCAGACCTGAGAAGTTCCCAAAGAAACAAAATTTTTCCAAATACTGAAGCAAGGTGTTCATGGGACTAACATAACTAATTTACAGCAAAAAATAAAGGACTGTGAAAGCTACCCATCAATTCATAATGGTTCCAACAATAAGACAGAAAATCATCTCATTAACTTCCATCAGCATTAGTCTTAGTGTGATTATTAGGAACCTTTAATTTTTATATACCAGTTCAGGTGCCATATAAATCAGATGACAAAGAACAATTAGGTTCACAAATTAGCCCTGATGACAATTATATTCCCAAAGTGAACAATTTATTTAAATAGCAATTGAAATGGTTGTTGGGATTTCAGAATACTAATTAAACAACTTCTATTTCCTTTTTGGCAACGAACCTCAACCACCATTTTGTTCATTTGCTTTCTAACCAGCTAATCAGATTAGCTCTTGGCATTTAGATCCAGGAGCTAACCAGCCCTGAAATATATTTCATAAATAGTAAAACAGATTGAATTTAATAAATGTTTATTGGATTCCAATCTGGCAGCATCCTAAAAACAACAAAAATACCTGAGAATTATAACAACAAATGTCTTTTTTTTTTTCAGGCAGATGATATTCATCTAATATTTACTTAGCCTCTAAAAAACTGATTAATAGGAGACGCCCTAGTCAGAATTCCGCATATTAATGAAGCTGATATTGCAGGAGATTTGTTAGAACCCCATAAGATTGCTTAACTACCAATAACTTAAAGAAAAGAACTTGTATTTAAATACTCTCAGGTCAGCTGGGTTCACAACCTCACTGGTGTGAGCAGCTGTTCCACCAGCATAGACTGAAAGCCATCCACCCTGGGGGGCCATTCTTGTCTATATCTTGGTGCAAGACACTACCACAGGAATATGTAACAGCACTACCTGGGTATCAGAGCCCACAGTAGTCGTGTTGGTTTTTACCTGTACAGAATACTCTTCAGTGGGAGTTTCCATGGCTTTTTACTCATGGACCACAACTCAAACAACAGTCCAGAATCAATGGCCCCTATGCAGGAGGTTTAGCAATCACCTTGAGGTGACACCAAACCCTCCTGTGACCTCACTTAACATTCTATTACTCAGACCATCCTCTGAAATGGGCATCTGGAAGCTGGCATTTAATGCACAGGCCTAAGCACTGTCTCTAAGGGCCTGCACCACTGTCTCTGGCCAAGGCAGTTAACTAGTTAGGCCAGTGTGATGCAGTTTACCTGGACCTTTGTTGACAAGAGGGAGTTGGGTAGAAGAGGAGGGGCTAAAGAGAGACAGAGGCAAAGGGAACAGGGTTGACTGCAGCTCTGGAGTGAAGGGCAGGTCAAGCAGAGAGCAGATGAAGGAGTACAACTCAAATAACAACCAGTCATACATCAAGCGTGTGTCTGAGCTCCAGCAGCCTCTTTATAGATGGCAAAACCCAAGTGACTGGCTTAAGCAGGACAGGCCTAGAACCCAAAGCTAGTGGCTTAAGACTGGGCTGCCTCATAATGCAGGGTCCAAGTCTGTGCCTTCTGAAGCATCAATCTGGCGGAGTGCAGAGCCAGCAGCAGCAGGCCTGGCCCTGCCTCTCCAGGTCTCATCGGACAGTAGTGTCCCCTCCCCACTCAACACCTTCACACAGCCACTCTTACCACTCCAGCAGTCACCTTTCTGGGCTTCAGGCATTCATTATGTGAAAACGAAGACTCAGGAAATGCTGAGATTCTAGGGCCACTTTACACCAACTGCTAGTACCTTCTACCCCTAGCAAGGCTGAGGCTTTGGGCAGATTCAAAGAGATTCTTTCTCTGCAAAAACGGGGGTCCCTGGAATCTCACGGCATGGACCGTCGTGCCTCTGTGGTAAATCTTCCATGGCTTTCACACTGCCACCGCCCACACTTTGGTAGCTGTCTTTACCCTGACATTTCCACTTGGATTTAAACTTAACACAAAGAGTCCTGTCTATGGAATTGCACTGTTTCTCCAAAAGAAAGGAGCTGTGCAGCCCACCTGCTGACAGGCAGGCGATGGGCTTGGGCTGCAGGATGAGACACGCAGAGTTTTTGGTCATGGCCAATGTAGGAATTTACTCTGCTTGACCATGTGTGTTTGTTCAAAGAGCTTTGTTTTTCTGCCTTTCTTTCCTGAAGTGGGTGGAGGGGCCAAAAAATAAACTTTTGTTAACTGAAAAAAAAACTTTCAAAAAAAATGAGATCATAAGTTACTACTATGCATAGGTCAGAGTGGAAAAAAAACACCAGACATAAAGTCTGAAGACCTGAGACTGTGAATCCCAGATTTGACCCTTTTTTAGATGTGTTGACCTTGAATAAGTCATTTCTCCCTAAGCCTCAGTTTTCTCATCAGCAAAACGGGGGCAAGAATATTGGCATCACCCACTTCCAAACCCTATGGTGGGAAAAAGTGTGTTGCAAACCTTAAGATGCTACAGGGATGGGAGTTATTCTCCCACAAATGACCCCAAGGCCTGGTCTGCCCACTACCCACCGGGGGCCTGCTTCTTGTAACTCCCACTCCATTTTTACAGATCCTGAAACAAAACCTCACATGCTTGCAACATGCCCACTGACCCCAGGATCCCAGAGCTGGGGATGCTGGAGGTCATCTGGTCAAAGGCCAGTGTCTTCCAGGGGAGGGGCCTGTGAAGGCTGAGTGACCTGCCTGGGGTCTCCCAGGTAGGAAGTATTGAGGGTAAGATGTAAACCCAGGTCCTCTGACTCCAAAGCCAACATTCCTTCCATGTTACCAGTCTCTGTCCCTGCCAAGGTAAGCTTGGTCATCTCCAGAAAGGGCTTAAAGATAAAAGAATTTTGCCTCTGCCACTTCCCCCCACCATGGGATTGGTTGGCACAGGCCTGGCTTGTTATTGTGCAATGACCCAATTCAGCTAAATGATGCTTTTCTTCTGGCAACCAAAAACCCTTCATGCTTAAAGGGTTTGTAATATCACCCTGTCTCAATGTTAACTCTGTGAGAATTCCAGAAGAAAATAATAACAAAATAATCCACAGATCTTCATCCAAAACCACCGAAGAACAGGCATCGGGAAACCCCACAGACATTTGGATTCTTAACTCTGCTCCAGAGAACCGTGGATCCTCCGTTTTGGGAGAGACCACAGCAACCTCTAGTCAGAGTCATTTTTGCATGGGAAATGACTCTTGTACTCCCAGCCAACTTCTGTTTCAGGCTGCTAGGGGGGTGGCCCAGCCTCTCCCACCTTTCTGTGATCTCCCTAGGCATCCATCCACACTCCATTCCACATCCCCCCTGAGGAATCACCAGCAATGAACAAGGACTCAAAATACTTTAGGAAGGTAAAGAGAATCTCCCCCCCCCCCCAACCCTCAAGTGGAAACATAGGGGAGAAGTCATCTGCATTGTTCTGGTGGCTTGATTGCATTCTGGGGGGGAGAGATTAGGGTCTTAACGATCAGGAGGACAAATTACCCACCAGGAACACAGGCCCAGAAGGCTGCTCTGTTGGGGAGCTCCCCCTTTTGCTGGGGAAGAGTCACCAGAACCAGGAAAGCAAAGCTCTTGACCTCTTTCTCCTGTGACATTGCTTGGTCTGACCTCCCTCTGTGCTCCCCACCTCTGGCTGCCACCCCAGGCTACACTCTCAGAAGTGGTGCCTCTTTATCACAAGGTCTCATTTGGGGATGAGGGGTTTGTGAGGCAGCTGGCTAAGAAGAAACACCCTGGGGAGTCAAAGGACCTGGCTGGACCCCAGACTCTGCTGCGTAATGGTCCCTATGACCCTGTGCAGATCACTCCCCTCTGGGCCTCTTTCTGCTTCTATACAATGAAAAGGCTGAAGTTGATGACCTCTGTGGTCTTGTTGGCCTGAATGAGCATTTCCAGGACCTCCTTTCCCGCCAAGATCCCCATCACAGGGTTCCCCTTCTCTGTTACCCGGATGCTAGTCCCCCTGGGGTCCTCAAACTTGGTTTTTAAAAAAAATGTTTCAATAGGAGCATTTGTAATTGGCTTCCTTTAGAGTCCTGTTTAATTTACTTTGCGAAGGTAAAAACAGCACTCTGAGAAAAGCAGGCATCACTATGCTGCCCCAGGAGCCTGAGACAAAGCATCTGCTTTGCTAGAATGGGTGGACAGGACCCATGGCTGGCTTTGTTGGAGGCGCTATCTAAGGCTGCGAGAGGCTGGGGGCAGACTGCCACCTTGTTGAGCTCTCGATTCCCAGAATCGACTGAGGCTGAGTTTGCTCTTTTTCCCCCTCCCTCTTCTAACAAGAAACTGGAGCTGACAGAGAGCTTTGTCTGTCTGGATTTCATGTCTGAAAAGCCGTCACCTGCTGCCTTTGTCTATTTCCTCCTCTGCTCCTGGGGCTTCACCTGAGTCCTTTGTGCAAACCCTGGGAATTTCTGAAATCTCCATATGCCAAAGGGTAGGATTTAGGCTGATCTGGCAGCTTGGGTGTCGATCCCTCAGTATTTGCTTCTATCCTGGCTCCCTTCCTGCAGCCCCTACCTGCCCATTCCCTTGTGGAGCCCAAACTGGCTGCTTCTCTAAAGCCCTTAACCAGCCCTGCCCCCTGCTCATCCCCCACCCTCCAGCATCTGGGCCTTCCTGGAGCCATTTCCCAGGTTTTCCCAAAGCTCCTGGTTCTAAGACAAAGTTCTTCTCCTGCTGGTCAATGGTCTGATTTAGCCCTAAAATCCTATCCTTTCTGCATTTTCCCCAATAATTCCACAAAAGTTATTTAAAAGTTGCCTTGAATGAGATCTTCCAAAACTGCCTTCTGAGCTGAGGACTTGGAGCCCAGAGGACAGCCCCACGACTGTGGCTAGTTCCTACACTTACAACGTTTGGGGCAGAGCCAAACCTAACCTCAGATACAAAAGGAACTGGAGTCCTGCCCCTGAATACACATCATGGCCAACACGTAGGGGACAGGGAGGTCAGTCCTGCTCCACGGTCCCAGGCCAGGCGGGTCCCAACCAGTGTTAACAATGCTGGACTAGGAAGTACACGTATTTAAAACATCGAGCACATGAAACGGTGCGGGATCCCAAGCAAAGAGAAGCCTCCTTATTGTCCATGGCACCCACTTACTGTGCAGTCTATAAAGCCAGTGTGATATCTGGGATGAAGGGTGCTCAGAAACCACATATCCCACACAGCCTCATCTGCAGGAACTGAATAGCATTAGTGAGCCCTCACCCCCAGAGCCAGAACTCACCACTCCCACCCCATTCATTGTACTGGAAAGTGAGATCTCAGTCTAAGCCAAAATCACACTTCTTCTGTCCATCTTCTCAATGATATCAAATTTACATCTTCCCCACCCCTAAAAATGACCCCTTCCTGATTCTAAGCACTCAAAAGAGTCAAAGAAATTTAACTTCCCCAGGTGCCAAGGGCCTGAGTTGCCCCAGTACCAGCTCAGGCTTCATTCTATGGCAAAGATAACCAGAAAAAAATTCTCTAGAAAAATGAGAATCCTTCCAGTGCCCACAGGGTCCATTTGGCCTGGCAGGGAGCAATCCCCAGAAGAGGAACCAGGAGAGGCAGCAAGGTTAGGGGTAATTTTCCCTTTAGTTCAGTTAGACCCCAGGGCTCTCCAGGGGCAGTCTTCAAGAGCTTACAGTAAACTCGCTTGACCTTTCCCTGCCTACACCCACCGAGCATCTAGAAGAGAAACTCCCCAGCCCCCCAGAAAAGACTGTGAGCCTTTGGCAAAGGTCCATCCTGCCACAGAAGAGGTGAGGTCAGCTCAGCTCCTTGTGAGCCCAGCATTCTCCTGAGAGCTCACAAGAACAGAAGCTCCTTCAGCTTGTAAACATTCACTCGTAAATCCATAGAGCCCCCCAGAACGGAATTCAGAATATGGTTCCATCTTCTTTGTTGTTGCTGTCCTATGGTGACACATTTTCCCTTTTGGAGTCAATGCTGAGAAAGAGGAATGTATTAAAGAGAAAGCCTTTTTCAAAGCAACATTACAGTAGAGAACAGGGGTTGGTAGCCAACTAAATAAATGCTGCTGCTGCTGCTGGCAGGGGTGGGGACCCTCTACAAGCTGACTGGGACATGTGAGCCCTCCGGCTTTAATATCTTACTGAGGATGGTGTCATAGTAAGGGCTGAAAACCATGCGGTTGTAGTTGACCAGACGAGCAAACTTGACAGCTACCTCTTCCAATTCTTTTTGGATAGGGCCTAAGCCCCCAGGAACTGTAGGGAGTGACTTCTGAAGACCAGAGGCAAGGTAAGCCTCCAAGAAGGCCTGGATTCTGGCATCTGAGACAGAAACAAAAGAGAGGTGATCATGATGTGGGAGAATGGAGGGACCATCATTGACAGACATCCAGTGCCTACCTACTATTGGGCGTCCAGCATTGTGCGGACACTAAAATCGGCCCTGGGAACTTCTCTCAAAGTAATGCCAGAAGACGTGCTTATAGACCACACCACCAGGCAATGCTATTTGCTACAAAGAAGGAGTGACAGTCTGGGCAGTCTGCCTACCCAGCAGCTCAGAAGAGAAACAGCAGTCTTTCGCCATCAGTCCCAATGCCTCATATGTCAAGCCACAAAGAACAAGGGGAATGGGTAAGACTCCACCTTGGAGCTGATAAAAGATATTAATAGTCAATGTTAGATACTTACAGGCAGGTAGGCAGACACACTGATACATTGTTGGTGGACCTGCAAATAAGTCTGGCCATCCCGGAAAGCAATTGAGAATGATGCTAAAAAAGTGATTAAATGGTTCACTGCCCTTTGACTCAGTGACACCCCTAATGGGCACACATCCCAAGTAGGCCACAGGCAGAGGAAAGTCTAACACACACTGAAATGTTGACAGAAATGCAATTTGAAGAGATCAAATCCTGGGAGACCATCTATGAGGTAATAGCTAAACAAAAGGTCATCAAGGGCATGGAAGATCACCTACCCCATAGGAAATCATGACTATGCATGTGGCACTCAGTACTGTGAAGGCTTGGATAAACTGAGGCAGAGTGAAGTAAGCAGGACAGACCACAGTGATGTAAATGCAGCATTCCTGTCAGGCTGGGCTCCCCTGGCACAAGCCTTAAGGTCTATGGGGCCATCATTATGATTTTCATAGAGTGAGAAGCAGAAGGGACCTCAGAAGTCACCGTTTAGAGATGCAGAACATTCAGGGAATGACCCTAAGTCACACAGGAAGTGATGAGCAAGTCCTCTGACCCTACACCTAATACTTCAATGACAAATGCCTCAGAAACTCTGGCTTCAGGAAACCTCACTCTGTTTATTCTCAGTCTTCCAAGGCCAATAAGGACGTTTACCTCAACCTTGGAACAGGAGACACTGGCATCAGCCTAGACTTTGTGGAATGACCTTACTCTAAATGACCCCATGATTACCATTCAAAGCACAGGCATGGTCAACAGCCTATGGCCAGACATGCCCATTGTTGCAAATGATGCCTAACTGTCATGGCCGCCCTTTGCCACCAATGGCCAATAAAGTTCTTAATCACAGTCCCTAAGGTGCCTTCTGAGTCAGCAGACGTCCATGGCAAGCATGTTTTATGAGATTCTAGTCCTCTGAAAACGGGAAACTCTCAATTAATCAAGGTATTAAATCCTACAAAGCTAACCAAAATACACCCTACTCCTAAGCCACGCCAGTGAAAGATGTGTGTTTGTGGTCACTCCTCCAGCCTCAAGGCAGGATGGCCACCCTGATGCTCTTTCTTTCCACCAGAAAATCAGCCCAGTGGAGAACAAAGAACTTGACATATGGAGTCCAAGGTCCCAGAGTCACAGCCTGGCTTACCCCCAGACAACTCATTGCCCCTTTTGGGCCCTCAGTTTCATCATCAGTTAAAAAGGGGCTGAGCCTAATTTAGGGGACTTAACATGGAATCCATGAAATTTCTTTTTAAATGTTTGTAACTGTATTTCAGTATAATTGGTTTCTTTTGTAATTCTCTGTATTTCATTCCATTCCTTTAAAAAACATTATTCTGGCCTCAGACACTTAACACACATAAACAAAAACCTAGCCGTGTAACCTTGGGCAAGTTACTTAACCCCAATTGCCCTCCAAAAAGTAAAAAATAAATAAATAAAATAAAAAACACTATTCATAGAAGGAGCATGTAGGTGTCTCCAGACTGCCACAGGGGCATGTGATACACAAAAAGATTAAAATCTCTTGGCCTGGATGGCCTGCCAGCTCAAAGTCCCATAATCCTATAGAGTGGATCCCCTCTCTGCCTCCCACCCCAACCAGCCATGACCATGCTCCCATCAGTTAACAAGCTCCCTGTTGCCATACCCAACATACCCACAAGCTTGCGAATAGGGTCATCAGGACTTGCAATTGCTTGGATTTGTCCTTTGAGGGCAATCTCCTTCTCAGCACTTAAGGGGGTGAATCCACACTGGGCCAGGCAGCCAGTCACCTCCACGCACACTTTCTCCCCAATGGTGGCAAGGGCTTCATTCAGATTAAATGACCTAGAGAAGAAATGGGATGGGAAAGAATCAGCTGGGGGCTGGGGAGGGCACAGACATGTTGCCAAACACACACGGCCTATGCTCTGAAGACAGCTGAATTACCTAATTAATTTGATTAGGCAAAGGATACCTAGAATCTCTTCTCTCACCCCCAAGCCTGTCTCAGTGAACTCGTGACCCACTGAGAACATTGTTGTTCAGGAGGAAGGAAAGGCTCTGGCAGTGTTGGGTTCTACATAAAGAGCCTGGGGCCCCTTACTATGATCCAGGCCATTAAGCCAGGCTTTAAATGGACCCTGAAACCTCTCTATTCTCTCCAGGCTTCCAGGAGCATCTGGAACACCCAGCTCTCCAGTGTCTCCACACTGTGCTTGGATCCTGCTTTCTGTTGTCAGGGGCCCCAGGGCTGAAGGGCAGAACATTCAGAGGAAAAGAATGGTTTCATTTGTTTCAATCGGTCACCAATTTGATCTCACCAGTGGCAGTTAAAAGTGCAGATGTGAGTCCTTCTTATTGGCCCAAACCCTGCTGAATGTGACCAACCACAAAGCTGGAAGGTCTGGAAAAGCCATTTGAGTGGAGGGCTGGATGCCCAGTGTACTGGAAGGGAGGGGACACAAGGGAGATAAGGAGAGAGTGGAGAGAGGGGGGAGGGAGGGAGGAGATGGAGGGGGCATGGCAGAGGGAGAGAAAGGTGAAAACCAATGGGAGCCAGCCCTGATTCCCAGAGGCAGGTTCCCTGAGCAGACTCCCAGGAGGGTGCATCTTCAGGGCTTCATCACTCTCACCCTCCTGACAAGGATTCATGAAGGCTGAGCTGTCCCTGGTCACTTACGGCAGATGCATGTCTGTCAGCAGGACCTGGACGACCATCTTGAGCTTCTCAGCAAAGCCTGCTAGGCTGGACAGCCCTGGGGCTGAGGCACTGTAAGTGACCAGCAGGGTCGCCCCCACCACGCTGAGCCTCTCGAGCTCCTGCTGCATCTCTTGGAAGCGGGGCTGGTCCATCAGGACAGTCTGTAAGACAACAAGGTGGCCATCAATGCCCCGACCAGGGGCTGGTCCATCAGGACAGTCTACAAGACAATAGGGTGGCCATCAATGCCCCAAACAGTCTACAACAGAAGAGAATGGCGATCAATACCTGACCTGGCCAGCAGAGGGTGTGGAAGTCACAGTGCTATCCAGGCAGGGCTCTGGGTAATGGCCACCACCATGGATGGTTGACTTGGGCACTTCTTGCCACATGACTCTTTTGTTCTAATTGCTCTAGGGGACCTTCCTGCTTAGAAAGAAAAGAGGGGCATGGGAGATGGGGGTTAGAAGCTCCTAGATAGGGGCAGGGAGGAGGAGGCGTCAGGAGAGGACAGACAGCCCACGCCCAACATTTACCAGCTATGTGATTCTGGCTAATCACCAATGGTGCACAGCCTTGGCTTCCTCATCTGTAAAACTGAAACATTAATAGCAGCACTGCCTATCTCCCATGAGCACTATAAGGAAGTGCTTGGCAGACTTTAAAGCAGGAGGAAAACAAGTTAATTTTGGCATCTCTGTATCCAATGAAGTACCCTAAACATGGGGGGAGCTCAACAAATTTGGTGGCACAGTGTGTGTCAGGAGGACTTGAGTTCAAATCCTGCTTATGTGAGTCCAGACAAGTGAACCTTTCTCTGTCTTAGTTTCTTCATCTATAAAATGAAGATAACAATAGCGCCTACCTAACGAGATTATCGTGAGGCCCAAATGATGTTTGTACATCGAGCTTCGAGCCTTAATGGAAAAGAAAAGGCCTAAGAGATAACACTCGGGGTCATTCTGAAGAGAGAGGTCAGTGATCTTCACACTGACAGCTTTAGGCTCTGAAGGGCTGGTCAGAGCCAAGGGAGTAAGGGTTTAAGTCAACAAGCATTTAAGTGCCTGCTGTGTACCTGGCTCTGTGCTAAGCACCAGGGGTACAAAGGAAGGCAAGAGACCAGCCCCTGGTCTCAAGAAGTTCCCAGTCTAACAGGGAGACAATGTTATGGATAAAGGAGGTACAGACAAGAAAAATGAGGCCAGCTCGGAGGGAAGGCTTCCTGGAGAAGGTGGGATTTTCCCTGGGGACTGAAGTGAGCCAGGGAAGTGGAGGGTTGGAGGTGAGGAAGAAGTGGGTTTCAGGCATGGGGGACAGTCAGTGTCATTGCCCAGCAGAGTATGCACAGGGGAGTAAGGTGTAAGAAGACTGGAAAGGGAGGACAGGGCCCGGCTGTGACTAGCTTTAAAAGCCAAAGGATTTTCTATTTGATCCTGGAGACAATGAGGAGCCTGTGCTTTAGGCTGATGTCTCTGACAGCTGAATGAAGCAGGCGGATGCTCCAGTTACAACAGTCTAGGCTTGAGGGGATCAGGGTCTGCTCGGGAGTGTGGGGGGTGGGGGTGGTAGGGTCAGGGGAGAGAAGGGGGCATGTGAGGGAGAAGTTACAAAGCTAGATGCAATGGGCTGCTTTTGGGTAGAAGAGTAGAAAGACTGGGAAAGTCTGCAAGTCTGTTCTCAGTGCTGGCCCTGACTGCTCCTTCACATCTGTGGGTCTGAATCCTCCTTTGTAAGTGAAAGGCTGCACACACTAAGTCCCCTTCTGGCTCTGATATCCTGTTTTAAGGTTCCTTCCAGTTCTGATGTTCCCAAACACCCCAAAGACTCTACAGAGCCTACAGCTCCAAGATGGCACTAGAACTCTTCTCCAGTATGTTTAAGAAGCTAAGAACCACATGCAAAGGGGAAGGAGCCTCTGCTCTTGCAGGGTCTGATGAGATGTTTAAATCTACGGCTGGGGTTCTTCCCTGTCTCTTGATTTGAACCTTACTGAAAGATAATACCCTTGGCTTTTCTGTGTCCTGGAAATGGTAGCATCTTCACAATAAGTTGTGACTACCTTGGATAGGGAACAGACATCTTTCCCCAAAGCAGACCCCCACATCTGTCACCAGGCAAGCTAGGTTCAACTTGAGATATAAGAGCCTAGAAATTAGGGGAGTAAGGAAGTTCTTCCCAAGACCTTCTCCATTTCTGCCTCTGTGTCCTTCCAGGGGCTTCCATGGGGGGAGGCCAGCCCTCCTCTTTCCTCCAGGCTCTCTCCTAGGGGACCTCACTTGCTTAGATTAAAGACAAGAATGGAAAACTCAAGTTCCCACAGCTTTCAAAAAGTTCCTGACAGCATTTAAAAACACAAGACTAGAGGACATTGAGAAGACCAGCAGGGGCTAACACTGGAGAGAAGGTTTTGAGTTTACTTCAAGCAAACAATGCATTTTCCAGATAACAGATATTTTCCTGGCAAACAGGTAAGCCCTCACTAATAAAAAAGGCAGCACAGGCAGGAAGGGGTCCTATTTGTACAGAAGGTTTCACCAAGGTATTGCCCATGGCTGGAAAACCAGGGGCAGGCTGGTCAATGGTACAGACAGAAATGGAGGCCAGGCAGAGCAGCTGCCCGCCTCCTTGGGACATACTTCAGGGAAGGGTCTGTGCAGATGGTCCCACTTCAGAAGCTTCATGTAGGCGTGGTTCTGGATTGTCAGAGGGCATAGTGAGGCCATCTCCTCTGAGCCTGGAGCACCCTCCCCAGCCATTAGGGAATTTTTGTTCCTCTGATTAATGAAGTCTCCCGAAGCTTCTTCTAGCCACTGGGTGACAAAGTCAAGGGCATCTGTGAAGGAGAAGGCAGAGTTAGAAGGGAAGTCTCTAGGGACTATGGTAGGCAAAGATGTCTTTCAGACCCCTTCTCTCAGGGCAGGTGGGAGACCTGAAGGAGGCTCCCTTACTAAGATATTCCCTTGGAAGAAAGACAAATGCCCTCCCAGCAACAGTAAATAGGCAAAACTCTAAGACGGCCATGCCCCTAGACTGAGGGCTGTTCTTTGCTGAAATGCTACTCTCCCCCATCCTTTCTACTTTCCCTTTCACACACACTCTGTTTCTGTCAAACTGCAGTACATAGGATGCTGGACTGGGGCACCACCCAGGCAGCAGGCTGCCCAGTACCTGTGTGACCCTGGGCAAGTCTCCTCCCCTTTGCTTCCCCATCTGTCAAAAGAAGGTGCTGGACAGGTGATCTCCAAGGTACCTTTCGGCTCCACCTCTTCAGTCCCAGGACATTTCATTTCCTGCCTTTGTAATGGGGGCATTCCAGGGCTACAATACACTCCCTCATCCACCTTAGCATCCCTATCTTCCCTTGAAGCACAGCTCAGGGGCTATCTCTTACAAGAAGCTTTTCTGGATTCTGCTCTTTCCCTTATGGTGTGATTTTGTAAAATATTTTTGATTTATTCATCTGTGTGCATTTATATCCTGAAAATAGAAGGCAAGCTCCCTGAGGGCTGGAATGCTTTCATATTTGCTTTTATCCCCATTACCCGGTAGGAATATGGTAGGCATTTAATAAATGTTTGTTGGATTGGATGACTGTGGCTGCTACAACTATCCCTGCCCAAGACAATTCAAATAAATGTTTGTAAATGCATTTAGGGTCTATTCTGAGAGTAAGGAAGAAAAAAAAGCAGAAGGGTCTTTGAGTAGCACATGTAGGCTGGCATTTGGGGGAGAAGACCTGGCACTTTTTGGTATGTCCAAAGTTTCTTCCAGTTTGATTTATAAACATGTGCTGAGTGCCTGTCGCATACGATGCCCTATGCAAGGCATTAGGAGAAAACAGGAAAATGAGATTCTCTCTCCTTCTGTAATATAGTCTAGTAGTTTGGAAGACACACACACACACACATACACACACACACACACACACACACACACACACACACACACACTTCTATTTCAAAGGTTCATGGCTTCCCTGATTTGCTCCTTAGGAACAAAGGACAGAAAGACTAAAAAGAAACAGTCTCAACCCTCAGGGAGCCTATGCCCTACAGGTATGCAGCATGTACATAAATATGTATAAAAAACACTGAAGGTGAAGAGGCTGAGGGGTCAGGGGATGCTTCCTCTCACATGTGGCATGAGCTGGGCTGTTAAGGAAGTTGGGGACTTAAGAGGTAGAGGGGGCTGCAGTCTGCCTGGGAAGGGCCTAAGGGCCAAGCAAAAAGGAGAGATGGTCAAGGGGAGAGGGGAGGGAAGAGGATTCCAACCAAGATCGAGAAAGCGCAAGAACACCACGGAAAGCTGAAACGTACTTGGTTGTTTCTCGAAAAATTCTTGAAACTTCTTCCTTTCATATTCAACTGACTGGCGCATGAGATGCGGCCTAATGCTAGTGACAGCAAAGTTAGCCATGTCTACCTTCATTAGGTCTAGCACGGAAAACATTGCCCTGCAAGGCAGAAGGAAAAGACTTTTTAGTGCTATGCCCACATGACAAGCAGGCTGGCCTGAGCGCGGGCCCCTGGCTGCTGCCGTCCTGGAGCGTCTGTCTGACCCTCACGGCCCTTTCCGGGGGAATCTCTCCCCTCCCGACCCCAGAGTAAACACTTCCTTAGCAAAAAAAGTCCAAGGAAAGCCCCGTGATGGCGGCCCTCCCCGGCTTTCTGATTCTTCCAAATACAGCTTCCTTGGAGAGAACCTTACATTTAAATTGTAAGAGCCACTGTTCTTCAGGGTGTGCTTTTTGGCTCTGTATCAATTAATAAAAACCTTCCCGTAGTTCTCTCAATTCCCCATGACGTTCACAGCCTCCTCGAAAGGTCCCAACACACCTGGGCGGTGGAAGAGAGAAGCCTGGAAGTCTTTAAACACCTTTGGGAAGGTGACCTCAGGAATGAATGTTGGCTCATTCATCTATCTAGGGTTTGAGGTCAGGGGAGGGGTTAGACCAGGGCAGCAAAGGGGAAGGAGCTTGAGGACCTGTGTTTGGGCCAGGTCCTATTTCATTTTTTACCCCCTACATGGCCTTGGGCAAATCCATTCCCTTCTCTGGGACACAGTTTCCAAATCTGTAAAGTGACCAGACAGTCTCTAAGGCATGTGATTCTTCACCTTTTCTGGGTCACAGGTGGACCTATGGGCCTTGGGTCGTCTGGTGAAGCCCATGGCACCATTCTCAGAATAATAGTTTTAAATACACAAAACACATAAGGCTACAAAGTAAATCAATGATCCTGAAATACAATTAATCATCAACATATCTTAAAAAAAAAAAATCCTGGAGCCTAGGGAAAGAAGCCCTATCCACAGCCTTGTTTAGGATTAAATTCTATGATCCCATCCCCTGGCAGGGACGTGTAACTGCTCAGACAGACAACTGTCCTTTAGAGCCTCTCCAGAAAAGACCAACAGTAACAGGATAGCTACAGATGAAGGAGAAGAAAAAAGGCATCTTTTGTGTCTGTCCTTGTCTGCAGGGCCTTGCACATCCCAAGGACTTGGTGAATAGCACTGGATTTGAGAAGAGGGATCCATTTACATCCGTCAGAAAGGCGTCCCCATGCAGCTGTTTCCAGCACGACTGTAGAGGGAGAGGGAGCAGGGCATCTTCAAGGTGAGGCTGAAATTAGAGACAGGCTGGTTCCAAGCCTTGACTCTGGCTGGGATATAGGCCACACAGCAACAACCCCCACCCCCCAAATAAGCCCCCACATAATTAGCCACAGCTAATTCTTGTTTGGTTCTAAGAACATTTCCTAAGCCTTGAGAATGGACGGCGCCATAATGACCCTGGGCAGGTTCCCAAGAGACATGATGTGACCTTCCTCATCTGTAAAATGGGAGAGAGGGACTGGATGACCTCTAAAGCCTTGGCCAGCTCCAATCCCAGAGTACTCGAAGTATCAATTAAGGACTCAGGAACATCAGGTGGTGTTGGTATGCCAATTAGGCCTGACCCTGCCCAGGGGAAGGGAGGGCAATAAATGTCCTCTTAAGTCCCACCAAGTCCTGTGATTATGATTATACTAGATGTGATGAAACATTAACAGACCCTCCCTCCCATACTACAAAGAGTTACAGGGACAGGTATACAATATTTCAGGAATAATATTCTCTCTCGCCTCCTAAAGTACCCAAGATGAAAAGCAAACCCTTTACTTGTTTCTTTCTCTGCACCAGGCATGGCTGAGGAGGCCCTGGGGGCACTCTTCAATCGGGTCCTGAGTTCCTGAACCAGGCCAGGGCCCATTGCTCTCCTGGCAGATATGGAAAGGAGCCAAACGGGGCGGTTAGGAGGCGAAGTGAATAGAGCACTGGCCCTGGAGTCAGGAGGACCTGAGTTCAAATCCAGCCTTAGACACTTAACACTTACTAGCCATGTGACCTTGGGCAAATCACTTGACCCCAATTGCCCTGCCTTCTCCCCTCCGAAGGGGAAAAAAAAACAGAAAAGAAAAAGAGAGAGAAAGGAGCCAAATGCCTCTGGACCAGGTATGCCTTCAATGCCCTTGCAGCCTAGCCTGCCTCTCAGGCTTCAGCTATGGCTAGGGGAGATGGGGGAGGGTTTCCTATGGGACTGGAACAAATGTTTAATGTTCTACAAAGAAACCATTAATCTTTGTAACTGGCAGGTCACCACTTCAAGGTTTTCATCCAAATGTAAACAGACCTGGCAACCTGTGTTGTAATATACCATCGTCATAACTTGGGTCTGGGCAATCGGGAGACCTCTGGGTCCAAATCCTATCCCTGATCCTTGTACATTGTATGACCTTGGGAACAAATCAATTAACTTCCCTAAGCCTCATTTACTTCAACAGCAAAATGGGGCTCTTAATAAGAGCTATCTAAATCTATCACCTACTTCACTGGGTTGATTTGGAAACCCCAAAGAAATAAAGAATGTGAACTCTTGTTATCACGAAGACATTTCTGCCACCAGAATGTTCCCATAACCCACTTACAAGGAATCAGACACTGATCTTCATTTTCTCCAGAGGAATCTCCACTGGGAAATTCCTTCCTTGCCTAGTGACCTCACCATTTTAAAATGGCTCCCTTCGAGAAGGTGCTTATTGAGGATGGTGATCAATTTTGTATCAGTCAGGGAGAAAAGGCTCTAAATCCCCCTCTGATAAATTTATTACATTAGCTGTGTGACCCCGGGGAACTCACTTCACTTAACCTCACTATTCTCAGATGTTAAATGGATACTATAAGACTTTTAAGAACCATATTACAAGGTTGTTGGGAGGCTCAAATAGATAATATATGTAATGCCCTCCACAAACTTTAAAGCATACATTCATGTTTACTGCTACCTATGTAGTTATTATTGTCAACTCAAATCACAAAAAAAACCCCACTATTTTGCTAAAGAACCTATGTCTCCTGATATAGGATAAGAAGGTATGGATTGAGATCTCCACCCACATGGTTAAGATCCCAAATCTCATGGTGGAGGGACTGATACTCATGGATTGATACATCTCCTGGCAGACAGAGGTATAGGATTCCTTTCTTTATGATGGCCAATGAGCAGGTTGGAAATTTATAAGAAGGAGCAGAGGTTAGTGTTCAAAAATGAGTGATCAGTGGGAGCAAAAAGCCTTACAGAATGACTTTATCAGCTCAGCCTAATCTGATCTAATTATTAAGCATTTATGAGCAAGGCTCTGTGCTAGGTTCTGGAAATATATAGACAAAATGCAAAAAGTGATTCCGGCTCCCAAGGAGCTTTCATTCTGCCTGAGGAGGGGGGAAGAGATGAGATGGCTCCCCCAAAGGGCACAGAGGGCATTTTCTGGCATAGCCACTCTGCAAGAGGAAAGAGGATTCCTTTTCCCTTTCTCCAAGTCTAGCTTCAAATACAGGATCCATAGTTCACAAACACCTTCTTATTTAAGGCAGGCTTTGTACCTGAAAAGGGGAACTATTTCCTTAATGTCCTTCAGCTTCTTAATCTCCTCATCTCTAGCTGGGGCACAGAGTGTTCCCATTATCCCAATGATGAACTCAGCCAGCCTGGAAATGTCCAGGGCTCCATTCTCCGCCTCCTGCTTTATCAGGTCTAGATCGAGGACTTCTCTGATCTGGTTTCTCAATCTACTGTGACCAGGCAGCAGGAAAGATAAGAGGGTCTAAAAAGAAAGCAGAGCGAAGCTTAATCAGCATTTCTCAGACAGTGCAGGAGAGGAATTCTGCCATGATCCACATAATGACTAACCAGGAGCTAGACTGTGAAACACTTCGTAATTTAACCCCTGATTCCATTCAGGAATGGATAAGCCACTTTGGGGAGCGATGGAAGAGATCAGATTTCATCTGCTTAACTTAAAGACTCCAGCCAGCACAGAAAGGACACTGGATTTGGAGCAGGGAACCCCAAGTTCAAATCTTGCCTCCACCACTTGTTAGAGACATAACTTTGGTCAAGTCGCAACCTCTCTGGACCTCAGTTTCCACATCATAAAAATGAAGGAAATGGATTAAATCTCTGGCTCTTAAATCTATGTTCCTTTGATCCTATGTTATAAGAAGGTTGGACTTAAATAACCTCTGAGGTCCCTTCTTACACTGAGATTCTATCATTTTAAAAAATGTTATTTTCTTGGTGATTCCGGTCAAAAGTAGAGCAACAAATAGTCCCTCCTTCACTTCTCTCAGTCACCCCAAAGCCAGGATCTGAGGATGTGTTTACTCTTGCCGTATCGCTATAGATTACCAAAACTATGAATAACCGCAATAAAATAATATAATAAAATAACTGCATTTCGGTTGCTTTCACACTAATGCTTTTCTTAAACATTTCTATCATTGGAGGCCCTGAGACTGCCATGGCAGCATGATCCAATGGAGAAAACTTTCATCATGCTCCTTCTGTCTAGACTGTAAAATGGGCATAATAAATCCTTTGGTTCAGGGATTCAGGGAGGGTTAGCCCAGTGGGAAAACATGCCATCGGACATTTGCTGAGTGTTAGATGATCTTCTCTTCCCCTCTTCCTCCTCACCTCTCTGATCTCCCCAACGAGCTTGATGGCGTGGTCATACGTCGGTGGATCTTCGCTTAGTTGGACACTCAAGCAATCCCAGAAGGCTTTATGGACAATCTCCCTGACTCTCTTCTCTAAGCTGTGAGCAAACACAAAATGCAAAACTCTGAGCCCCAAATCACAGACCCAAGAACAGAAATCATTTCGGTTTCAAGAACTCTGAGTGAAGGTACTTAGTAAACTAAGAGAGCTAAATAATTACCAGATATAAAAGTTGGAAAAACTGAACAAGTTCAGAATAAAAGTTCAATTTCAGGGGCAACTAGATCAATGATAGAGATAATTTTCTCTGTCCTCTGGGAACAATCTTCTCTGATGCTTTATCATGGCTCTCACCCCAAAATCTTGTCTTACCAAGCTGGGAAGGCTTCAGGCTATGGAACCAACATAGGGAAGAATGGTGAAATATATGCTGGAAATTATGGCTCAAGATTAAGAAACAAAAACTTATAGGCTACCCAGAACCTCAACCCCTCTATATCATGACTACTGTCTTGCAGAAGAGATGGAAAGTGGGCATGCAATAACACAACAACAATCTGGCTCCATTTTGATAGGAAATGATTGGTTAACAATGTGTTAGTCATTTCAGAATCAGCTGACTGTGGGCACTAAGAGTTAAAGCAGGGGTGGCTAGGTGGCGCAGTGGATAGAGCACCAGCCCTGGAGTGAGGAGGACCTGAGTTCAAATCTGGCCTCAGACACAATGCACAAAAACTAGCTGTATGATCTTGGGCAAGTCACTTAACCCCAATTGCCCTCCAAAAAGAAAAAAATATATAGTTAAAGCAAAGGTCAACACCAACACACTTTTAGTAGAAAGGAATAAAGATAGGAGGCCACTGTGTATAATTATAGCTGTTCCAACCTGACCTATTCAAAGAAGTTACTGATGGCCCCCAAATGGGAAGTAGATAAAGGAAAAGATATGGACAAATAGCATTCCTTAAGAAGTTTAGCTTGAATAAAAACAATTACCCCTACAAGACCAAAAGAGGACAGAAAGCATTCTCAGCTTGGAAACACTTGAGCTCTTTGTTAGGCAGCCCAGGGCAATGTTGGTTTAAAATATAGACTCATTTTAAAAAGTTTATAGAAGTGTAAGATTACAAGGAGCATTGTCCCCCAAAGCAGTAAAGCCCAGTATAAGGAAAATGAGGCCTCACAAATTTGGAATGAGTCCCAATTCAGTCACACACAAAAGAGCATTTATAGATAGAACTTGAATGAGGACATGCAGATGAAAAAAAATGGAACATATCTGTTAGCATTTCCATGATAGACTTCTTTTCATCACTGAAAACGGTGTAATAATATCTGGATAGGAATCAATCAACAAAAGTACTTACTGAACACCTAGTATGGCCCCAGGCTCTGTGCTAGCACTAGTAGGCACTTACCATCTCAGCCCCTGATGTGCTACTAGAGATGAGACACCAAAAAAGAAAGCAACTCCAATAGCAGGAGTATCAGATCAAATAAATAGAGACAAACTCCATCCTGGAAGGGATACAATTCTGAAAGCACTGAAGGATTTGAAAACTATGAATGAAGGGGATAATACTGAGCCATTAGAAAAAATGACAGATTCATCTGAGTACTCCAAAAGAGGTGACCAAAATGAAACTGCAAACTACCAACCCATACGGCTACTTCTTCTATTGGCCTTTATGAACATAATTTATACACAAGGGAAGATTTGATGGAAATGTGAGCAGAGACCAGACATCCTTCCACAACTTATCTTCTATGGCAGATTCCATCCTTAGGCTCAATATAAGATCTCAATGTGTTTACTGTCTCTTGATTATAGAAAAAGGTATTTGACTCAGTAGGCTCAAAGGTTCGTAGATTTAGAGGAAAATTATGCCTTACAGGATCCCCTCTAACAAGGTGTCTCCCCTGCACTGAGCAAGGCATGAAACAAGATGAGCGTAAGCTCAAGCTGTCCTCCACTGCTTCGAGAGATGACTTCTCACAACCTATGTCTATAGATGCGGGGGGAGGATTTCTAGATATTCCTATTTGTGGGTGGAATTTTGTGGACTGCAAACCCCAGAAGAGTACCAGAACTCCTTGATGAGATCCATGACCACTCAGAAAAGACCAGCCTAACAAAGTTTACCTCATATAAAAACAATGGACTCTAGGAGACCAAAAGAGGACAGAAATGGCCTCAGTCAATAAATACCAATCCACATAGGAAAAAAAAACAAAACAGATAAAAGCTACCTGGGACATGCAGCTGGATGAACTGCCCATTGGATTACTCCCTCATTTATTTACCTATTTAGGAAAGACATTGCAGATGGAAAATGGAAACTGCATTGTACTCAGAAGTGACTAAGGAGAAGAGGGATGGCTATGTAGCATTTTGGAAGCCATTTAGTGCTTTCAAATACCACAAGTGCTCTGGGACAAAATGCACCTTTTAAGAATAATATTCTTCCAGGGATGCTATATAATTGCAAATCATAAAACATCCCAACATCTGATGAATCTCCACTGTAGGAGATCCAAAGGAAAATGGCAGGAGGTAAAGTGAATGTAAACAGGCTGCAGAGTATTACCAGTGATGCCCAGCACACCAGAAGTGGTGTCAATGATGCTACCTTAGAAATGCAAGATCCAAAAGAGGAGGTCAGTCAGCCAAGGATTCAGGGTTGTAGCTAGCCCAGGAGGTACACCAGACCCAGAAGAAATTTTCCAGGCGTCAGAGGGCATGGTCAAGAATCCCCCAGGATAAGAAGGAGGTGATGAGCTGTGCCCCAGGCTAGCAGGGCAAACTCAGTTAGAATCAGGGCCATTAAACTGAAGTACCATGCCTGCTAGCTGAATATTGACTTAGAAAACCACATAATAATATTATCTAGGTTTTATAATGTTTTTCTTTATTATTAAATATTTCTCAACTACATTTTAATTTGACCAGGGATGCACTTAGGACTGTTATGGGTCACATGTGGGCCTTGGGCCTTGTGCCCTGCACTAGACCACTGAAGGAAGCACCAACACTGAGGAGGCCACAGATCCCCCAAGGCATGGAAGGCAACACTGAGGAGGACGAGCCTTCAAACAGCTTGATAACAGCTGCTGGTCCAGGCAGCACTGGGTACAATAAGGTTCAGTATATTCTGATTCTCCATTCTGGGATCTGGGCCCTACTACACAAAATATCTCAAGACATCTGGGGCTGAGAAGAGCCTGAGGTCCAAAGACTTTCAGCTGTAGGGCACTTAACTTGTAAGTTCCTAATTTACTCTTCTTTTTAAATTTTCACTCAAAAAGTTAAATATTAATTTGTTTAATTAATGTTTTGTGCCTTCACCCTGTGTTGGTATGTGAAGGAGCTGGGCTCCTTGGAAAGAAATTCAAGATATTTGAAATTCAGACATACTCATGAAATTCAAATACATTTACCTTTACTAACTAATATCTCTCTAATGAAGGCACTTAATTAGTGTCTTTGCCTAAAGAACAAAGAGAAGGATAATGAACGATATTAGTAATTGTGATCTCTCTCTCTCACACACACACACACACACACACACACACACACACACACACACACTGACATCCTACACAGACAAAGGGAAGGGATCTGTGATTTCATTGGGATGGAGAATTCCCAGATAAGAAAGTCCCCTTTGTCAGCGTAGATCAGCCATTTTTCTATAACTCAATAGTCCAAGAGCTGTCACCACTGAATGGCTGTCAGGGTCACACAGCCAGGAGAGGTCAGAGGTGTAGTATGTAGAAGGAAGGGTTATTTCCCAGAACTACTTTAGAATTTCAATGAACCCTAATTTAGAAATATCTTAGTAATACAAGAATGACATAAATCATCTTTCTCACACATACAAAACTAAAGAGGCAAAAGGAGAATACTGATGTGTGTTACAAATGGACATAAATATAATATTTAAATATAATATAAATTACCTCTCTAGAAATGGAAGAAGCTTCAGCGCCTTTCATAAACAACCACCACCACCACAAACCAGAAATCCCATAACTTCCTCACCTGTCTTCTGGAAGTTCCGTTGGCTTTATCTGGAAGTCCCCATTCACTACAATTTCATGGGCCAACGCCATGTTAGTGACTCCTTTGACAGTCTCCATGAGTTCATCCACGGACACAAATCGAGGAGGGCTAGCTGTAACAAAGACCCACTGTAAGACATTGGTTCTCCGAGGTCAGCTTTTCTATAAAAGAAGACAAAACTAATCCTTATGTATGTTGAACACCATCTTTCCTGACAACCTAGAAGTTTAATTAAAGTCTTGAATTTCTCACCCATTTTTCATCACTTAATCTTTTAAGCAAAATCTTATTTTACTGTTATTTATTTCTGTGAGCAAAAATGCACATCATTCAAAACAACTGATTTCTTCTGAGTCAGCCAAAAAGGTACCAATTATGGCAAACTGGGACTTGTACATTAAAATACAAAGAAACAAAGAATTCTCTTTTTCAAAAACCTGGAAATTCCGTTCCAAATGGCTTCTCTTTCATGTTTACCAGCACTAGGTTGGGGAGACTCTCTTTTCCCCCTTTCAACTCTGACCCCCCCCAGCCTAAGGCAATCTAACAAACATAGTTAAAGCTTTTCCTTATCACACACAAAGCCTTGTGCCAGGAGCTGTCCACAGACCAAAGAGGGATGAGATGCGGCATTCTCAGTGGAGGGTTTTCCATAGAGTGGAATAACAGATGTACACAAACAACCAAACAGAATACCAAACAGAATTTGGTCTACAGTACCAGGTAGAATAAAATAAATACATAAGGGAGAGATCAACAAACCGAAACCTGGGTGAATCCTGACCTGATCCAGTCCAACAAAAACATCCCAAAGAGTGCAAAAAAAATATGATCACTGTGGCAAGGTCCTGAGGCTAAAACATACATGAAGCACAGACTTGTGAGAAGAGGTTATGATTGAGGGGGACGGAGGAAGGGCAACACAATATAAGGGTACGTGAGAAAAGAGGAAAGTCTAGACATGTATGATGAAAAAATCGATGTGGAAATAAGCTTCTAAAAAAATGTTATTTTCAGTTCTGAATTCTCTCCCTCCTGCACCCACTGAGAAGGCAGGACATATGATAGCCATTATGCATATAAAGTCATGCAAAACATATTTGCACATTTGCTATGAAAAACAGAAATCAGTCTCACCTGGACAGTCATGGAAGGCTTCAAAGAAGAGCTGGTAGCTGAGCCGGTCATTGAAGGAAAGAATGTTAGCAGACAGAGATGAGGGGCATGGGCACGGGAGATGAGCAGAACAGAGGAACAGAGACAGAAGGCGGGATGAGAACAGGAAATTCAAAGAACTCCAGTGTGGCTGGAATACAGAGTTCCTGAAGGGCAGTAGCATAAGATAAGGCTGGAAATGCAGGTTGGCACTAGATCCTGCAGGATTACAAATGGCAGAATGCTTTATCTGGTTGGCAGTAGGGAGCTACTGAACATTTGTGAGTTAGGGGAATGATGTGATCAGAGTGAAAAATTAAATCAGCAGTGTGAAGGAAGCACTGGAGAGAGGAAGTAGAAAGACAAGGCAGGAGGCTGTTAGGGATCAGGGCCTGGATGAGGGTGGTTGCAGGCCTGCAAAGGAGAGGATGCCTAAGGGAGGTAACATTAACCAGATTTGGCAATTGAGTGAATGTGTATAAGACAGGAGAAAAAGATGACCCCAAGGGTTTAAGACTTTTTGGGAAGGTGTAAAGAGAAGACAGAAAGAAGGGCAAATCACCAAGTATCTGTATGTGATGCATCAGAGATGCCAGGAGGATGTCTGGGTAATGATTCTCACAGTCAGCTGGAAAGTTAGGATGTAAGGTCAGGGGAAAGGCTAAGAATGGTAAAGGATTCTGGAGTCATGTGCCCAGGGGGCAATGAGAAATCATGAGACCACCAACAGGAGAGAAGGGCTTACAGTCTGAAGCTAGAGCAGCATCCACACTTGTGAGATGGGAGGGTACCAATCAGACACATGCAGGCCCTGAATGAGAGCCCCACAAAAGCCTGGAGGGGACAGTGTCTGAGCGCAGCTGCAGAACATTTGTTCCTAAGGGAAATTCTAAGTTCTTTGGGATTCTCAGTGAATTCCCAATCAGCAGGCCTGGCATGAGCACAGACCTGGGGGTTTGGTCGGAGCCTGGCCCCTGACCTGGAGCAAGTCTCCAACTTCTCTGGGCCTCAGTAAAAATGAGGGGCCCGAATGAGATCATCCACCTCAACAGCCCTTCCCAGTCTGAAATTCTGAAGCCCTAGGCTGGCAGGAGGTCCAGCAGCAGCTGGAGCAGAAAGGAGGAGGACCAGGACTTTCAGGGCTGGGGGCAGGGTTGACATTCCATGACGTCAGTCATTTGTTCACTCCTTATTTCCCTAAGCAGGTAACTCTCCGGGTCAGTAACTCCACAGGTGTTATAAACTGGGAAACAAAGGGGGGGGGGGTTGGGAGCTGGGGGAGGGGCTGGCAGGAGGAAAGGTTCCCAGGGAAGCAGGGGCAGCTAGTCCTTATCTCACAGACAGTGATAGGATCTAGTTAATAAAATCCGGCCATTAGCCCAGCACAGTTTTGTCCAAGGCTAGAATGGTCTTTAAAGGTCTGGATCTTCTGAAGTTGGTCAAAGGTGATTTCCCAGTCTTTTTTTTTTTTTTTGCCCTTGCCCTTCCCCCCTCTGCTATACTCAGACAAAAGGAACTAGCCTGATTTAAACCTTTATTTGGTCACAAGGTTAACCGAACTCCAGGTAGCAGTAAACAGGAGGAAAAAACCAAAGTCTCCTGTACACAGTGATTGAGATAACCCAGGCCACTTGTTATATTACACTGAGGAGACTCAGTCCCACAAATGCCTTGTGAGTTACCTACAACAGTTGTATTTATGCTGTGTTTAATAAGCCAATTTATGATATGCTAAGGCTGAAGAAAAAAATTCTGTCCCCTGATGGCAAACCTAGAGATATCATTCAAACTGGCAAGGCAGCTCTTCCGACCCAAAGAGGCCACTGGGGTGCTGCCCATCACCAGGCCCAAACTCAAAGCCTTTCCATCTTGGCAGGACACACCAGAGTCTGGCACAGATTTTGAGAACTAGGGTTATAAGGAGGAAGGCTTCATCGGGGGAATGGCTAAAACCCAAAACAGTAGGAAGAGCTGAAGTTCTTTGGGGGTTAATTCTTGGAAATTTCTCAGAGGCCAGTAACACTGGAGCATCTAGGTTTTGCTGTAACATGAGTCTGCAAATATAACCTGGAATCTCATTGCATCAGATTTATCTGTATCAAAGAGAAACAGGATACTGCTAGCATTCCAGCTGGCCATTTTTAGAGACAGACATGGGAAGGCCATTATAAGTGAAAAAGCAATCCGAAAGGTACTTTCAAACCCTCATAGCAGAAGGGAGACAGACCCTAACCCTTTGGAGGCCGGGGGAGAGGGAGGATGGCTACTTAGGACACGTAGAAGCTATAGCTGGGGAGGCCCCTCATGGGAGCAATAAAATGAACGGGATGAGGAAGAGCTCACCAGGTGTGTGGCCCTGGGGAGGGGTGGAAAGAAGGGATGGAAATAGGCCACCTGGCAGTCTTCTAGACCAAGAATTCTCACTAACTGGCTTTCATGCTTCTGGAGGAGTGAAAGGTCTGTCAGAATCAGGATCTGAACCCAGATAGATCTCCTGATTTTCTGCTACACTAAGTCAGTGCCCTTAGGCAAATGGATTTTTTTTTTCTTTTTTGCGCTGAACTGTCTGATTTCATTGTAGAGAGTACTTGCTCCCCAAGTAGATCTCCTATTAAATGGCTTTCCCTTTCTAAAAGAAGAATTTTCATTCTGGTTTATGAATCAATGTCCCGCTAATTTGGTTAGTGAATCAAGTTAGCTAGGCAAGCAGATAAAACTGAATTTGCAAAGGATCAGATGCTTTACTGTAAGGCACTCTGCAAACATGAAAGCAATAAATAAATGTTACTACTATTGTGTTATTTTATACTGACAATCAGGGCCCATAAATATGGCCTCCTTCTGATTCTTGGCTACTCACCAGAGAAAGGTCCATCTAGAATCGTTTCATTTTCCTCTAGTTATTCAATGACAGTAGGTTTTTTCTTTTTAATTTAAAATGCATTTGATTAGGAAACCTCCTCCACTAAGGCAGCAGTCAGTGGCATTCGGAGCCTGCTAGTGCTAAGGAGTTGTCCAGAAGCACTGAGGGTTAAGTGATTGCCTGGGATCTCCCAGACTGGGTCAGAGGGAGGACCCAAACCTGGTTCCTCCAGACTCCAGGGCTGGCCCTCTCTCCATTTGGCTATGCCACATTTAGGACTGAATCTGTCAGCACCCGGAGCTGTCCCAGAGGAGATGGAGGCTGCCTCCAGAACCCCCTCCCTCCCTCTCTGGGGCTCTGCTGGGGAAGGCTGGCTAGCTCACCACCTGTTGGCTAGGCTGTTGAGGGGATTCCTGTCCGGGTATAGGCTGGACTCAAGATTCTGTCATCTAAGAGTGCTGGAACTTGCAAACATGACAAAAGAGAATTCCAAAAGGCCTACCAAGACAAAACAAGCTTTTTAGGGAAACTAGAGCCAGAGGCAGAAGCATGAACTGTGAAGAAGCTTGGTGCTTTAAAACTGCATGGAGATCAGCCTGCCCCTAGATATCCCACCCTAAATCCCACTTACACAGTACCTTGAGAAGCTGGGAACCAAATCAAATCAGTATGTTCTTGGGGAGACCAGCAGACAAAGTATGGCATCTCCTGGCATCAAATTCTGGGCCAAACAGAAGGAGCAGAGAAGGGGTGGTGACCAATCTCCTCTGCCTGGAAGATGGTGGCATACATGCCAAGACAAACGCTTCAAGCAAAATGACCCAGTTGCCCATGGAGCAGACCCAGCAGCAGTATGGACAAAGACAATGGCTGTCTCTGGTAGGGCCATGCTACCTTGGTGGGAACAATACAGGGGCCGATCCTTGGCTTTGCAGCTTCACAAATTCAATTTTATCAGCTCAGGAATAATGAATTTCCAATCAAATGAATAAGAGACTGGTTCACAGATAATTTGGTCACTTACAATAGGAGAGCCCCCTGACAGATTTACTCCTTGTCATCTGCACAGGACAGGCCATCCAGGAGACTGAGGTGCTGAGAATGATGGATTCAGGGTGGAGAGGGGCCTCTGAGACCCATCTGGTCCACTTCACTCATGCTGCAGATGAGGAATAGAAGAGGCAGGGGATTCACCCAAGGCCACACAACAATGGACCAACAGTTGGCCTGGAAACTAGAATGGAAAGCATTGGCAGAGCAAGCTGTCTGAGGCTTCTAAAAGGCTTTCTGCACAGCGATGTTCCATGTGTAGGTGGGGGCTGGGATCACCATCTCCAGTCTACAAATGAGGAAACTGAGGCTCAGAGTCCCTAGTCACATGGATAGCAGGATTAGAACCCAGGCCTCTTCCAAATCCAAACTTCCCTTCGTTTGTTATATCGTGCTGCCTCTCTTCTCCATTCTAGGGAGCGTTCTGCCACTGAATCAGTGCTGGGAAAATTGTGAGAGTCTGGTTTTCAAGCTCTCTTCTCAGTCACTAAAAACCCCTGTCCTTCCAGTACTGCTCCATGTTACATGTTCCCAGGTTATAGTTTACCTCTCATGAATTCCTTTTTAAATGGGAGGCTTCCTGAGATTTGGGGGGGAGGGGGCAAAAGTATTTACAGTAAATAACGCCTACTATCAGCCAGGCTCTGTACTAAGCACTTTAACAAATGTTATTTCATTTGAGCCTCACAACAGCCCTGGGAGGTAGGTCCTGTTATTATCCCCATTTTACAGCTAAGGAGATTGAGGTAAACAGAGGCAGACTTGCATAGGGTCCCACCGTGTCTGAGGCTGAGTTTGAACTCGGCTCTTCCTGACTCAGCTTTGTGACTGCCACAATCCCCATCCTGAGGCTGGCTCCTTCTGGGAAGGCTCCAGAAGAAGGCTCACCACATCTGTGTTTTTTCTCTTCAATCCTCCACTCAGAGGGTACTCATGCTTCCTGACCTCAAGGAAAATAAATCCTCTGTTCCCTTAGAATGGAGAAAGGACGCTGGACACTGCAGCTGAGGAGGCCAGGTGAGACACAGCAGGGGCAGGAGACCTGCCTCCCATGGGCTGGGAGACCTCTCTTTAGGCCTCAGTTTTCTCAATGGCAAAATGAGGGCATTGGACTAGATGATCTGTTAAGTCTCTTCCGGTTAAACGGCTTTTGTAAACTGCACAGATTAGCTCACAGAGAGGCCCCAGACAGGTGCTACCCAGCAAAGGGAAATGGGAAGAGATGAAACAGATTTCCCTGGCAGGGCAAGGGGCAGCCGGCAACAGGACAAAGAATGACTGTAGTCACAGATCAAAGATGACTGTAATGAGAACTTACAGTCACAAATCAATTTCCCTGAGTCACAGAATCTCAAAGTTGGAAGGTATTTCTGCAGCAGGCAGCAGCACACACCTGCATGCTGGCACCGGGCCTTTGCTCAAAGACTTCCCTAGTGGGATGTGGGGGGGGTGGGATTTGCCTCTTCTAGAGCCAGCCCCTCTACCTGTGAAGAGTTCTCATTTTTAGTGAGGCTTTCCTGACATCAAGCATGGACTTGTCTCTCGAACTTCTTATTCCCAGGTCTGCCCTCTGGGGCTACAGGGCTAATGTGATCCTGGTTTCACATGGCTCTCCTTCAAATACTATCATGCCGCGCCCCCCCCCAGTCTTTTCCAGGCTAAAAGTCTTCCAGTTCCTCCAACTGACCCTCATCTGCTGATTCCCACACTCAAGACAGCCAGGACAGAAGAGCATGAGATGCCACACTTTCCTAACCACATGTGCTGGAGATGAGAACCAGGAGGAGCATCAGAGCAACTAATCCTTGGTTCCCCTAGGCCCTGTGCTAGCTCCTGACCATACAAAGACAAAACAAAAATGCTTCCTGCCTTCAAGGGGCTTACATTCTCCTTGGGGACGCAATATAAACCCATGAATTGCCCATGGGACCATCGGAAGCGGGTATCAGTGACAGGTGACACACTAGCATCAGTGTCTAATGGTGAATGATGAATTCATTAATGAATATTAATGAATGACTGAATTCATTAATTCCCAGACAACCACATTACAGGAGGGCCCCCTTCTACTTCCTGAAGGAATGCTTGGAGGAAGGGCGAGATAATCACCTCACCTTCAAAGTGTTCTGAACAGTTCCTAAGGCACCATGAGAGCTGGGAATGTCTGTACTTATTCTAACTCTCCAACTGCATTTTAAAGAGATATCATCACTCTGACATTCCTAAACTGTGACAGTCCCTCTAAAAAAAAAAAAAAGAACCACCTCAGTTTTTGATGCATTTGACATTTTTTTTAAGTAGTCTGCAAAAAAAAATTACAGGTTGGGGCAGCTTCTAGGGGGCACATGGAAACCAGCCTCTACTAAGCCTCAGCATGGAGTGTGAAAGGCTTATTGAAGGAAGTCCTTTCAAATTCCTGGGAGCCAAGCCCTGGGCTGTGGGATTAGGATGTGGCAAATTCACCCAACACTGCCACCTGCTCAACCCTGGAGGAAAACAAAAAAGCCAGACCTTTCAATGAGAACAGCACATTTCACACACCATGGTAGTTTTCTCATCTGTAAAATGGGGAGAATCAGACTCACAGTACTGACCTGAAAGGATTGCTGGGAGGATCAAGGGAGAAAATACATGTAAAGCATCATGTAAATTGTTTAAAAAAAAAAAAAAGTAGGCACAGAGGCAGAATGGAGCAGGAAAAAAAGCTCTGGACCCGAGTTCAAATCCCACCTTCAAAATCTATTTGTTATCTAAACATAGACAAGTCGGTTAACCTCACTGAGTCTTATCTGGTTCATCCACAGTAATGTAGCAGTGCTGCCAGTGGGCGAGAATATCTGAAAGGCTGCCATGTGGATCAAACACGAAAGTACTCTACAAATGTCAATCACCCTCTCCTCTCAGCACCTTGAGGGGACTATGGTACAAACTGCTACCCAGGCTCTCAGCTGTAGCTGCTTTGTTGGCTGATTTTGTTCAATTTTCTACTTATCAAAGCAGAGAGTTCAATACAGGCAAGTGAGAAATCACTGATGGAAAACCCTGCCCCAAGGCACTAAAACACAAGTTAGAAGATGATTAAGTGCATTGAGAAGTGATGAAAGAGTGGAAAGAGCTCTGGCTTTGGAGTCAAAGGACCTGGATTCAGATCCTTCCTTGAATGCTTGGTATCAATATGACCTTGGTCAAGTCACATTTCCCTAACTACTCTGGGACACAGTTTCCTCCTTTTTAACATGAGGGGGTTGATGTGCTCTGAGATCTTTTGCAGCTCTAAACCTATGACCCTAAGCTTCAATGTTTTAAAAATGAAAGGCCATGGGGCGCAATGAGTAAGAGCGCCGGCCTCGGAGTTGGGATGACCCGAGATCGAAACTGGCCTCAGAAAATGAGCACCCACACACAAATAATGACTGGCCGTGTAACCTTGTAACTTAACCCCAATTGCTTTAAAAAAAAAAATGAAAAGGTCATGAGATTTGGAAATTTGGGGGAAAAAAGCAGCATATAAATGTCAGCTATCATCATTGTTGTTTGTTCAGTTCTACCAAGACGTCCAGAGAAGCTGCGCTGCCCAGGAGGCTGGAGGAAGGACGGCCGATCGATAATTATAAAATATTCATTTCCTACGTAAGTGAAACCCCACGGGACTCACCCTGGCGAGGCAATGAGCCAAGTCCTGCTGGAAAAGGACAAGCAGCTTTTCTCCAATGTTAATTACTGGCCACATCTGCACCCTTAAACCACGTGTTCCTCAGTGCATGCAGTGTGTGTGCCAGTCACCTCAAATAGGGGCGCGGGCACAGGCTAATGCACCCAGCCTTCAGTGACCAGGACTGTCCCTCTGCCACTGGTGACAAGGGAAGGGGGGCTCATGCACTTACACTGAGGCCGGGGCAGTCTCTGTGGGCTGGGAGTGTTCTGCCGGATCCTCTTCCGGATGGACTCATCGGCCCCTTCTACACCATCTTCCAGGGTATGCTCTGAATTGCTTGGGTGAGGCTTGTCGTCACGGTTCTCAGACATCCTCAATGGGTTTATCCAATTTCCTAAGAAAGAGCAAAACAACCACCAGGACAACAACCACCACAAAGGAGTTACTGTTTTGTTCCTGGGACTTGGGGCCAGTCCCTTCCCTCTCAGTAAGATGAGGAGGAAGGACAAGATGACATTGCCCGACATGCCCCATTAACACCTGTGGGTTCCACATGAGCGGATGCTCTAGACTCCTGGGCATCACCACTTCTAAAGGGCCCCATGCTTGAGACACATTGACCCACCCTCAAAGAATAAGAACCACAATAAGGACAGAACAGAGATTTGAACTTGGAGTCACAGGACCTGAGTTCAGGTTCTGGTATTGCCAATTTCTGCATATAGAACCTTGGGCAAGTGACTAAACAGCCTTAGCAAGTGGAAGAATGAATCTAGGTCATGGTTTCCAAAGGATAACAGGCCATTTTCCTGCTGATTTAAGTAGATTTACAACCACCCTGGTCAGGCCCTTCCTTGTCCCTTCTCATGTAGACCACCTGCAGTCTCTCTCTTCCAACTGTATACCTTCCAAGCTGAGACTGGAAAGAACTTTTCCTAAAGCCTGGCTCTGATCAGGTCAGCCCTCTACTCAAATACCTGCTGCAGTAACCTACCCTATACCAAAAAAATCTCTACTCTTGGCTCTGGCATTCAAGGCCCTCCGTGGTCTGGCTCCAACTTTCTGAATAACTGCTGACACTTGTAAAGAGTGTCAAGGTTCACAAAATGCTTTATGTATACAGGGTGTCCCAAAAGTCTTGGTGCGGTTTCAAGTTTAAGTAATAATGGCACCTATCTCCCAGGGTTGTTATGAGGACCAAATGAATAAATACAGGGGGTCCCAAAAGTCAGCATGAAGGCTTGTAGGACACCTTCTATTAATTCACTTGAGCCTTACAACAACTCTAGGAGGTAGGTGCTATTATCATTCCCATTTTTCAGATGAGGAAACTGAGGCAGGCAGAGGTTGACTTGCCCAGGGCTTCTCAACTAGGAAGTGTCTGCGTCTGGATTTGAATTCAGGTCTTCCTGACTCCAAGGTCTGTGCTCTAGCCCCGGGACACCTGTCTGCCCTTGCCTCATATGATCCCTTCACATATTCTACATTCCAGCCCAACTGGACTGGCCCTATTTCTCCTCCCCCCTTGGTGCCTTTGTTCTCACCATCACTTATACCTGGAATTAATTCCTATTTATCTCTGTTGCTTCCCATTATCTCTATCTCTTCTGCAAAATGAGGACGCTGGACTCTGGAATCCCATGACCCCAAGTTAATAGGTAGAGATTCTAATAAGATCATATCTGTAAAGTGCTTAGCACAGAGCTGGATACATAGTAGGTGCTTAATACTAGTTTCCTTTCTTCCTGCTGAAGTCATTCTCTTCCTTTAAGACCAATTTAGGTGATGCCTCCTCCATGAAACCAGTCAGACAACCAGCATTTTTTAGGCATCTATTGAAAAAAAAAAATCCAGTCTTTTCTCTTATGGAACTCCCAGTCTGATGGGGAGACAACACACAAAAATGTCCAAACAAGATACATGTGGGATAAATGGGGTGGAGGTCCCAGAGGAAAAGCACCAAGATTGGGGAAGACTGAGAAAGGTGGTTTCTTATAGAAGAAGGTGGGACTTTAGCTGGGGCTTCAAGGAACCAGGGAAGTCAGGAAGTAGAGATGAGGAGGGAGGGAGGGAGGGAGGGAGGGAGAGAGGGAGAGAGAGAGAGAGAGAGAGAGAGAGAGAGAGAGAGAGAGAGAGAGAGAAAGAGAGCACTCCAAGTTATAGGGACATCCAGGGAAAATGCATGAGTCAAGGGACCATGTCACTGGATTATAGAAAATAGGGAGGGGACTAAGGCTTAAGAACACAGGAAATGTAGGAAAGGGCTAGGCTAGGAAGGGGTTTAAAAGCTAAACATATGACCAAAGAAGAGATAAAAAACATTATGAAATGCAAAATGGATGATTTTGATTACATTAAATTGAAAAGATTTTGCACAAACAAAGCCAGCCCAACAAAGATTAGAAGGGAAGCAGAAAGCTAGGAAACAATTTTTACAGCCAGTGTCTCTGATAAAGGCCTCATTTCTAAAATATATAGAGAAATGAGTCAGATTTATAAGAATACAAGTCATTCCCCAAATGATAAATGGTCAAAGGATCTGAACAGGCAATTTTCAGAGAAAGAAATTAAAGCTATCTATAGTCATATTTTTAAAATGCTCTAAATCACTATTGATTAGAGAAATGCAAATCAAAACAACTCTGAGGTGCCACATCTCACCTATCAGATTGGCTAATATGACAAAACAGGAAAATGATAAATGTTGGAGAAAATGTGGGAAAATTGGAGCACTAATGTATTGCTGGTAGACTTGTGAACTGATCCAACCATTCTGGAGAGCAATCTGGAACTATGCCCAAAGGGCTATAAAACTCGGTATATCCTTTGACCCAGCAATACCACTTCTAGGGCTGTATCTCAAAGAGATCATCAAAATGGGAAAAGGACCCATATGTACAAAAATATTTATAGCAGCTCTTTTTGTGGTGGCAAAGAATTGGAAATTGAGGAGATATCCACCAATCGGGGAATGGCTGAACAAGTTGTGGCATATGAATGTAATGGAATACTATTGTGCTATAAGAAATGATGAGCAGACTTCAGAAAAACCTGGAAAGACTTATATGAACTGATACTGAATGAAATGAGAAGAACCAGGAGAACATTATACACAGTAACAGATACATTCATGACTGACTTTGATAAACTTAGCTCTTCTCAGCAATGCAAGGATGTATGATAACCCCAAAAGACTCATGATGGAAAATGCCATCCACATCCAGGGAAAGAACTCTGGAGTCTGAATGCAGATGGAAGCCGACTATTTGCTCTTTTTCTTTTGTTGGTTTGTTTTGTTTCTTCTTTCTCCTGGTTCCTCCCATTAGTTCTATTTCTTTTTTACATCATGACTAATGTAAAAAGATGTTTAATACGAATGCATATGTAGAACCTATGTCAAATTGCATGCCATCTTGGGGAGGGGGGAAGAAGTGGGGAAAACTTAAAACTTAAAATCTTATGGAAGTGAATATTGAAAACTAAAACTAAATAAATTATATATATATGTTTTTTAAAAAGCTAAACATGGGATTAGAAAGCCTTTTATTAGAGATAATAACGAGACAGTGGAGTTTATTGACTGGGGGGTGGGAGAGACATGATCAGACATGTGCTTGAAGAAAATCATTTTGGTGACTGAATGGAGGATGGGATTACTGAGGGAGGAGACCTGAGGCAGGCAGACCCACTGGCAGCTATTTCAGCAGGCCAGGCAGGAGGGGGGAGTGGGGACCTGCTCCCAGGTGGTGGCAGTGTCCCAGGAGAGAGGGGGTCACAGCTGATGACCTATGGTAGAAGGGGGAGAGTGAGCAGATGATGCCACCTAGATTTTGAGCTAGGGCAACTGGGAGCATGGTGGATGCCTTGACAACAATGGGGAGATTAAGGAGAGGGGAGGACTTGGGGGGAAAAGAGAATGAGTTCAGTTTTGGACATGCTGAGTTGAGGATGTCTGTGGGATATCCAGTTGGAGATTCTAACAGGCAGTCAAAGATGAGGGGCTGGAAACTAGAAGAGAGACTGGGGGAGTTTGGAGGAGCGTGAAGACAACAAGCCGTGGCGGGGGTGGGGTGGGGAGGGGGGGAAATGAGACCACCTAATGAAATCGTACAGAGCAAGAGCAGGGCCATGAAGCCTTTCCAAAGGCTGGGTCCTCCCCCCACTGATACAGTCTCTGCCTTCTAGCTCTTGGTGGCCAGCTGCCTAAGCGTCTCCTGGGTCCTCACCCCAGTCTTTATTATCCTAGTAGTGACCAGTCTGCTTGTCCCAACCTCCCAGTTTGAATATAAGCTTCTGAAAGACAGGGCCGATGGGAAGCCTTCCATGTAAAATGTTTGCTGAAGTGCAGCAAACATCTTAGGAACCATGTTCCTAGGAAGTCTTTGCAAGAAATATCTTGTGTAAATGCTTTGAACATATTCAAAGAAAAAAGGAACACAGAGAAACATGGGAAGACTGGTGAAGGGAGCCAGAAAGGTGCATGAGCTTAGGGTCGGAGGCCCTGAGCGTGATGCCCAGCTCCTCCACTCTCTAAATTTATCACTTCATCCAAAACTCAGTTTCCTCATTTGTAAAGTGATGGCTTCTCAGGTTCTTCCCAAGTCTTCCTCTATGATCCTAAGTCATAGGAAAGGAGGGAAGAGAACAGACTAACGACCACCATCCACACACTCGCTACAACTGATAAGCAATAATGAAGTCCAAGGGGCAAACTCTACAGAATGAAAAGGCATTGGAAGGGGTCATGGAGGCAAGAAGACTATTACTGTCATTATTGTGTTAAGACACATAATTTAAAAAAACCTATATAATCTGGCGCTTATGGTTGTACAGGTGACATTTTGTTTTGTGGATGATTATTGGTAACAATAATGCAGATGAACACATTTAAAAGGAATCTCATCCTCTCCTCTAGGCCAGCAGGCCAGAGAGCAAGGGACCAGAGTGGGGTGTGGGGTTGGAGCCTAAGTAAACCAGGTCTAACACTCTACACTTTTGTTTGGATTGAGGCAAATCCTAAACCCTGTTGTCATAGGCGCTTCTAATAGATTGTAAGAGTTTTTGTGAAGTTTGGTTTTTTCCCCAGGCCCCTTGCTGTCCTAGGATGCTAACTACCACAACTGAGGGGGAGATGGGTAGGGAACAGGATGCCATGTTTTTTCAACAGAGATGTCCATTACTGAAATAATTGGCACCTGGACCATCTTAAGTCATGGAATAACAAAGAGCAAGTCCATAAACACTAATTAGACTCCATCTCCCCCAGCTGGAAGGTGATCAAAGCAGGCCCCATGGCTTTAGGGAAGCTTCCTAGCAGCCTGTGCTCAGCAGGGCAGAGAGAAGGAGCCCATATCATATTCATCTGGGACCTGAGAAGGAACTCCAGGCAAGGGAATTGAGGGGTTGGCAATGAAAGTGGAATCTTCCAGGCCTGCATCAATAACAGGAGAGTTTGGTGACTGCATCTTTCCCCTTTCTCTGAGTGGGGGAAAAGGTACTGAAACTCTCTGATGATTCCTCCTTCCCTGTAGCCAAACTCTAAACAGGATGTGAAAGGCCCCAACTTTGTAGTTGTTCTTGCTTGGGTTAAGTTCCATCACCATGGGATCCTTAACCTTTTCTGTGGCCTGGACCTTCAGGCGATAGCACTAAGGTGACCCCTTCTTACCAAGCGTTTTTAAACGCATAAAACAAAATACACAGGATTACAAAAGAAACCAATTATGTTGAAATAGTCACTGAAGTAATAAGACCAGTGCTTCAGGCTAAGAAGCCCTGAATTACCAGGGTGTTTTATGTGAGAAAGCAAAAACACATGAGACATTCGGAGCCCAGACTAAGAGGCCACCGAGTCCAACCCCTACCTTATTTTATAGCTGTAGAAAATCAGACAGAAGGAGATCAGGTGGCTTAGCCAGGCTCACACTGTTGGTATGGGGGTTGGGATTTAAACCCAAGCCCTCTGGATTCCAGATTCCCAGCACTCTGCCCACTATTAACAGGACCAGGGGACCCCTTAACAATCCTTAACATCACTGCCCTGCACAGTGAGAAAGAAGCAGAGCCAAGACCTAAGTTTCTTCACATCTCATATCTCTGCTTCAAGAACTTGTGATTTTGCTAGTCATACTTCCGTGGAGACAGACCACAATCAGTCAGCCAATCAACAAATACTTATTAAGCCATTACTATGTGCCAATCACTGTTCTAAAAGATGGAGATACAAAAAGCAAAAAAAACCCAAAAAACAGGTAGCTTACATTCTAATGGGGAGAGAAAATGTATATAAATCAGTATACAAGACAGAGAGAGTAGAGGGAAGAGCATCTTCAAGGGGAATGCATTCAACAGCTGCTGTGTCCACTTTACACTGACTAGCAGCATGGTAACTAGAAAAAATTTATAGACATAAATATGTGTGTGTCTATATGTATGTACTGTATTATATGCTTATATATAGATCATATTGTATAGATTCATTATACAGTTATCCCATCCACATTTCAACTTTACCCATTGAGGTTTTGATAATTGTGGGTCAGTATGAGAAAATTAAATGGTAATTTTGGGGGAGTTTGGCAGAAGCTGCAGACAACACACAGGAGCCAGCAGATGACACAGAAACAGTTTAGAAATTTATTAATGCATAAAATGTACATGTAATATTGTATAATATCAACACATTTTATCTTTTAATACCACAATAATTCAGACTTCTCTAGTATGAAAGCAGGGCCAAAAAATTTTACAAGGATTTTCCAGATGAGGGGGGCTGCTGTGCCCCCAACTCCCGAGATGTGGAAGGGGTAACTATATACTATTGTATATATATATATTCCATTGTGTATATATTGTATACAATATACACTATTATATATATACACATATACAATTGTGTATGTTTTATACAATATGTGTTATACACATATATGTGCGTGTATATATATATATATATATACACATGCACATATACACACAAAATAAAATGTATCCATAGACAGACAGACCGATAGATCAATAGATAGATAAGGACTGGGCAAGTCTAGTCATTTCATTGATATAAAGAACTCTCAGTTGAGGAAACTCCCTCTTCCAATCTAGATCGACATCTTACAGTCATAGAGACCCTAGAGATGAAGTTTCTTGCCCAGGTTCATTAAATTAGTATGTTCCACAGGTGGACCTTTGCCTAAGATCTTATTATTTCTGTAACTCTGTTTCTCATATGTTTCTAAAACTCCACCTTCATGAGGCTGTTGGGAAATAAACACTTGTATACATTGTAGCTAGACTGACAAACATTTCTGGAAGGCAATATGCAATCAGAGCTTTGACCTTGTCCCAATGGATTCTAGTGTTAGGACTTTATTGTAAAACATTACTAGAGGGGGAAAGGACCTATTTGCATAAAAATATCCATAGCTACTTTCTCTCTCTAAATACATACATACATACACACATATATGATAACTGAAACAATCTATACATCCAACAATTTGAGAATCATTAAATAAATTTATTAGAAACAGTAAGATGTTTCGAATAGAATACCAGCTTTGGAGTTAGAAAGACCTGGGTTCAGACCTGGGTCTCTGACATATATCTACTATGTGCTCATAGGCAAACCTGTATGACTTTGGCCAAGTTTCTGAATTTCAGTAAAATGAGGGGGTTGGACCACTAAACTCCCTTCCAGGTCTAAACTTAAGATCCTATAAAGTGCCCCAAACAACTCTACAACATAAGTTATTTGTATCAATGGAGACAGTTTATACATCAATGAAATCCTAGGTTTGGATCTAAACCCCTCTGTTCACAAAATACTAATGTAATGGAATATCACAGTTCCAGAAAAATGACAAATATGAAGCAAATAAAGAAATATGGGGAGACCTACAAAGAAATAATGAAAACTGAAAGCAGCAGATTCAGAACTGCACATATATTGACAACAAGATAAAAAAAGGAAAAAGAAAAGAAATAAGAGAAAGCCAGGAGTAGTAGAATTTCTAACAGGCATAGAAAAGGACACTAAACAAAAACTTCTTTTGGTCTATTTGTTAATTTACTTGGTTCTACCTTGTTAAATGCTAAGACTTTTGTAAACATTTAATTTATTACTTTGTATAAGAGATTGTATTTGCTGAGTCATTCGTCTAAAATGTCTTTTTTTTATTTAAAGAATAGTTGTTGTGGCCCTAAAGTTCACCATATCCCTAACCCCACCCTCCCCAACCCCATCCATTTGGGGGTGGCCAGCATTCCAAGGGGAGAGCCACGCTCCCCCTCCTCTAGAGGCTGGGCTGCTGGACAGCTCTGTTCCCCCATCATCGGCCCACCATCTCCTTATAGTTTGCCCAGTTTCTAAGTCCCAAGATGCCTTTCCTCCCCTGCCCTCACTCCGTACTCAGTAGCCCCGGGCCTTGCTATTCCCCCCACCCCACAGTTCTACTCTTAGAATTTCCTGGACTCCATCAGCCCCGGAGGTCAAATAAATGTGTGTTAGGTGCTGAGTGTGCCTATTAAAGTTGAGCTCCCAGACAGCATGGGCTCTTCCTGTGTGCATTCCCAGCCCTCCAGCTAGTGCTGGAATACAGCAAACGCTTAATAAGTACTGTTTTCCCATTCATTCATTCATTCATCATTCATTCACTATGGCCACTCTGAAGCTGAGCTTTTACTCTCATAGTCGGTAAATCAATTGTGGCCCAAGTTCAAGCTCCAGCTCCCCTCAGGGCCTCGATCTAGTCACTGGCGTTTATATAATGTGCATCTAATGGACAGTTACCCTCTTTATTTCCCCAACTAGCCTGTGGGTTCCTGACAACAGTTCAGATTCGGGTAATCGGGAAAAACCTCGGGGGCCGCAGAAGGAGTTGGTGGGATCTGGGGCGGGACCGCAGAGGGGGCAAAGAGTGCACAGAGTCAGAAGCCCTGGGTTCAAATTCGGCTTCCTAGCTGCGTGACTTGGCGTCTGCCTGCCTCGATTTCCCCATCTGTAAAATGGGGATCATAGCGGCCGCTGCCCCGCAGGGTGGCGGCGGGATCGATACACGGCGGCTGGCACAGTGCCCGGCGCGCGGCGGGGGGAGCGGGGATGACTTCACCCTTTGTCCTGGTCTGCCCAGCACCCTGGCCCTCCACCCCCAGCTAGGAGCCCTCGGCGCCCCCGCCCCCACCCTGCACCGGCCGGTGCGACGTCCCGAGGCTCCCCCCGCCCAAGGATGCTCTCCGGAGGCCTCGAGCTCCGCCTCGGGACCGGCGCGCGCCCGCAGCCTCCCCGCCTCCCCGGCCCCCACTCCAGGGGCCCCTCGGCTTACCGCGAGCCGCGCCGGGGCCCAGAGGCTCGGGAACACGCACCACCGTGACTCAGGGGGACGCTGGAGCGGGAGCAGGGGCGGCAGCGGGCAGGGGGCGGGCCCAGAGCAGCCGAGCCCCGCGAGCCTCTCGCTGGGAAGCCGCCCAGCGGTCCTCCGCGGCCTGGGGGCGGGGAGCGCGGGAGCACGGCGCCGCCGCCAGCAGCGTATAGGGACCCGCCATCTTGTTGTACGGAAGCGCGAGGGGCGCGCACGAGCGGAGCCGCTAGCTCCGCCCCGCCCAGTACAGCACTAGGTGGCTCGGGGACAAAGGCCACGGCAACCCTCCGGCCTGCACGCTGCTATTGCCCTTCTTTTAAATCACAGTTATTAACAGAAACGAGAACCTTGACCACAAATACCACAAACCTCGCTGAGCATCGCTTACGTGTGAATAACGTCAGCCAAGGAAGGGTGCGGGTTGACCTGCCTCAGCCCTCAGTCCGAGGGCCTCCCTGCCCTCGGGCTCCTCTTTTTCCCTTTGGGAGCAGAACTTCTAGTCTCGCTTTAGCGCGCAGCTGCAGCTTCGGGTTCCAGCCTGTCCTCTGTGGGTCCCTTCCCCCTTTCCTCCCTTCTGTGTCCCCTCCTCCCCCAGCCTTTCCTTCTGGCCTTCTCTAGATTGGGGAGGGGGGGCGTAGAGAAGAGGAAGAACAAGTGGGATCTGGCCTATAAAGGGACTGCAGAATCTGGTGCTGGAAAACACCTTAGAGATGGGGACCAATATCCTCAATCTTGAGTTAAGTTCAGTTAAAGCACGGGTTCTGGTCACACCAAAAATCGGTGGCAAAGGCAGCATTTGAACCCCCTCCAAAGCCTCCCCTCCGTTCCCCGAACCTGGCACTCACTCTTGCCCCGTTCACCCTAGCACCCCCTCCTTAAAACAACCCAGTGCAGCTCGGGGCCCCAGGGACGTTTCCCTTAGGCTTGGCGGGTGTGGGAGGGGGCGTCCGGCTGAGTGGTGGGGGCTACGGCTACCTCCACCACCAGAGACCTTCCTGCGCGTCCGAACCCCTCTCCCTGTCATGCACCTCTTCCCAAGGGTGTTCTAAGCATCTCCTCTGCACGTCCCACCCGGTCCTCAGCCCAGTGACCACGGTCAGGCACTCACCACCTTCCTCCTCCTAACCGGAGGGTCGGGCAGGGGGACGCGGCTGCTGAGTGGTTTTCAGTGGCATCCCAATTTTCGTGACCCCACTAGGGGGTTTCTTGGCAGAGCTCCTGCATCGGTCTGGCCATAGCCGCACAAACTTCCCCGAGGGAAGGTGTCCTTTAGATACCAGTCTGTTGAATGAGTGGGTCTAGCTATATCCTCCCACCAGAGCTGACTTTATTTCACAAGAATCTGTAAAGAACTGTCCTCTTTACCTCAGACATCCCTGCCTTCTCGTTCCATGCCTTGGTCTCCCCAGATTGCTTATGACCCGAGACATCTGAGGACTAGCTGGCGATGGCTGACGTAAGTTCAGGAGGGCACATAGGAAAACAGCTCAATTACTGTGTTAAATTAAAAAGCCATTGGCGGGGGAGGGAATTCTACCTCAGTTTACAAATTCACATACGATCATTTCTGCTTTTAAAATATCTACATTTCAATAGACAAGTTCATGATATTTTTAAGAAAGGGGGGCATTAATGTTTCTTGTTGGATTTTGATATAAAATCCAAGCCTTATATCCATAAGGACTAGGAACAGCAGAGCTTAACATAAGGCACTCTCATTTCATATCAGGAAGGTAAGGTGGTCTATAGAGCAATAAGAATGATAATCAGGACAGATCCAGGTTTGAATTGGGACTAAGTGTATTATAGTGACAGGAAGGACCCTTGAGGGCACCAGACTGTTCCCACATCTATAAAAGGAAGCTAATTCTACCCACAACATAATGAAGATCAAAGGACATGTGTGCCATGTGTCATAACTAGAGAGGAAGAAAATGATGTTGCCATGATATAGCCTATATGTTTTCCCCTCTTAATTTCAGTTCCTTTTTCTTTTTTATTACATAGAGGAAAGCCTTGATTTATCTTTTTAAAAAAATTTTTTAAGTTGATATTTCAAAACAACTTGTCACTTTTTTTACATCTGTTTTCTGGAATGTTACCAGATTTTCAGTTATTATATTTATAATTAAATTGAAATCTTAAGAATGCACCAAGACTGGCAATTGAGTATTCCATCTTCATAATGCTGAGGTATAAGCATCTTTGGAAAAAACATCAAAGGGAATTTTCTTAAAGTCCTGTTAGCATGTTTCATTTTCATTAGGTGTCTTAGAAAGAGCTCTACTTTACAGCCTGGGGGATGGACAAGATTGTACTTCCAGTCAGAAGGCCTGGGCTCTAGGCCCAGGCCCAGTATTTCCTGTGAGTAGCAAGTTAAAGATGGGTAACACTCATAGCAGTCCAGGTAAAGGACTGAACACGGAATAAAGAAACTTGGCTGAGTCCCAACTCTGTGCAATAATTTGCCCAAGGTCATGTCTCATTTGTCAAAGAAGATTGTACTGGATGGTGTCAGAAGCTCCTTCCAGCTCTGATGCTCTACTGCGTCTAGCCCCTTTGCCTGGATGTTCCACAGGCACCCCAAAGAGAAATCTCCCCTCCCAAATTCCCTAGCTCTGTATACCAGTCACTCCCACTCCCCATATGCGATAAATGGCCAAGCTTTGGTCATCTCACCCAAAAACCTCCCCGGTACAGGCTCACCCCACTTCATCTCTCTGCCTCCAGTCCTCCCCTCTTCAAACCATCCATTCTCCACTTCTGACAAACCACCAAAACTGCTGTCTGACTAGGTCGCTGTCCACTGCCTCTAAGATAAAATGCCTTCTGGTCTTGAAAGCTCCTCACAATCTTGTCCTTACAGGCTAATTGTATGCTATATTCCCGCCAGACTGGCCTCCTTGAGCTGGGCCATGGCATTCCCCCTCCCACACTGCTGCCTTGGCACAAGCCCATGCTGGGTAAGCTCTCCCTCCCCTGATACCTCTCAAGAGGCCTTTTCTCATTTTCTCCAAATTGTATTTAATTTGTGTGTATGGTACACACATTTGATACCCTGAATTTGCTTGTCTGGGACCACGTGGCTCTCCCCACCCCCACAGAATGCTGGCTGCTTGATCCCGCCCTCCAGGGCATTTTGGTATTCCTGGCCCCGGGCGGGAGTGTCTGGCAAAGAGTAGTCAAGAAGTCCTGGAAGTTGTGACTATAATACTCAGGAGTTCCCTGGGAGCAAGCCCTCTGCACTCCTGCATACTCCCGCAGGCGGGAACTTGGATCCCTTTCTCCTCCCTTCTCTATTCTGTGCAATTTGTCAAGATGCCTCCTGGCCTGAGCTCTGAGGAGCACATTCCTGTGAGCTTTCTTACCACCCATCAACTCGGGGGATGTCTTGGCTATTTTGCCTTTGGTTTGGGGAGCTGTCATTGTAAATCAATTCACCTAAACATCCTGCTTATTGCTTCATGATTTCATGCTAAGCTTCAGACACACAAAAGATGTATATATAGAAGTAAATATTTTATTGATCATCGTTTCATATTTTTAAAAAGCGGTATTTCAAAACTCACAATATAGATCATACATTTTATTTTCAGATATACACAATCACTCTCATATACACAAATTATATAAAAATATTTGAAACTCTATCTCCAAAATATTCAATAAAGATGTTTGGGTGACTCTTATAAAACTGACCCAGCAATTTCTTCTTTTCTTTGGCAGATAATTTTGAGTCCTCATCAATCATTTTTAGCAAAGACAAAAGCTCTTCCTTGGTGGCTTTCTGGGCACTGCTGTAATACTCACTTTGGTCATGTCTC
>WOXC01008505.1:0-20000 GCA_011680675.1 Gymnobelideus leadbeateri | reverse complement strand
GGTGTGGAGAAGGGTCCCCTCTCCAAACACTGGCCTAAAGGAAAGGGAAATTAGGGCTAAGACAGAAAAGGGGAGAGGAGGGGGTCAAAGTGAATGACTTTTTATTTTCTCCAGTTCAGGGTGAAGGGAAGGGTGGTGGTAGGAGGCTTGAGGAGAGAAGGTGGGAAGTGACACAGAATTAATTTGGGGGGAGTAAGAGAAAGTTTAGTTGAGATTATTCCATCCAGCAGCATTCAAGGATGGAAAGCTTAGGCAAATGTGACCAACAACTCTTAAATACCCTGTACCAATTATATAAAAACAAAGGCAACAACATTCTAAAAGAAAAAGATCAGCTGCAAACACAAGCAAGCAGGATTTTTTTGTTATTCAATGTATACCTTTAAAGCCAAGCTCTGAGTAATTTGGAGCTTATCATTTTATGTCTTTATTTAAATGCTTGTGTTGGGTCTCTTGGTGGGGGGGGGTTACCACCTCTGAATAAAATAGTTTAAAATCTCATGTAAACCTCATATAAGTAACTGCTCACATTCACAGATACTATTTGTACAGCTTTATAAAAGTAAAATACTGTAAGAACTCTGCTGAGATATAATCATTTCCCTTTTACAGATGAGGAGTCTGAGGTTTACAAACACCAAATGGTTTATCCCATGCCGCACAGGCCTGCCTCCTGAGCTCTGTCTAACCCCCTTTCCCTACTTAAAGACACTGTATAAATCCATCATCTGTAAGGAAGCAATAGCAGCTTATGTCGTATGTTCAAAAATGCAGGATGAACAGTTCATGTTCTAGCGTTCTAGCCAGCCACTACTATGATTTGAAGTTACAGTTATAGAATAAGCTAGCTTTTCCATATCAAATGTGCTTTCTACTTCAGTATGGGCTGTTGAATATCTAGGTTATTTTGAATCTCCCCTCATTCAGTAATCAAAATTTATAGGAGTTATTTGTTTTAAAACATAGGAATTTTAATGAGCAGTTTTCTAGGTTGACTTAAGTCTATCTACCGTGTCAGCTTTAGAGTTTGTTTTAAGTAAAAGCCACTCATCCGGAAATGGAATTTTTTTTCCTCCTGCAAAAGACCAAAATAACAAGGATTGCCAAGCTTTTTGCTTACCCAGGAGCTCTGCAATCCCCGTGTGGATTTCAAATAAGTGGTTTAGCAGAGGCTCCCTACTGTTGTAGTATTTACTAATGGCATCAAATAAGAGTGCTTTCCACACATCTCCTTTGTCTGGTAGCTCAGGAAAATTTCTGCTTAGCTCCACCACCATCTGGTTTGGAAGGTATTCTAGGCAGTCAGTCGCTGCAGAGAGCCATTCATCATCCCTAGAAAAGTAGAGATTGTTAAAAACTACAAGACTAAGTGAGCACACGAGAGTTTCCTCCTCCTGAGACCTCCTCATGGAGGCAATGCTATGCCAGCAGAGCTCTGAGGGATGGGCATCTGCTCCTGATGCAGGCTGTGGCTGCTGTCTGGGAACCAGCCTGGCCAAGTTCAGAGAGGTTCACCACCACAGCCATGCTACCAAGTGACAAATCTGGTGCATCACCAGAAAGCCAAAGAAAAGTGAAAAGGGGCCCTGGTCCTAGGCTGTGGCGTCTTCCACTTCTGTGAGAAGAGGCTGTGAGCAGAGAGGCTGAAAAGCCCACAAAGGATGCCAAGAACTACACCATCCTTTTGTTCTCAAGAAACATTTCCACTGTTAGTCCTCCAAGTATGAGATCTCTAAGTCAACATCACAAAGAAGGAGCGGGATCCTACTAATTAATACTAATAGTCTTACTCTGACTGAAGTCAGAAAATGAAGAAAAGAGAGCCTAATGGAAGAAAGCTGACAGGTTCTTGGAAAGGCACAGAAAGAGCTAGCTTTATCACCTTTCAAACAGCAACAGGCATTTACAGGACACTTGGGGTCATTTTGCTTTGCAGTTCTTATGAAAACAAGCAAAAAAAAATCTACTACCATAAAGATAAATGTAGCTTAAATACTAACTTCATCTGTCATAAAAAAGAGAAACGTGAAAGAACCATGAAGAATGAACTGATAAAGAACTCTCTAAGACCACCCAAATTAGACTGATGTATTTCCAGATGGCGACAATAAGTAAAAGGTAAATAAAAGAGAAGATCAAAAATGTTGGTTTTATATTATGAATATTTTATTCAAGAAGAGAATCAGAAGGCACTGGACATCAGAGAGGGTGGAAATTGCCTATATCTTGACAGGAAACAACTGGTTAGCAGTGTGGGAGTCATTTCTGACCTCACTGCTGATGGACAGGCAAAGTTCTTCAATTGGCTTGAGGAAGGAGTAAAACCCACCAAATTAAAAGGGTAAGATAAAAAAATACGGCATCCAGTTAAAACAAAGATATCGAGAAAGACTATCACTGAATCCTTCTATGCAAGTTCAAATAAAGTTTGCCATGAGGATGAGGACTACGCCCAAGAACGGCCTGAGCTGAGCAGATAGATGGGGCAGCAGTGTACAGCACAAGGTCAGCAACTAAATCCACTAGAAGAATTTATAGAAGAGGACGGTGGGAGATGAGAAAAGGAAGTACTGGTGAAATGAAGCAAGTTGGCAGGAAAACTGGCTGGAGGTCTGGCTAAACTAGGTAAGCATCTAAAAATATAACGAGAGGGCCAAATACTGATAAAAATAAGGAAGCTCTGTCAGCATCTCTATAACAAACACCTGTTCATTCATGACAACAGGCCCACCATTGCTGGGGCAGCAGGATGGTACCTAATGAGCAGCCTGAGGAAGCAGAAAGATCAAGAAAGAGAAAGAAAGCGCCCAAGATCCCCCTGACTAGAGGCAAAGCAAATCCATGTTGTAATAGGAAATCAAGAAGTCATTCAATAGCTGATGACCCAACCACATGCCTACATTAACAACTCTCTAAGAACTTAAAGAATACTCTAGATATCAGGAACTCAGGCACATCCTGACGAAGAGAGGGACAGCTTCACTCAGCTTCCCTGTCTACCAGGAAAGAGGACTAGGTGAGATTACGGAGGTTACCTCTATGGTCCTTTCTAGCTCTAAACCTGAGATCCTATTGGACATACAACTGATTGAAAAGGACAAAAGACCTGAGATCCATCCCACTATATTTTTTGGCTATTAAAATAATAACACAAACATTTGTTAAGTAACACTATGCTGAATGATCCCCTGAATATTAATACCAAGTAAGGTAATACCAATATAAAGCAAAACAAGACCTAGACGCTTAACAAAGGCATGGGTAAGTGTCACAGAAAATATATGAATACAGAGGGAAGAAGGATTCTCTGCAAGAGAGAGTGTTCTCCTAAGGGTCCAGTGAATGACATCATGCTGATTTCATCAGTCCCTGGAACCCTACAAAGCCTCTGAAATTAGGTTTCTAACAACCACTGCTCTAAACAATCCATCTAGGAAAAATAAGTGGATGAAGAATGCTTAAGGCTGAGTCTGTGAGATGCAGTTCTGCGGAGAGCTTGCCGAGCTGGTCTACCAGTACATCCACTTCAGACACCACAGACAGATAATGAATTGTACCTGAAATCAAAAGGAGGCAATGAGCAGTCTAGAATGAATTGGGGAAACTGTGCAATGATTTAACAATGCCAATTTACTTCCTAAAGCCCAAAGCTGTTTTTTTAAAAATATCAGTATTTTTCTGGTAATGCTCTGTCACAACCTCCAAAGAATCAAAACTGCAGGTGACCCAAGGAGCAATGGAGAGATGGATGGTCAACACAAACAGGAAGCAAAATATGAGCAGCAACAGGTTAATGCTTACAGTGCTTCTTGTACACAGAGGGCTATAGGACTGGAAAAACAGATGAAGCCCCATTGTAATAATGACCAATAATGTGACTAATGAGAGCCCCATGCTCCACAGGTGTCTGGCATGGTGGGCACACAAATGACAGACTAAAAAGGCCGGGTGGCAGTTGGCTCTGTTGGTTACATCATGGACTCACTGAGATACTGAAAAAAGCTCATAAATGCTACAAGCTTCCACTGTTGGAAAATCTGTACGCCTCAGAATAGACGAGGCCTTTAGACTAGATCAAAATACTCCCTCCATGCCAAGAGATGGCAACACAAAGAGAACTCCCCACATTCTGCAGCTGGAAAGGGCCTTACAAGTCTTAAGTCAACCTTCGAATTTTACAAAGCCTAGAGCTATGGCCAGATTTTCCTGACACTGAGTCCAAGTCCATTATTCTTTTCATGGTGTCAGGCTGCTTCTTTTTAGAGCTTATGGTACAATTTATGGTCTCTTATTTTTGCTAGGCGAGGTAATCTAGGAAAACTTTTTTTTTAAAGCTAATTGTCAAATATTATTCGAAATGCTAACTTCAGACAGAAATGAAAGGCAAAATTTTTAAAAGCATCACCAGGAAAGGTAAAATAAAATTTTTGTACATTTGAATATTTTATTTGTTAAATTCAGTAGGAGAAAAAAGACCATGAGTGAAGAAATCTGGGTTCTGACATTAGTTTGATTTGTAATCTTTGTAGAATTCAAGTTCCCAAAAGGCACTGTTCAATTTTCATTTTTGTCTCTATATCCTCAGAGCCTAGAATAGGGCCATGAACATAGTAAGCACTCAATAAATGTTTCTTGATTTGAGTGTAAATTTGTCGACTCCTAGAAAAGTCACTTAACTTTAGGGACTCAATTGTACCATCTATAAAATGAAAGGACAAATCTTTGGAGGTGTCTGTCAAACTCAATAGAAAGGTACAACTTTTTAAGTGGGCTTGAACCAGATTAAAATGTATCTGGGAAATGTTTAATGAAATAAATAAAAACAAAGTACTCTATAGATAATGTTAATTTGTGGCTTTCTTTGAACTTGACACCACTAACCTAGACCACTCCAAAATTATATACTAACATTCTATATCCAAATAAGAGAAATATAGAAACTTACTCTGATTAAGATTTAATTATACATACTTATTAACAATCCCTAAACTGTTAATCAAAAGGGTGTGTAAAGTTAGGAGTTAACCTAGTTGACCAAGGTCAACTATCTCTTGCTATTCAACTGTTAAAAAATTCATTGATAGATGGCATTGAAAGGGTTGATTACAACCTGCCAGATTCCTCCTTCCCAACTGGGCTAAAAAAGTTAAGAACTGACTCATGTTCCAATAAAACACAGTAGGCTTTTTGAGGGCAAGGGCTCCCTCCATGTCTGATTCCCCTAGTAATATACCTTGAAGGTATCAAGTGCTTAATAAGTTTGTTGAATGCTATAAACCTAAGAGCTTACTTTCAATTGAATCCCGGTATAAAATGTCAAAACTTGTTAGGAATTTATGAAATTTTGTATCTCAGTTCAAGTCCTAGTTTAAGAATCTCAGTAAAATGGAACCTCAATTGTATAAATATATTTTTTTAAATTCAGCCAATGCAGTTCATTGCCTTCAGAGTATCACTGTTGTTGGAGGCTGCTCAGTGCCTAAGAACAGAACTATGGTAAGAGATGAAGTTACGGGGCGGCTAGGTGGCGCAGTGAATAGAGCGCCGGCCCTGGAATCAGAAGGCCCTGAGTTCGGAGCCAGCCTCCGACACTTAATCCACACAAACAAAAACCTAGCCGTGTAACCTTGGGCAAGTTACTTAACCCCAATTGCCCTAAAGGGGCGGCTAGGTGGCGCAGTGAGTAAGAGCGTCAGCCTCGGAGTTGGGATGACCCGAGATCAGATCCGGCCTCAGAAAATGAGCACCCACACATAAATAATGACTAGCCGTGTAACCTTGAGCAAGTTACTTAACCCCAATTGCTTTAAAAAAAAAACAAAAAACAAAAAAAAGAGATGAAGTTAGATGGCCAAGGATAACAACTTTCTTTGCTTGATTAAGGAATTATCTAGATGTGGAACAGAAATCAGAAAGTTAGAATCTGGGAAACTCAGAACTCTGAGTATTAGCTACCTGAAGTCACAAAGCAAGTTGGTAACAATACAGACATATGTCCCAATGACCTGTCCCTATGTAAAGGAGTGGTAAACTGCTATAACTTCTCAGAATTCTATGTATGACTTACAAGTACTCTTAAAATCATTTCTACATACTGTGAGTCACTATATGCCTTGAGAATCCCTCGGTCCAAATAGTTGCTGTTGATCAAGTCTGCTTGTGCCTTAGGGTTCGGGACCTTAGGTGTCATCTCTTGATGCTGAAGCAAGGAGTCAAGGAGAGGGAGGTCTATAAGTTGTAGCAGGCGTCTAATGGTTTCTTCTCGCCATACTTCATTAATAACTACACAAGGAAAACAGCAACAACCAACAATTACTAATTCAAATGGTCACCACAATATTTCCTTGGCAGACTTAATTCAGTAAGTTAGTGGCCATTAAAAGATATATAAACTTTACAAAATGCTCTCTTCTAAGAAGGGGAACAATTAATGGTTTGTTTAACATGTAGGAGAATAGACTTTACTTTCTACTGTACAAAGAATGTAAAGAATTCCAGTTGTCCTACATGTCAGATAAGAGATCAAGTCACATAACTCATGCTAATAAGGACTTTGGAGAAAGAATGATTCATTGAAACTAAAAAATAGCTCCCAACTACTGGCTGCAGATTATTCCACTCGGGGTTTCTACAACTCTGTTAGAGGGAGGAAAAGTCATTATGCTGCATTCCATTGACAGACAAGTAAACTAGAGAATACGAATCTAAATACTGGAACACGATTGTGATATGCATTTTTAGCTGATCTTACACTTATTAGAATTTGAAAAGAAAATCTTTACGTTTGAGAAAACATTTAAGTTATAATTAACTGGTGTCATTAAGTTATAATTAACAAAGTCAAGTACGAAATAGACTTCAGTTTTGACTCTCTGCCAGCCAATATAACAGCAGCCAGTATTCTTCCAGAATGGCTTCACTGACTTATGCTTTAAAGAGATAATAGACTTCTATTAGAACTGAAAAATACAAACGACTTCCAGACAATGTTCCCTCTGAGCTATTTCTCATTAAAAAAAAAAACTAGGAAAAAAAATCAGAGGACATTAATAAGGAAAAAATAACTCTAATCCTATTTAAAGACATTTTCTATTTCTCAGCATGTATCATCTTATCTTACCTTGAGGAGACAAATTTGTGGAGATATTTACATGTGGGGAGTTAGCAGGCTTTAAACTCAGATTCTCCCACAGATCCTCTAAAGTTGTGGATTTCAAAGCCGATGAATTAAATAATGGTGTCTTCTCGTATCTTAAAGCAAGAGATCTAATCAGAAATCAGTATTTACAAACTGAACACAACCATCTTCCTCCATTGTACAAGCTGCACTATGGCTGCATCCTGCTCTGCTCACTGGTTCATATGAGAACTGAACTGTCAGCTTCCAGTACAAGAATGGCGGGATGGGGAGTGTTTCCAAGCTTAATCACCTTATTAGCCCAATTTCTGACCTGCCATGACTGAGCCAGAGCTGAGCATTTTCTAAGTACCGCAGAGAAAGTGTGCCTTTCCCTTAACCTACCTCCCAAGTTCTTTCTTTGACATCTTTTTTTTTTTTTAAGCAATTGGGGTTAAGTAACTTGCTCAAGGTTACACGGCTAGTCATTATTTATGTGTGGGTGCTCATTTTCTGAGGCCGGATTTGATCTCGGGTCATCCCAACTCCGAGGCCGGCGCTCTTACTCACTGCGCCACCTAGCCGCCCCTTTTAGGGCAATTGGGGTTAAGTAACTTGCCCAAGGTCACACGGCTAGGTTTTTGTTTGTGTGGGTTAAGAGTCTGAGGCCGGATCGAACTCAGGTCCTTCTGACTCCAGGGCCAGCGCTCTACTCACTGCGCCACCTAGCCGCGCCTTTCTTTGACATCTTAATTCTCGAGCTGGTGGCTTTAGAAGCTACAAAGATAAATTATGTGATCTAATGAAAAAGTTTCTAATACATGTGTCACTGTCCTATATTTTTGCAGTTGGAAATACCTAAGACTCCCTATTTCACTCATCCTACTGAAGATTCAAATTTAGATTTTACTTACCCAGTAAAATTTAAACTCCTTTCAAAGCCAAACACATTTTATGAAAAATAATTTCACTTTTTAAATATTTTTCATAAGCTTTTCCCCTTAAACATATGCTTATTAAATACAGAGCTCAATGAGTCCTTCGTATTAAGAGACCACTCACAGGCCCAAGATTTTAATAAAAAGGAACAAAAAGACAACTACCTCCCCCCTTTTCTTAAAAGAGAGATAAAGTCTAACTCCCCCTCCCTCCCCTGGCCCCCAACTGACTGAGGAACTTGTCACAAACCTGGAAGGTGAACACACTCTGTTCTCTTTCCCGGACTGACCGTCCTCTTGGTCAGGCACAGCTGTGAACCTGTAAAGGCTGCAGCTACTGTCTTCAAACACCGGCCTTTTGTCTCTTCCAAACACTTTGGTTGGGACTGCTTCAAACACTTTGTAGTCCATTAGTGCTTGACATACCCTTACAACTTTGGCACGAGGAATATCTACATCTCCAAAAAACTTATTCTGAATTAAATGAGAGAAGACAACGTCCACAGCATCCGAACCAACAAAACAGTCATCATGCCGTTTTAAGTGGTGCCGTCGCTTCTTGACCTCCACTTCGGTTTGAAGGGTGTTTATAATACTGCTCCAAATATACGTGGCCCCAAAAGGCTTCTGTGCCACACTGAAACCTGGCAGTGGAAAAAACACAGCACCTAAGATTCAGGGCAGACAATACCAAACAATGACAACTGCAGAGTCACCTTTCAGGACCAGCAGTGAGTCCAGATTAGTTCTTAGGCTGGTCTTCAACAAGGAAGGTGAAGACCTGGTACTGTGGGAAGAACACTGAATGGTCATGGGACCTGCCAAAGGTTGGGAGACTCTGGCTAAGTCACTTCACTGTGTCTTAATTTATTCATTTATAAAAAAATGAGTATTAGACTAAGTCAGAAGAAGGGAACCTGTGGCCTCGAAGTCACATGTGGCCCTCTCGGTCCTCAAGTGTGGCCCTTTGACTGAATCCAAATTTCACAGAACAAACCCCTTTAATGAAAGGATTTGTTCTGTAAAACTCAGACTCAGTCAAAAGACCATACCCGAGGACCTACAAGGACACAGGTGGCCCTCGAGGCCACAGGTTCCCCACCCCTGGACTAGATCTTCTCTGTTATCTCTGACTTGTAGTTCTGAGTTTATAATTGTATGCTAGGAATAATCATCCAAACATTTAAAAGCCTACAACACACTGAGCAATGTCCTAAGTAAATAGTTTAGATAATAGTCCCTATAATACACAACAATTATATTAGATGTTGTTTAGTCATCTTAATCCTGACGTTTCCTGACCCCATTTGGGGTTTCCCTGGCAAAGATACTAGAGTGGTTTGCCATTTCCTTCTTCAGCTCATTTTACAGATGAGCAACTGAGGCAAACAGGATTAAATGACATGCCCAGGTCACATAGTCAGTAAATGTCTAAGGCCAGATGTGAACTCAGGAAGATTAGTCTTCCTGACTCCAGGCCCAGGGCTCATCCACTGTGCCACCTAGCTGACCTAATCATATTAGATAGGATGAGTCATAACAATAATAACTAACTTTTATAACACTAAGTCTTGGTTCATTCTTCCAGCAGTCTCATGAGTAGATGCTATTATCATTATTGTTTAATATGTGAGGAAACTGAGTCTCAAAGAGTTGCTCTGGGCCACAAAGCTAGTAAGTGTCTGAAGTAGGATTTGAACTCAGATAACTGTAACTTTAAGTCCAGCATATAAGGCACTATGGAGAATACTCTTTGAGGCTGGAGAGAGAAGGTTGGTGGTGGGAAGAAATAAGGAAAGGCATATAGCGGGTAGCATGTGAGTTAGCCTTTAACAAACACGGAGGAACTAAACTGGTAAGCTGGGTGAAAGGGAAGACACTCCAGACACAGAACAGAGTTAGCACAGGACAGAGGTTGAAACATGTTGAGTGTGCACACCAGAGCATTATCCAGTTTGGTTTCAGTAGAGAGTAAAGGAAGGGCTGTTTAAGGATGCTAGACTATGAAAGATCTTCTATGCCGGGCAATGGCGTTTAGATTTGACTTGGTAAGTAATAGGGAGCCACTGACTTCTCTGACCACAAAAACAAAACTAGCTCTGTGTTTCGAGCTTAGTCCTGTGGTTACACAGAGAGGAGGCTAAGACTAACAGATGGGGCAGATAGGAAATGTAGTGGTAGACCAGGACTCTGTCCTCATTCTCTAGGAGTGCACTGAGGAGGTGCTTTAAGAAAAGTTTGTGACTCTAATTCACAAGCCAACACAGAACAGGGACTCTGTCTTGACAGACAGAAGGAAATCAGAAGGAAGAGATGGTTGGAGGATGGCTGGAGAATGTAGTAGAGGCTCAGCTGTAGTAGAGGTTCAGAGGACATATTGTGTTTGAGATGTCTGTCTGGGGCTTGGTTCTGAAGGAAGTTTAGCATATTGCTCTGGAGTTCAAGCAAGAAGGGACAGTCAGACCTAGGGATCTGGGAGTCATTTGCCTCTAGGAATAGATGAAACTACTGTGGACTGAATGAGATTTGATTCTTGGCCTTGACACAGAATAAGCTCAAAGAAAATGAGACCTGGCCAACTATGAGTTTAGGAGCTAAGGAAAAAAATTGAGATACTAATGTGTTGTTGGTGGAGTAGTGAACTGATCCTGCCATTCTGTAGAGTGATACCCGAAGGGCTATAAAACTGTGCATACCCTTTGACCCAGCAATACTACTACTAGGTCTGTATCCCAAAAAGATAAAAAAGAGAGAAATAGACCTCTATGTATAAAAATATTTATAGCAGCTCTTTTTGTGATGGCAGAGAATTGGAAATCGAGGGGACTCCCATCAACTGGTGAATGGCTGAACAGGCTGTGGTATATGATTGTAATGGAATACTATTGTGCTGTAAGAAATAATGAGCAGGATGGTTTCAGAAAAGCCTGGGAAGACATATATGAACTAATGCAAAGTAAAGTGAGCAGAACCAAGAGAACATGGTATAAGTAACAGCAATATTGTATAATTATTGACTGTGAATGACTTAGCTATTCTCAGGAATACAATGATCCAAGAAAATCTGGACTTATGATGAAAAATGCTATCCATTTACAGAGAAAGAACTGATTGTATGAGTCTGAATGTAGACTGAAGCATTTTTTAATTTCCTTTTTTTTAATCTGTGTTTTCTTTTGCAACAAGGTTAATATGGAAATACTTTTTGCTTGACTTCACATGTATAATCTTTATCAAATTGCCTACTTAAGGCAAGAAAGGGAGGGAGAGAATTTGGCACTCAAATTTTTTTAAAAGTCAATGTTAATTTTTTTACATGTAGTTTGAGAAATATTTAATGAAATATATTAGAGGGTTCTTTGGTGGAGGTGGGGGGGGAGAGAAGGACAAAGGGAATGATTTCAAGGTTCTGTTTCACATTTTTCTTTGAATTCAAATTGTATTTACCTGTGCTACTGGATTTCTTTCAATGGGATGAAGGTGTGTAGCATAAAAAGAAAGCACAGGCAAGAGGCAAGGCTCTAAGCTAGAAGGAAGTCAAGGATCTAGTCAAGAATCAAGTCCAAAATCCACCATTTAACAAGCCTCATTAATCAACCACCTACTAAGTGACTAGGGCCAGTGCTAGATGCCAGAGGGGCAGAGACAAAAAAATGAAACAGCCCCTCTCCTCAAGGAAATTACACTCTGAAGGAAAGATAAATATCACCTATCTGAGTGTATTCAAAATAAATACAAATTAATTTGTATTTGATCAGGGGAAGAGTCCCAGGAAGAACAGCATGTAGGTCCTGGCATTTGAGCTCAGAGGCCAAGGTGAAACAGAATGAATTCCAGGCTGGAAGCCAGGCCTTGGTAACAGTGTGAGTGGAGAGGAAGCATATGAGAAAGTGCCACAAGGCCAGGCTAGCTACACTGGACAGATCTCCATGGTGGTACACGGAAGGGAGTAGAATCATTAGGACATCTTCTCATTCACAAAGGTACTCTGAGTTAATTCTCTTAGCTTTGGTTAGCTTTCAGTTGCCCATTTGGATAAGCTACTTTTTGCCATTCAAACCCTTGAATCCAATACTTAAGTGGTCATTAAGCCTTTACTTGAGGTTCTCCAAGAAAGGGGAATTCACCATCTCCCCTCCCCTCTGGCAGTCTGACTTCTGGGAAGCTTTTCACTTACACCCAGGGATCTAGCTGCCTCTGTGCCAATTCTCTCTGTTCTTTTTGGGCCTAAGGAGCTTATGCTTGTTGTATTTTATGTGTTTTTTGTTACAAACATTTAAGAAGCCTCCACTTAATACAACAGAATGTTAAATTTTAGGTGGGTCACCAGAATTGATCCTTTGCTATACAATTCACTATAAATGGTATAGTAAATGATTTCACCATTCATCCAGGACAAATCTGTCTTAGAGCTGCTAGGAACTGCATTGTTTTCATTAGGAACTTGGTCCCATATAAGAAGCTTGATGCTGTGTTCATGTATACACACACACACACACACACACACACACACACACACACACACACACACACCATTACCTACAAACTTTTCACAAACCCAAAGCTGACATTGTTTTGAACACTTCAAACAACAAAACATAAACTTTTTGTAACTAATTATTTTACTTTTTAAATCTATTCTTTTTGATGCCTTTGTTTTCCTATCATATCCTCCTTTTCTCCCTACCCCAGGGGCCATCCCTTTAAAACAAAGAATGAGAAGAAAAAAAACTTCTGTGAAACCATCAATTGTGTCTGACAGCATATTCACTTCACTATTTTATGTCCATAGTTGCTAACCTCTGCCACCCCATCACCCCAGAAAAAGAGCGAAGGGAACTTCCGCCAGATTGGTCATTAGGATGGATGACAGGTCACTGGGTCTGGGTTGGTTGTTTGTTCCCAATGCTAGAGTTATGGCACACGTTTTCTGGGTTCTGCTGATTACCCTTTGCTTCAGTTGAAGTTTTCCTGGGCCTCTCTGAATTCCTTATTCATTGCACATCTGTGTATCACAACTTGTGCAGCCTTTCTCCAATCAATGGGCACCTACTTTTGTTTCTTGCTCTTTGCTACCACAGAGAAGCATGACTAGGACTATCCTGTAGAGAAAATGCATTGGTAGAGGGACTTTCCCATATCCATGAAAGCAGCTCTAGCCCTTATCCCCAGTCAATCTTCTGGTGGACGTGGGACATTTCTTTGTGTCTTTTGACTCCTTAGGGCAGGTGCCTTCTAGGGGGATCTCTGGGTCAAACATTTTAGTCTCTTTTAAGTATAATTCCAAATTACTTTGCAGACTGGCCACCACCAGAGTATTAATGAGGCTGTTTTCCCAAAATACCCAAAATTGACTATTTTCATCTTTTGTTAGTTACTAATATTACTAATACTAACTTACTAATGAGACTTTATTAAATAAGTGCCGTTTTGATTTATACTTCTCTTATTAATAAGTTATAGCTATGTTTTCATATGCTTGTTATAGCTTCTAATTTCTTTTCAGAAATACATGTTCAGTATCTTTTGACCACTTATCCACTGAGGAATGTTGTCTGGTCTTCTATGTTTGAATTAATTCCCTATATATCAAACACTGCAAATCATTCCCTTGCATATCAGGACTTTATCAAAGATCTAAGTTGCCAAGTTTTTTCTTCCAATTGATGGTCTCTGTTCTTATCCAAGGAATACTGATTTTTACTAATGCAAAAAACTTTTTAATTAGAATTTTTATTTTCGTTTGCACTCTGCTTGTTTTATTAAGAATCCTCACCCCAACCAAAGGCTAATCTTCTATCTTGAAATGATTAGGAAGATTGTTTTCAAGAATCAAAACCACATTTAAAGGTTGAAAACACTTCACAAAGTCATACCAAATTAAACACTTGCCATGAATACCTGAATAACTATGTTCAGCAAAAAACCAAAACGAAAAAACTATGTCTAGCAGTTTCCAGTATGAATTCTGGAGAATGCTTCAATGATTCTAACCCAGGGGTGGGGAATCTGTGGCCTCAAGGCCACACGTGGTCTTCTAGGTCCTTGGGTGCGGCCTTTTGATTGAGTTTTATATAACAAATTATTTTATTAAGGGGATTTGTTCTGTGAAGTTCGGTTTCAGTCAGAGGGTAGCACCTGAGGAATTGACTCACTGGCAATGAGGACAATATGTCCCATAGTGGCTTCTTATCTTACGTGCTTTTGTAATTTGTTACTCATGTTCTCCTAGAAATCCTCCACAAAGAAGATGAAGAAAGCAGTAGGTTCCAGGGCATCAATGCAGCATGAGTCATTCTTTTGAAGCAATGTAAATGGTAACTGCATCACTATGGGGACAAAGACCATACAGTAGCCTTTATCTAAGATAATTTAACTTTTGGACAACAGCTCAACAACCTGATACATATGTCAGAATTATGAAGGCTCCATGGAGAGAGAATAGATAAAAACCGAGAACTTGGTTCTAAACCTGGAAAGTCATTTCACTTCCTTCAATCTTTCCCAAATTCAGGCATTTAAGAACTACTTTACTTTGGTTTCTACTGGAATGGAGTCTAGAGACAGCACTCTGCAGGGATGGGGTGGTAAGCCCAGGGCAACACTTCTCTGGGGATCTGGGTTGGGTCAGAAAATAGAAGGGTCTACATTTACGGCCCCATCTATACAATGGAACAGGTAAAGGACAAAGTCCATTTCTTTACAACCTGTTCCTTAAAGGTGAGAAAGCAGAATTTTTTATGGGGAGAGCTAGCTAGCTAGCTAGATGGACCTAAGATTAAAGAACAGGTTAGGGCAAGACAAGCACTTGTGAAGAAAAACTGCTTTTCCTCAGTCCCCCAGGAATAATACAGTCCAGTCCCTTCAGATCTTCTCCCCACTTAGACCACAATTCCTAACAAATGCATTCTGGGATGTTTCCCCTCCAGCACTACCACCTACAGAGCCAAACCAGGTCATGTTCCTGCAGATACTTTAATACCTAATGCACAACGGATCTGGCCAATGGAGATGCCCAAACCCACACCAGGATAACCTGTTTTCTCAACACTGACATGAATAGGTGAGCACAGACACCCCATCCACAGACTTAGCTTTCCTCTTGTTTATCATCTAATACCAAATAAAAATTAACCCACATTCAGCTAAAATGCACCTTAAAGGGAACTGTGACATATACCACACCAAACAGGTCTGAAAGGAGGCCAGAAACAAGGCATAAAGGAGAACATTCACTATCAAAATTCCATTCCAGTTTTTGAATGTCATGTTAAATACATGCTAGCCAAAGGTTTTACAAATCAGTATTGCTTCCATGCCATGAACTTTCTATACGGTTTGTGGATTTTCCTCCTAAGAAATTTAAGGCATGTCTAGAGCACAAGATGGGAAGCAGGCCAAGATTTAACAACTCAGAAGGCACATTACTATATAATTCTCCCCTTTCCAGCTGCAGCTCTCCTCGGTTTTGACTCCAGGGAACAAGATGCCCCTCTTAGGGATAATTCCTAAATCCAGCCTACATGCCACCTCCTTCAGCCTCCTCTCCCCTCTGACTAGAGGCTAGAGGGGGAAGTGCTAAACTCCTCCCAAAGCCTCCCTTTATAGGGGTCAGAAATTGGACTTCCAGCTCCCTCTACTCTCTATGTGGAGTTCTGCCTGGTTTCAATTCCATGGAATCCCCTGGGCCAGAGTGGTCACCCTCCAGCAGGTCCTACAGGTCAATGGATCATGGATGTAGAGCTGGAAAGGACCAAAGAAGCCTAGCCAATCCGTTCCCTCTACAGATGAGGAACCTGAGGTCCAGAGGCTAAGTAACTTGCCAAGGTTGTGTTACACAGAAATGGCAGCTCCCCATCCAGACACTCATATAATCCTCTTGACTCTCAGCCTTCTAGAGTCAGTACTCCTTCTATGCAAGGGCCCAGGGGCAGAGAGACTGATGTGGGCACTGTCGCTGGTGATACCTTAGTCATAACCATATACCTCTCTAACCAGAACACTAGCATGACCACTATGTACCAAACCTCATTGCACCGCCAACAGACACTGGGCGCCTCAGACAACGAAGGTACTCATTTTAATGAGTATATATATCACAGCACATTAAAAAAAAACCACAACAACAAAACCTCTGCTGCATTATAAATTTGGCCAAAACCAAGGGTCAAAGATAGCTATAACTAAATACTCTCCTGTTTACCCTTTCCTAGGGCTTAGAGCTAGAAGAAATATTGGATTCAGTCTAGTCCAAACTCTAGGTAAGGAAACTGAGTCCCAGGGAAGTGAAATGTTTTGCCTGAGGTCACAGAGGGAAGAAGGAATGAGGCCAGATTTTGAACTCATCTCATCTGACTCCAAATCCTGGGTTCTTCCTACTATTCCATGTTGTTTCTGTCCTGAAGCTCAGAAAAGCATCAGATTAAAGCTTCAGAGAATCTCAACATAAGCCATAAAATCACTGACTGAAATGGGAAACGCAACAGGAAAGGAGGCTAGTCCAACTCAAATCCAGCCTGAAGGTTTCCTTTTCTATAGACCCCTGAAACTGGGTGGTAGGGAAAAAGTGGTCCCCTCAGTAAAGGGGCCAATCTGGCAGCATTGACCATACAACAACTTATACAAAGCTAGAAATGCTATGGATTACCAATACTAACTGGAATGAGAGGATGAAAGCCTTTGCTGGGCACTCATTAACTGCCCCTGCCAACAAAAGGGTATGTATCTGTGGGTGCTTATGGTAAAGACTATATGTAAATGCAAGAGCTTGAAAGACTGACTCAAGAAAAGAGCACTTGTGGATAGGAAGGTCTGCCATTTAAATATGTCCATGTCACACAGAAATCATGACAAAGGCAAGCCATGGTCCTCACCTTACTCAGGGAAGTAAATGAGAGAGCATATTGGAAAACCTTTGGGTTCCCAAGAAAAGTGAGACTGTTCAAATTCAAGGAATGGCATTATTGCATTAATAGGTGACATGCCACCTTCTCAGAGATTCTGCCTACATTTAGAGATGAGTCTAAGATCTGCATTTTTACAGGTCCTTCCCAGCACCCTCCCCTCCAAAAAAAAGCAGAATCAGCACACAATTAGAAGAATCTGAATTTGAAAAACATAACTAGCAAAGGAAATGAGAGACAATCAAATTTATAGAGTATACTGTAACATACTTTATGTCATACCAAGGCATATATAGATATAATTACAAATGATAATTTCTTGGGCCCTTAAAAAAACAACAGGTCTGTTTCATCTAAAATAGAAGAACTTTCCTTGAGTGTGCTAATCAAAAAGTCTATGAGAAGTCAAGGTAGGAACCCCTAGGTGGCCCCTCAAGACCAGAGTAACTACTAGTCTTTCTTTTCTCTCTTAAAGGGGTGAAGAAACAGAGGCAAAGGGGTGCTTGCTCAGTGAACCAAGACTAAGAATTGCTGTCTCTCATTACTTTGCTCAAGTAATAGACTGAAGTTTTGTTACTTAACACACTCTACAAACCAATGATTGCCCCATGAGACAGAGCAATAGAAAGCACTCACAACCCAGCAGTGCCAAGCGAGCATGGGCCCACTGCACCCAACACTCAACCTTCAGGCACTTCTGAGGGAGCCTAAAATAACCTACTGAAATAACACATTTTCTCTTACCTACTATCCCCAAACCTAGTCCCTATATTACATATAGCAAATGGAGTGACCTGCCATTTTTCAAATCAGGTTAAGCTTTGTTAGCACATCATCCTCCTTCCACTGGAGGGAAATGAGCAGGAAGATTTCTTGCAACTTTCCAAACAGTACATTAGTTTTAAAGCATAGGATGCAACAGGTGCGTTTCAGTAACTAAATTCTATCATTCACAGCAGCTGAATCCCCTTAAAACACAGAAAAATCAGTAAGATCAAGACTCACAAAGCATTCTTTTCTTTCTGTAATGTCTTTGTTAGTATTTTAACAAATATTAAGGACTAAATACCAGACTAGGGTTTCAGAGGTGGACTTGTAGGTCTGTAACTTCTATAAGAAGGAACAAACCTCATGAAAAACTAGTTTTAATGAGTGCTTTGCAAATGAGAGACTTATTTAGGGATAGAGATCCACTATGTGGTTAACCCAAGCCAGAGACAGAAAAGGAAAAGTGAGTCACCTGGTCAAAGCGAAGGCAGTGATTTTATTTCTTTACTATTTAAAAATATCATATTTTTACAAATGAGGCACCTGAATCTCAATTTATTAGGTGTTGAATAGGATGACAGGCATTATTGTCCCTAGAATAACGCAGGAGAAAATTCATTTAAGAACAGCTTGCTCAGTATTATTTTTTCTTCCCCCCCAAATGAGGAAATACAAAGTCACTTGACCACGACAAACAACCAGACTATCAGGATCTTCGAATTGGTTTAGTTCGACAAATACTTAGTAAGCATATGAAGTCAAAAAAGAAAAAGTCCCTGCCCTTCGGGAGCTTGCATTCTATTGTGGAGCAGAGATATTTTTGTGTGGTCATGGATTCCCACAGATTCAAGACAAATACAGTGAAGTACAAAACGCTTTATAAATAATACGGCTGTTTGGCGCAGCAGAAAGAGCACTGACTTTTGGACTTCAGGCTCCTCACCTAGCAAGCACCTACTTACTGTCCGTGAGGCGCTGGGACAGAAAGAACAAAACTATTTCTAATGGCTGGGGACCGGCCTTCCCTTGAGAGGCAGCTAGGAAGCCTATTCAGCCGAACTAAGGAGCTAAGAAAGTGCCTGGCAGACCCCGGTCCTCTCCAAAGCCCGCACCTATGATCAGGGCAGAGCACAATACCTGGAGGGAGGACGATTGCAGCTGGGGGGGGGGGGGGCGGCCACAAAGGGGGGGGGGGGCCGCTAGGCAGGTAGGGGGAGGGGTGGCCGAAGCAAAGGTGCCGGAGCGTCTGCCCGAGGGCTGTGGCTGAGCCAGTCTGGCCCGGGAGCCCAGAAAGTATGGACTACGCGGCCAGGGGCCCCTCAGAGCCCCCTCCCGGCCGGCGCCCCACGTCCTAGGGGGAGGTGGGGGCTTGTTTGGCTGGGCGCCGCGGGAGGTCCCGGAGCGGTGGGGGGCAGGTGAAGCCGCTGAGCAGGCGCAGCTGGACAGAGGAAGGGGTTAGTGACTCCTCTCCCCCGCCCACGGTCCTTCTCGGGAAAACCAAGCCGAAATGCGTCCCACTCCGCTGGGCTGCCGGACGAGTCCGGGCTAGGAGAGGGGGCGGGGCACTGAAGCGAGGGAGCGCGAGCTCCGGGAGGGGGCAAAGAGCGCGAGCTATGAGCTGGGGAGGCGGAGGCGCGAACCAGGGGCGGGGGGGGGGGGGGGCGTACCGGGGGGTGGGGAAGAGGGAACGGGGAGGGAGAGGGGAACGAGAGGGGGGGAACGGGGGTGGGAGGGGGAAACGAGGCGGGGAGAGGGGGAGGGGGGAGAGGGCGAGGGGCGGCAGGAGCCCGGAGAAGGAGCGTGAGTGGGAGCGGGAGCCAGAGCGAAATCCCAGGGCAGTGGCGGCGGCTGCGCGATGACCCCCGCGGCGCGGCTGCCGGACCGGGGGTCAGCTCGCGGGCTGGCGGGCGGCCGGACCAGCGCCTAACGGCGGCGAGGAGCAAGCGCCGCCGACAGCGCCGGCCGGTAAGTGAGCCCCGGCAGCAGCCCGCCCTCGGCCTCTCCGCACTCACCCGGAGGCTTGTGCTCGGGGCTGTAGAGCGCAGAGATGTGCAGCGCCGCCGCCTTCTCCCTCACCGCGGACATCACTGCGCCTGACCGCCGCGGCTCCCCCGACGGCACTGAGTGCTGGGCCAGCGCGTCCCGCGGGCCAGTAGCCTTGGGGCGGGGCTCCGGCAAGCCCCGCCCCTCGAGCCCGCTCGAGCAGCTCCTTGCGCCTGGAGGAGTCGCGGCACGAGGCGGGGTCCGCTCACCCCTGCCCGTGGCCGGGAGGCC